>SRZU01000032.1:0-315904 GCA_013183765.1 Fusarium xylarioides | reverse complement strand
GTGACCCCAGTCACGTGACTTTCCCACTGATATTTCCTTAGTAAGAAATATTTAAAGTTTATAGAAAAACTTTAATATGTGGAGTTTGCTCAATTCTCCACATATTGCTTAGGTAAGCACACCAATCGAAAGTCCTGAATTTTCTTATTATTTTGGTATATATTTTGCCCTGATTAGTCATCTAGAACATAATATATTCCTTAGTTATATAATAAGACCTTTATATAATATTAGGTCTTAACACTTTTTAAGGTAAAGTAAAAGTAAAAGTTAAATTTAAAAAAAAAAGGCTATATTAAAGTTAATATTTAAATTATTTATTATTAAATTTAAAAAAAGGTTTCTAGTAATAAGATAAAACCTTTATTAAATTAATTTAAAATATTTTTTTTTATAGCCTTGACCCAGTAATGACTAATAAATGGGACCTAGGTATTCCAATAACAGCTACAAAAGTATTAACTATAAAGTCTCTAGCTAAACTAAAATCTTAATAAACTTAATTAATAAGATTACCTTTAGGCTATAGCATCTTAAGCAACTCTAATTATAATAAATACATTACCTAACTAGTTAAAGAGCTATAAAAAGCTTAACTAATAGGGTCTACAACTCCCTTATAACTTTAACCTTTCTTAATCTATCCTTAAAGATACTTATCTTAACAAATTATTAAGAAACTAACTAAGCTTCTATTAAATGCAAGTTCTCTACCTTAACTACTTCTTATAAGATTAATAATACTAACCTTAATTATAGTTAAGATATTAAATTTACTTAATATATAACTAGTAAAGGTTAATTAATAATACTTATAGCTTATCTCTACTAGCTATTATAATAATTAACTAATTAATAGTAATAATATTACTTTCCTTTAAATTAATTTAACTTTTAGGCTAAATTTAAGATATAAAGAGAAGCTAAGTAGGTATTAGCTATTAGCTATAATTAGCAGATAGATAACTAGTTACTTTAGCTAGTTATCTTTAAGTATAAGCTTCTCTACTACTTAACTAGGAGCTCCTACTATATAAGGTAGCTTAATAGAGAGGTATAGTAGCTAAGTACTCTAGGTATAAAGAACCTATACCCTTATAAGTTAAGAAATAAGTATAGCTTCTAGATCTAAAGTATTACTATACTTACAGGATATATCTACAATAACCTATAAGTAAGCTTCTATTATAGGTAGCATTTAGAGTTTATATATAATATAATTACCTAGAAAATTCTATAAAGTTAATTATATAGGATAAAGAAAATTCTATATATAAGAAAGAGTTTATGCTTAAAAGTTAAAGAGTCCTTTAGTAAGTAAAATAAAGCTATAGTTAATTAAATAGAATTTACCTAACTAAGCATATTTACTCTATAAAATGATAACTAATGCTAAGGCAATAAACAGTAGTATTAACAGTGCTATAAATTAATATATCTATTATCTAGCATTTAAATAAATTTTATATATAAATACTATATAAAGTTAATTAAATAAGAGAAAGTAGCTAATATAATACTTTAATTAACTTTAAATTAATAGACTGTATTTCTTTAAGGCTTACTATAGGCTATTATCTACAGGAAGATTATTAGCTTCTATTTAAGTAACTAATACTAGCTATTACTTACCTTAATATTATTCTTTAATTACTAAGAAAGTTAATAAAAGTTATCTTTATTTATTTAAAATAAGTTATTAAATATTATATCTAGCGCTAATAATAGCTATAAGATATAAGACTAAGAGTTAATAAGAATATTAATATAAAGCTATTAAGTAAGTAAATCCTTCTTATAATAAGGCTAATAGTAATACTAATAGCTAAAGCTATTTAAGAAAGTTATAATAATAGTTAATTACCTTAACTATTAATTATTAAAGTTATTAATAATAATATTTATAATAAAGTTATTATAAAGGCTTAATTATAAGAAATATCCCTTATATATAGTATTTTAAGTTAATTAATAAGGCTATTATAATTATAGCTAAAAATATAAAGTTATAGCCTTTTATACTTAGAATATAATTTAATAGAAAATACTAAAAAATAGAAATATTACTTAATAGCTTACCCTTATCTAGCAAATTATAGGCCTCTCTATTAGCTTAATATATTATTAACTTATATAAAAGCTGCTAAGTTAGTTATCTATTATTATGCAGTGATTATAGTAAGAAAACAGCTTTAAAGATGGAAAGATTAGTTAGCTGCCCCTCTTTTTCCCATTTTTGCAACATAAATCGACCTGATAACATGCTATCCCGGGCTTGCCGATCATGCCCTAAGCTGTCAGCCAGTCTGGGACACATGCATATTTTGACTGAAATTGCTTTTTCTTTCCTACTTCCTCTCAATAACTGCACTTGAAAGAAAAGAAGGATGGTAAGAAGCAAGAAATAAATATATATATATATATAATAAAATAAAAAGTAAACCTGCTTAATGCTTATTTTGCCTTGGTCTCTGATAAAATTGTCGAAACTCGCAACTTGATACCCAAATGGTTATCCTTCAAGGTTCTCTCTTTTTTTCTGTCGAGTCTCGCTCCGAGGGACGTCGACATCCGAGCACAACAAACGGGAAGGAACAAACGGCGCACTGTGGCAGGCATTTCCGGGCAAAGTACCGATACTTCCACCAACCTTACCCCAAAAAGAATGAAACCCACGATCTCCTCCCGCTTCTAGTCTCCACTACCAACCATTGCCAACCATTATAGTCGCAAATCCAACCCGCCTCATCTATCAAACGAGGAAGAGGCAAAACATGTGGTTGTTGTCTCCCTTTATTTCGGGAACAATCCTCACGCCCTGGCCTAAAGGCAATGATTAAGCAGAACACTCGAGGATATCTACCCCTTTACAGACAAAATCTCCAAGTTAGGGACGTACTCTACATGCTGGTTTCCAGCCGTTACTTGAGCTAGCAGGGATGTGGAGTAAGAACGTTTTTTCTACATGGACGCCAGAGAAATTGTGGTCACAGATATCAATTTGTCTGTTCGCTACTAAGCTTTCTACCATCGTTCTGGTGTCTTTGCAATGTTCCAGCGAGTTGTTGCCTTTGCTTTTGGCCTAGATGTCAATCGCAGCAGCTGACTCCATCTCCATCCAGCAAATTTGAATAGACGACTGGTCGATCTGTTCAACTGGCCCACCGTATTTGCATACTGGAGCTTGACAGCTGGCTTCCCCCGACTGGCTTACCCCACGCCGCCCAGCACGTTTCAATGGAGGACACATGTCCAGCCACACACAACATGGCCCGAGTCCTTCAAAAGATGTCCTCAATCTATTATTGATACGGATTGCTTGTCTCACATACCATAGTGTTATGAGCATGCGTTGGACGGGTTGAGACAGGCCATCGTTCAGAAATAATCTCAATCCAGCAACCCAATCTTGTGACACTTGGCATTCGATCAGTCAGCCCAACCTCTCATGTATTCCATTCCGTGATCAATCGATAGTCATCAACCATTCAGGCATTGATCTTCTAACAGATCCTTATATAAGCTTTGACACATGAATGTCAACTACGTACAGTGTCGTCGGCTTTATTCGAATTCATATCAGCCAATCTCGGCACTAGCCATACGATTCATCCCTGAGGCACTCGGTCGATATAACACACTGCCTACGTATGTTCATATCACTGCAACGACTATTCCACAACCCTGACAATTCTTATGTATGCTCTTCGTGGTTTCGAAGAGCCATTTACTACATTCAAATGCCCACATGGTGCACCTGGTTGATCAAGAGCATAGCGCATGGTCAAAGGAAGGCAGATAAAAGACCAACTCGTGATGGGACCAGAGTTACTGCTTTGAGAACTTGATCAACGTATGTGCTTGGAAACCACATGCTCGACAAACAGTCCGTATACGAGACAATTCATTATTATTCAGGTTGCTGGAACTCGGAAATCACCTTGCCTTAGGTACAGGTCATTGCGGTATGGTTGGTGATGCTCCCCGTCATCATCCTTATCCTCACAATATCCAAGAAGGGCTTGGTCTACTTTACATATCGTTGAACCTGGCCTCCCAGAAGCTTCAGTCCCTGCAGCCGCCCTTGCTCCCGGTCGACAAGGATGGCATGGTGGATATGCTGGCTTGAGCACTCGCATGTTCTGCACAGCGGCTATGTAGCTGCATGTCTAAAAGCTGACCAATTAAAAATGCATTATCATCGGGAAGAACAAACATGGGCCCCTGTTGGGGCGTTTCAAAACCAACCAGCCGTCCTTAGGCCCGCGTGTGAGCCTTTTGAGTCTAAGCGGCCATTGACTGGACTGCGTAGACTGCTCCAAGAAGCCGTGGGGGAGCCTGGTCGCCAAGACTTAGCCAGTGAGTTGAGTCGCCACGTTTACCTTCTAGAGCCTTAGGGCGTCCACTACCTGGCACACCGGTGCGCGTTAGTCAGTCGTTGGTGGGGGATCCTGACTCTAGTCTACCCGTTCGTCGTGCTGTCAGATGCAGATGGCACAGTGGGAAGAGCAACTCGGGCCTAGGCTGTTGAGTGCTGACAAAAGTGCCCCACCGAGTTGGGCCATGTTGAAGACTCTGGCGATTTTCACTTCCCAGGGTGGCCTCCAGCCGAGAAACATGTCGGTAGCATTCAAGTTCTTGGAGGAGGCAAGAAATTCCCTGAGTCCCAACGTTTGCAGTTCCATGCAGTCTCCAAACAGTGATTCTGCAGAATACTAAGATAGCAATTGCAATGCTCCGGGCCATGTACGACGAGTGTCAAGCTTCTCTTGCGGCCAACTAGGAAGCTATGATGGCATTTCGTTCTGGCCCAGTCACTATATCTCAATCCAATGATAGCTCACCACGTCTCTGGCACACCACCCACAGCGCCACCAGCTCCCCAACGACCAGGACGCAACCTCGATAGACTCCGAGGTCATCAGATGAAGCTTTGAGATTACTTGTCTATCTTGTGTCCGCATCTTCTCGGTCGTTGTCTCCTGTCAGGTCTCTGGACGTGTGCGAATTCGATACAGTGCACATTGTGCAAGACCTGCTACCAATTCCTTGCCACGATCCAAGGAATAATGCATTGTGGACTAAACCTGAAGTTTGTGACTTGCCTTCAATCACCAGAGCATGGCGAAGGTGCTTTGAACGACTCCGGGATGTTTTGCCCAGTGGCATGGATGCTCACCCCGGCCTCCGGAGTTCGGGGCTTTGTCCACATACTGCCGCTGCGTTCTAAATCCCCAGATGCGATCTGGCAGCGCTTAGTGCGCTCCTGTAACTCTGCCTTGTAGCCGACCCTGTTGAGAGATCTGACCTATGCTTGCATACGCACCCAATTTCATGCTGCGAGTTCTCCATCATGTTGATGGAGCAGTAAGTCGCGGTCTTTCCAGGGACTGTGGACTCTATCGTGTATGGTATCAAAATCATATTGAAAGAGCTTTGAAGTGCCGTCAGTTTTTTGCGCCCCAATAGTGGCTTTTTAGAGCCTAGTGCTACCCTCACCGCTATTCTCTGACCCAATTGTACCTTTCAGTGTGAGATGTACACTTGTACAGTACTGGCCTCTAAAGCGACCCCCTTTGTGGTGACCTTGGGCGTCAGTCAACAAGGGTGGCCTTGTCATGATAACGGCACGACTTGGCTGCCAGCTCACTTCAAGCTCCACAAGGCCATAACCAAACAGATCTCGAGGGAAGCAAGCCATGATAGCATCGTTCCCTGTCAGCATCATGCTGGTTGGAGCTTGACGGGTAAGTAGCATGTACTCCGCATCTGCTAGTGGTGGTCCACAAGGGCCTCAGTGAGAAGCAGACTGAAAGAGTCTTGCGTGACACAGGCTGTCCTCATCGAGATATTGCAGGATCGCATCATGATCATGGCTACGTGGGAAAGGTGCCACGGCTTAGATGGAAAGTCTCAGCCTCAGGACTGCCTTGGGGCGAGTCAGGGCTATTCTGTAATTATATCGACAACGGGAAAACTTTGCATCGTGCCTGGTGCCTTCAATTGCATCGCGTGAAGTGACAATATCGTGTTAGCCTTCCCGCACATCACATCAAGCAGCGGGGTGTTTGAGGGGCTGGGGGACATGATGTCTATCCACCTGGCAGCTAATGTACGGTACGGGAAGCCTTCATGCATGCACGTACGCGTGCATGCAGGCCGGGCGAATGTGGTGTTAATTCGTAATGTACGAATATGTGTTTCAACAGAGCACGAAAGATCTCAGACAAGCCAAAGGGTAGGACCTATCTGCTAGGGACACATGGAGGTCGATGGGCAGAGGTGGCTGAAAAGTCGGGATGTCATGTCTCCTGGCTTTGGCGGCCAAGGTCCTCAACGATGAGTTCCTGAGGGAGAGCCCCTGATCTGATCAGCATATTCGCAGAAGCACATAATTGATTCAGAGGACAGGTACTTGATGAAGCAGATGGCCGCATCTCGATTGTGTGTATGCATCTGCTGGGGCGGCCCATGTCAGCATGTCAGTCGCTCTCAGTCATTCCCAGTCGACAAAAAGAGACGAAAATTGCAGTGGGAGGATAGATGAATTTGATTCACAGTGCTCCTGGTCAAAGATGCTATTACCCGCCATGCACATGTGATGCAAACCCTCAATCAAGCCAAGGTTATAATACCGATGCACTGTACAGATACATCTTTGCAATACGCCAGATCACAACATCTCTATAATTCAGAGAGGGGTGCTGCAGGTATGTTATGCATACTGTAATGTACGTACAGATGATTGGAGGTAGTGCTTGAAATGCTGGTGTGGATTATTGGTGGCAAATGCTTTCGTTTGTTGAGCAAGGAAAGGATAATTCTGGTCAACGCCTCCACCTCGTCTTGGGTTGTATAGAGTTCCTACGATCCTGGTCGAGCCGTCAAGCGATCGGTCTTTTGTGTTTGGCTTTCTCCGAATCCATGAAGAGTTTGAAGGTCGAGGCTTGGGGGCCAAGAGGGAGGAAGGGGCCTAGGTAATCTAATGGCTCTACGAAGGGGGAGGAAAGAGGAATTGGGTGGCCCCGGACCGTGACATGGCATGACATGACATGAACATGAACATGAACATGAACATGAACATGAACATGGAATGGCCTGGGCTGGAGTCGCTGGTGCCTGTACGGAGTATGTACGTATGTAGAGGCAAACTCGGCGAGACGAGACGGGCCGTTCACCGGGTGGATGTTCAAGGCCGAGCTGCGAGAGGAACGGGCCTTTCAGACAAGGATCGATGTGATGAAGTTGAGGGTGACAGGGATACATGAGATGTGTTATGTGATTGATATGGCACCGACTGGTCCAGGCAATTCGTGTATCATGACAATGTATACTAGGTCTAGGCGCAAGGATCAGAGGATGGTCAGAGGGCAACTGTGAGAGATTGGAGAGCTGAGACTGAGAGAGACTTGAATGGGATCGAGTCCGTATGTCAGATAGAGAGACGCCTCAGCCAAAGTCCAGGCCCGAGCACAAGCCCGACCCTGACCCTAAGCTTGATCCTGAGCCTTGCATGACACACATACATACTCCGTACTTTTATCAAGATGATAGATGAGAGTTGAGGTGACATGTTTTGACTTAGCTTGCTTATGAGGTACTGTATGTACTGTACTGTAGGCACCTGGGTTGAGGTGGGCGCGCGGCTCTACCCGCCCGCTGCAGCGCGTGAGACAGGTTGCAAGCCGCGGATGCATTCTGGCTTACATCCATAGTAGTCTAGTTATGTCATGTAATGCCATGCCATGCCATATCCTGCTACTTTTGCCTGCCAGGAGGTCTGCCTGCCTAGGTAACGGGGATTTTAGGTTTGGTTAATCAACATATCCTACCGCAACAAACTATCAACCGTTTCAGGTATATGGCCTACCAGGTTCATCGTGCACAGCGCAGCACTAGTTGGAGCGATGCCAGTGATATTACCTAGATCCAATGCACATCATGTTTGCAGCGGGCTTTGTTGGCATTCCCCTTCATCCAATGAGGAAATGTGTTAATTCGCTAGAGTATTGTATGTATGGTCTTTGCCCTACCTTTCCGGGCCGGGCGGTGGCAAGGAAAGAAACGGGTGAATCTTATCGTGTCGATTAAAGAATTTGATGATGGTGACAGACAATATTCGTCTTCGTTCCCCTATTCTGTCACCACAAATCCAACTACCTTATGGCGTCTAAAGTATGCCCAAGTTGGAATCAAGCTGTAATGAACAGCATGCTAAGATAAACGCCTCCTTTAAAACATATGGAAACGACATACGATAATGCATTCAATTGTAAAATGATTCAAATGTTGAAGCGATACCAAAGTATAGGGTAAGCACCTTAATGAGACTCATGTGACTACGCGTAAAGGTCCTGCGCAAGTCAACGACAAAGACGTGGATATAGTAGTCGGTGACACGCGCCAGCGCCAAAAGCGGACACAACATGACACAACGACAAGAAAATGGCAGCAACGCACCCCCACAAGACAAAGAACGCTTCATCATCACATCACAGCAGCTCACTTAAAACTGGGACCGGTGATGTTAAGCCATAACTCTCCGGCATAAGCGAAAAGAAAAAGAAATGTCACGCCCTATACGAAAGGCCGCCGAGCCTCAACACGCTGCATCTTTTGACCCATGGAACTCATCATCAACCGGCCACCAACGTCCGGAATCATGCCCTGGAACTGGCTGGCGCGAGTCCCGTAACCGCAAGCTCAACAGCCAATTTCGCAGCGGCGTATCTGGTGGAAAGCGTTTGAGCGACACATGGGGTGCTGGCTCAGAGGATTACGATGTGAAGCGCAAGATGTTGGTCCCCAAGGCCGTGAAGGAAAGGGCACAGCGGAGCGTGAAGGACATGCTCGTTCAACCAGGCAAGATGCGTGAGAGTCTGGAGGTGAAGGGTGAGGCCCAAGGAAAAGGATATGAAGCACTCATGGAATCAAGAAAACTGGAGGATGAAGAGAGAGAGGCAGATCTGCCTCGCCGACGGATGTTTGATGGGGTGACTGTTTACGTCAACGGGAGTTGTTTCCCTCTCATGTCAGATCTCAAGCTCAAGCAGCTTATCACCGAACACGGAGGTCAGATGTCACTGCACCTCGGACGCCGGAAAGTCACCCATGTCATCCTAGGAAGGTCAGCTGGACGATACTCGGGTGCCGGAGGAGGCCTTGCTGGAGGGAAACTAGAAAAGGAGATCAGGAGAACGGCCGGATGTGGAGTTAAGTTTGTTGGTGCTGAATGGTACCTGTAACTCTCATTTGTACTTGAGCTACGACTAATGCTATTGTCAGGATCCTCGAAAGCCTGCAGGCTGGGAAAAGACTACCCGAAGCACGCTTCTCCAGTACTAAGATAGCACCCAAGGCACAGGACAGCGTCTATAGCCTCTTCTCGAGGCAGTCGAGTGGCCAGTCATCTAAGGGTTGAGCTGTAATCACCGAGGAGTTATGGTTTTGTTTACCGGAGTGTAGGATATGGGCCATAAGAAGTTTCGGTTACCATCTTACACCTATATCTCCTGTTACGAATGGTCAAACATCGGAGGGTCTTTTGCTTCGAGTAAACTGTCGGTAGCGTGGGATAGGATATCTGTGGTTACGAATGCGGTTGCGATATAGAATACTGGAGTCTAACACGCCCTCGCGGGCAACGGATGCTCGCCTCGAACTAGCTTTCTCTCAGCAACCATCAATTGTTAAATAAGCAGATTGTGTGTCAGAGTATCGTGAGTGGCTCATCTACCAACGTGAAATCGACACTGGATGAAGAAACCAAGTCACTGTATCTTCCACCAATAAGACGCCACTCGAATTTACCAGAAAGATCCGTTATGTTCAGAAAGGTCTCTCATATTAAACCTGCTCTATAGGCGAGCCTTCACCATGCCATCCGTCTCGGTTTCTGCTCGTTCAAAGTACTCCCTGATCCTGGCACGGGCAACAGTCAATGTCGACACATCTTCAATCGTGCTAGGAACCGCAACCTCCTTGTCAAAGTCACCGCGAATGGCGTTCTCAACCATCTCCTTGAGGACCCGTCGTAGCATTTTGCCAGACCTTGTTTTGGGGATCATCCCCTTGCCCTGGATGATGCCGCCTAGTGAGGCTATAGCACCCACCTGACCACGGACTAACTGCTGTATTTCCTTGACGACCAATTCACTCGGCACTGCTGGATCTGCACAGCCTTGTCCCGAAAGTGCTACGAAGGCGAAAGGAAGCTGTCCCTTTAGTGAGTCTGGTACGCCGACAATACAAACTTCAATGACACGAGGATGGGCTGCAATGGCTTGCTCAATAGATCCTACGTACTGTTAGCCCATACCGAAGTTGGAAGAAATTGAAACGTACCGCTCGATAGACGATGCGCGCTGACATTCAAAACATCGTCGCTGCGTGCCATCACATGGATATAACCTTGCTGGTCGATCCAGCCCGAATCACCGGTATCAAGCCACTTTCCCTCGAATCTTTTCAAGTAGCCCTTCCAAAAGCGTTCTTCATCCTGCCATAGAGTGCGAAATCCTGTGGGAGCGAGAGGCATTGCCAAGACAATATTTCCCATGGATCCCCTCTCAACCTCATTGCCCTCATCATCCACGATACGAACATCAAAGCCTGGCATTGCTTTCCCAGCACTACCAGCCTTCAGGCAAGGAGGAGGATGTCCACGAACTTCCGTCTTGCGATGCTTGCCAGCGTGCGGAACGAGCGCTCGCCCCGTGATGGGGGAACCAACTTCTGTAGACTACCAATTATCAACTACGGCTGTGCCTTCAGCGCAATATTGAGCCATGAGCTGCTGATAACTGTCGATAAGAGTAGGTTTGGAGCGTTCTCCAGCGAGGAAGAGAGCTCGCAAAGTCTTGAGAGCACCCCTTTTGCCGTAGTCGATGAAGGATTGGTTATTGGGGTCATCGCGCCTGATTGCACGTAGAGCTGTTGGCGCCGTAAACATGGTGTTGACTTTATACTCTTCAACTATTCTCCAGAAGGCCGATGCATCAGGGGTACCGACGGGTTTGCCCTCGTACATGACAGTTGCAGCTCCCGTGAGGAGTGGGCCGTAGATGATGTATGAGTGACCGACGATCCAGCCAATATCCGATGCCGTAAAAGAAACACACCCAGGTCCGTGAATGTTAAACAGATAACTTATGGACAGGTGCAGACCGACAGCATGACCACCAGCATCGCGGAGTACACCCTTTGGGGTTCCAGTGGTGCCTGAAGTGTGGATGATATAAATAGGATCTGTGCTCTTGACTGGCACACAGTCCGCCTTGATTCCTCGAGATCGGGCACTGTCGACTAACGCGTTCCAGTCGAGCTGACCAGTCTTGTGGTCGAGATTCCAACGGAGCTGATCTCGTTGCCAGACAATAACATTATGGGGTTTATGACCAGCCAACCGGATCGCTTCCTCTACCAAGCCTTTATATGCAATTGGAGGTTTGTTGCCATCGATACCACAAGACGCCGTCAGAATAGCCACAGGACGGCATGAATCGATGCGTTGCGCCAGAGCATGAGGGGCAAAACCACCAAATACAATAGAATGGATAGCTCCCAGTCGATTAGCAGCAAGAATACCTATCACGGCAGCGGGAATCGTAGGCACTATTACTCAAGTTAGCTGCCAGCACTGCTGTCGAGGAACGATGCATGGTCTACTCACTATACAGTAGGACTACATCACCCTTCTGTATTCCCTGCTCTCTGAGAGCACCAGCAAGAGTCTCAACCTCGCCAAGAAGCTGACGGTATGTATATTTTTCCTTTGTGTTTGTCACAGGACTATCAAAGTAGATGGCGATGGAATCACCATGCCCATCAAGTACATGTCGATCAACGCAATTGTAACAAGTAGATATTTCGCCGCCTGGGAACCACTCCCAGCTATCATGCGTAACACCGTTCTTGAGAGTTTTCTGAGTGAGCTGAATGGTTGAAGAGTATGGCTTATGCCAGTGAAGATGCTCGGCTTGGTGTCTCCAGAAGTCTTCGGGGTTCTCAAGACTATGCCGAAGTACTTCGTCTTGTATGTGTTGATCTTGCTGGTTGTGAGGCATATCTGGTATTCCGTTCTTACTTTGTATCTTGGGCTCCTTATTCAGTGCAGTACTTGGTATGGATGAGTAACTCCGTGCTTTTGTCGACGCCAATGGCTTTGGCAGGGAAGGGTATCTTGACAACAAATAACAACAACGATGATTGAAGGGGCATGTCGGAGTGGGAACCGATAAGCTAGGGGGCCGAGTGTATATGATAAATTGAATGGCTTGTCTTAGGTTCAACGGCATCGGACCTCGTTACCGACAAACTCCGGGCCGTCTTTGACGGTGTATAAATAACTCTGCCTGGATGACGATCTCCTTCGCAACAAAACCGCCCAACGGAGGTTTCAAAGGTCAAGCTTGATGAAAGAAGCCTTGGTGAGGGAGTTTGACTTTGATACATGAAAAGAGATATCGGATCAAAGGAAGTGCTGTTAACTCAGCAGAGAGGTGATATATCTTAAGGCGAGACGAGTCCAGTGAATCTATCTTGCGCTGTTGGAGACTGGCAGTATCCAGCAACATACAGCAAGGTGATTTACTCCCTAAACAAATTCCCATTCTAATCATCAATTGCGGCTCTCCCAGCTTGCTTGGCAGGGCGAGTGTAAGCGGCTGGTTGGCTTCATACCATATACATTCCCCGCATTACGCCAAGATGGCCGTCCCATTTGTCCGGTAGACCTTACGGGTAACAGCCGGGTCGGCATAAGACCGAGCCGTGATAGATATAATTGTTGTGTTCGTTGACAGCGTGTAAAGTGTAAAACTTAATTGGTGGTTTACCCAGTATTTCTGAGACGGTGATATCCCGGATATTCGGGATCACTTAGCTTTGATCGACTGCCGTAGTACACTTCTTAGTAAACAATTTGACAGGGTGACCTTGATTGTATGCCTCACCGCATCAAAAATTTGGATTTTTCTTCATGGAATGTAATCTCTTTGCATGCCGAGAAGATATACAATCTGTGATAAAATTCAGAAAGTATTAACCGACGTATTGCTATATCGCAAGGTGTTCAGGTACATGCTTCGATAACAAACCCCAAAACTCAAAGCAGCTAAGGTTAGATTGAAGACACAGGAATTCATCAGTTCTCATAAGTTATTAAAGTAAGTGAGCCAACGTTAGCTTTGTCTCGGCACATAACAACTGAAACAAACACCCAAGACACATAGATTCACAGCGTAAACACGACAGCAGAGTTAATAATGCCGGGCCAAAACTGGCCTCTCAGCAATGCTTGCTTTTGCCTTGACTATGATACATGGTTTCCCAGAGGCTCGCAATAACATTGAATTTGATTGACAAGCGACCATAAACACACCCGGCTTTGTGTATATATATGCGCCAGTAACCTGACCACAAATATTAAAGACGTTTGGCAACCCAAAAATATGTATCAAGAAGAGGAAACGGGATTCGAGGTTGGAAATGCGTCTCTTGAAGTTATTGATGGGAGCAGAAACAAAGACGAACCGCGAGTGAAGCTAGACAAGATCGTCCTGTTTTGCTCAAGGCAAAAAAAAACACATTATATTCCCAGCCCCGAAAGAAGATCTCACACACAGGGAATATGCGAGCTCCTTCCGAACACCGAGACAAAACTCATATACAAGAATGTCCCAACTCCTGCAAAGCGTGGCCATCATTAGACAAGACTCCACAGAGCGTTGCAAGGGTATACCGGTTCTCCCGTGACGTATGTTCGTAACCCAAAATAAAAAGTTCTATACATTCCCTGAAAGATCGCTTGCATCCCCAACTGAAACCAAACCATCGGTAACTGTTCCACACCATTCCATCAGGAATGACGGAAGCCCCCACGTGAATTAAGTATTACTGAGCGTGAAGCATCGTAGGCACGACGTGGAGTAGGCTTGCTAGCTGTTGATTTACAGGAAAGCAGCAAGACCGACGACGGCAGCGAGACCGGCACCGGAGAGAGCGGCGACCTTGCCGGCACCGGCGGTGGGGACCTCGGAAGGAGCACCAGCGGTGGGGGTGGCACCGGGACCAGCAGGAGAGCCAGGCTTGCCGCTCTCACCACCGTGGCCGGGCTTACCGGTAGGGTAAACGGGGACCAGGGTGGAGTTGTTGCCGTGGTGGGCAGGAGGAGCAGGGCTGAGACACTGTCAGTATAGATGTTTTGATGAAGCTGAGGATATCAGATATGAGTAACTTACCAGTCGTGGCAGACGACAGCGGAGGTGGTGATGACGGGCTTGGTGACAGTGCAAGGGCAGTCAGTGATGGTGAGGGTGGTGGCCTCGGTGATAGTGTAGGTCTTGTCGCCGTGGACGATCTCAGTGGGACCGGGGCAGTAGGTGGTGTAGGCAGTGACGACCTCGGTGGTGTAGGTAACGTTCTTGGCGTGGGCAGCGACGCCAGCAGCGAAAGCGAGAGCAGTAGCGAACTTCATTTTGTTGGTTGGTTTGGGGTTGGGATTAAATTAAGGTAACTCGAAAGTTGTATAGTTTGTAGATGTGCTGTAAAGAGTGAAATTGACTAAAAGTCAAGGTATAGTAGCGAATGAATGTGGGTGAAGAAGAAGGAAGAAAAAAGTTTCTGGAGATCTGGAGGACTGGAGCTTTATATTAAGATGAGGTCTTCGCTCGACAGGGACTGATAGGGAGGTTGATGAGATTTGGATATGGGGGGTGTGGGTATGCCTGTGGGTGTGGCCCGTCAGTGATGGAGGGGTGGGACCTGGAGGACAGGGGATCTGGGGGCATGGGGGTCCTTGAGAATAGGTAGCGATTAATTAAAATCTGTACGGTGTACGAGCAGGCCATTCATCCAGTGTCAGAGGCCCCGTGCAAGTCTAGAGCGGACGAGAGTTAGGAAAAGATAAAAAGATAAGCTCATCTAGGCTCAAGTTCCGGTGGCACACTACCATACAATGTAATGAGCTCGGCAGGCAAGCCTTAATTTTTCTACCAGTTGTGTGTTATCGAACAATGGTTAGGGGCAAATCCTACCAGGATTGCAAGTGTCGTTGCACTCTCAAGGATTTGTATAACCACAAGTTCATGAGTTGTTCTTATCTTATTAGTGGACGCTGGCGTCTGGGCAACTTCTTGCCGAGGGAAACAAGCTCCCAGATTAGAAAGAAAAAAAAAAGAAATAGCCATTCATTAAGATCAAGCTTGAAACCAGCAGCTATGTCTTCTGATACTATCTCTAGACCGTATATGTATGTGTGAGAAAGTTCTTTACCACACCTTTTGGTATTATTGTATTGCCCAATTCGATAGCCTTTTGAACATAAAGAGACATTATGAGCCTCGTTCAGGCAGCGTCGACTGTTGCTTTGCATTTGTGAAATCGTTCTTCATCTCAGATTGTCAGCTAGGTACCTAGGTAAGAACAAGAAAGGGGTGCTTTGCTGAGAACCGGCCCTGAGAACGTGTGTGTGGGGAGAGGAGGCCCTTCCACTTTGCCTCGTGCTCTGGTGTGGGAACCCCGGCAAATGGAAATGGATGTCTTGCGCTCTGACAGGTATCATCACCGAGACAGCTAAAAAAGGAACCAGTCATGAGAGGGATGAAATGGACCTGGAAGTCGGTGGACATCCGCAGCGCCTACGGATATTCATGCTCGACTTCCAATCTTTAAACCGAAATTACTCCCCCATATCACACCAGAAATAGACAAATAATAGCGGGCGATATTGCGAGGAAGAAGATACTGGGTAGTATTGCTATGCTGATATCGAACTGAGCCTACGGAGGCAAGAGATTTACGTCTATAATTATCGTCGGATGAGCCGAGGCGGACCGACGTTCCACGTCGAATATCCTAGTGATATGATCAGAACTCCGGGGTCACAATGTCTTTTCTTCTTGGGAGCTAGACATGCTAGACATGTTAGTTCTTGCCACTTTGAAATAGAAGCGAGTTCCGCGAGATAGTATGGACTATGGAGCATGTATGGTAGTAATGTGTGAGTTCGAGATGGAGATATTGCGAGGTACTTAGTCAGAGAGGCTCCCAAATTTGATCAGAGTGATCGATCGACAAGTCTTAAGCGTAAGGTATGTGTCTATCGAAGGATTTTCTGTTTCCGAAGATCTACTGATTTGACTTTAGAAAAATGAAGATCAAAGGAGAAGCATGGACGGACTGTCGCGTGGGTGCGAGACAGCCACCCCGTTGCTCTTCACCAGGGCAGGTAATGTCCAATAGACTTTCGCCTTCCTATTGTGGGCACGTTCACTGGCCAGTTCCCCTGGCATAATGCGACGCTAATGCAGGAACAAATCTCTTCCCGCTGTCTTGCCAATCCCCTTATTCAACTTTTGCAGAATTCGCTCCTGCCCGCCTGCATCACGGCTCGACAAGCTGACAAGTCCCCTCCAATGAAATCGACCCATCCTTTATCTGCCTCAACTGTGCTTTCATCCGAAGCTGTAATTAGCGAATATTACCCGTTCATGTAGTAGCGAGAAGCTCATCCTTATCCGTCCTGGCAATAATCGCCACCAGCAATGAGCCGGCGCCTTCATCTGATTGGTCGCATTAATCATGCCATGCCTGAGCTGTGAATCCAATAGCAGAGAGTAAACATACAAGACCACAAGGAGACGGCTCATGGCAATGTCCTCTACGATATCTATTGGACAGTATCCGCAATGCACCGTGCACCGACTCGCTAGTCTCGGACTCTCCAGTGGGCAATATCCACGCGGTAGTAGTCAAAGGCCTGAATGGGTTCTGGCACACATGTACCTTGTAGCAGGGTTTAGGTCTTTAGGAGACCTGGGGGCGGTCTAAGCCAGAGCCTAGAGGGCCGGAACATTAAACAGAGTTCTCACTGAGCCCAAGCAACAGTGAACACATGGCTGCCCACGCTACACCGATGGCCTGTTCAAGCAGCCCAGTTACTCAAGGCTCCTGATATTGTCAGGTCACACAGAAGTTGTTGAGAAACAAGGCGGCCATGTTCTAGCTGTCCTATCAATGTCTGAGAGGTGGGCTAGATCCTGAGTTGGCAACGGAGTCGAAGTCTGTCGACTTTCCTCTTCAGGCTGCTCCGTGTTGTCCCTGATAAGTGCTTCAACAGTCGGATCTGTCTGACGGTCGGGGTCTTGACACCCACCCATACAAGCTCCCTTGTCATGTCAGATCTAGCCTACCAACCTATCAGTCTCTAGGTGGTACTTGCGGATCCCTTTTCAGTGAGCAAACCAAGATCAGTGAGCAAGATATCACCATGGATGAAGTACTGATGATAAGGCGGCTCGACGGTTCTGTCTGTTAGCAACCCTCCATAATTTCCCTTTGAACCACTGAAACATGGTTCAGCTATCAGACAGCCTGAACATCTTTAACATGTCGCTGCCTTATCTTTGATTGAAGAGGAGGGCAGGTTCGTTCCCCTAGTTTTTAGGTCAGTCAGCATTGACTTCAAAAGTTCAATCGAGGCGAATCCCCCTGATACCAGGCGAGGCGAATCGGTCTCAAACTGAGTATCGAAAGCACCATCCTTGTCTCGTATTTTCCCCATCAACCTCTTTCGAGTCATGGATTCTCGATGGGGTCTTTCGGTTCGGTGACTCTGTCTTGTCTTAGTTTCGACTATCATCACTCTGGTAAGTTTAGATGGCGACCCACGTCTCAAGTCCACAGAAATGAGAATCAGTGTCCAGGGGTTGTTGGGTACTGTAGTTTTCTGATGGTTAACGACAAGCTTTTTGGCCGCTTTCTAATCTAAGAAAGCTAGCGATGCCAGGTTCTCTGATCGATGCGATCCGAGGCGTGCCATGGAGGAATCGAAAGCTTGGCATACGATCAGTTCCTGTGTCTTCAACAAACGTAGCGGATGTAGCCTATTGCTATGTATGCAGCATGTAGGTTTGCTGACCCGAAACTCTCTTTAATCAAGCTTCTTTTCCTAAGCTCCAATCTCATGCCCGAGTCTTTGTCTACATTTCCCAAACGGTGTGCCAAGATTTTTCACCATCCCTTTACGTCTCTTCCCGCTCGCACTCCAAGTAAGGCGCTGGATCTCCCGCAAGCCTCTCAAGCCCACTTCCAGTATCGAGTGAGACTGGTAAAGTTTCTGGCCACCCAAATCTGCTTGGCTCCATGATAATATTCGGAAAGGTATACCCGGGCTTCATTTCCACCACTTGTCTTGGTCGTCAGATCATCCATGTCGGGTGCTTCATTCTAACTGTCTGAATTTATCCCACTGCAACGCTCGTTACAGTGGCTTGACCAGATTGGTGGTTTTGCATGTTGAAATTTTCAATGTATCGATTTAGCACTTGAAAACAAACGCCAAGGGCTCCATTGTTGTTTTGTTGATGTTGACGCGTATTATTCGCCTGATTTGTTTTATATTACTCGCCCAGACAACCAGGAAGACCTCATTTGCTAGGTCCACTCAGTAGTCGGTACTCAATTAGTCCATAGTCGATAGCACCAAAACGCGGACCGTCCAAGTGGTGACTTCTAGCTAACAGTAGTTTAATTGCACTCGATCGATAATTGGGCTTGCTAATTTGCCATCGCTGGGACTTTTGGCTCGGAATTGAAGTGCGGAAGAGGACCTAAAGCCAGGCAGGTCGCTCTCCATGGCTTGGTAGCTACTAGTCTCTAGCTGTTGAACCACTATCGGATTATGCCCTGATGGTGGCTAACGGCTAGATGATATTGCCCGTTGCCGAGTTTCCGAATGGCATGACTGTCATGATGATGTATCGTTGGTGTATTGACAAATGCGTTGATCTACCATCTAATAGCGTATGTATCTTAATCAAGCGAACCCGTCTCTGGTCGATTCGAAGGTTGGAATCGTGGACTTGTCTGCATAAAGGTTGTATGAATGAATGTTGGAAAAGAAATTGGGCTGGAAGGACTTATCATGTGGCCTATTCCTGTTCAACCCAAGCATTGTTGCTTTCCATCTCGCTGTAAACATTTTATTTGAAAGCCGTATCATGTTCGACTGACCTCCTCATACTTTATCTTTATCATGAACGCACTATGTCGCTTGGTGGTGTAGATCCTCATGGACTGACTGACTCTTCCTACTGTAAGAACTCCTGCACAACAACAAACTGTTTCTGTGGTTGAATTAAAACATAAACCTTATAGATAGCAATGGTTCGGCCTCGGACCATCCTTTAGTTCAGCTCAATTCAAACATTTTGGATCAACCTTGATTATACACTCTCAAGTTCCAATCGAGTTTGCTGTCAGCGGACCTACCAGTCGTTGTTAACACATAGCTACACTCTCACCTGTGTATGGTTACGCAAAGATGTCTTAACGTTATGCATTCCATTTACAATGGGCCGGTCCCTCTTATGGAGACCTTCCCGGCCGAAAGTCCGGTGGAAGCCAAACATCGTCTCCGGCGCTTCCATTGACGTCTTCAAAGTCGTATTAGTAATGTACGTCATTGCCTCGGTGCAGGCAATGCGAAATGCGGGCATTGCCTTCAACAGGGAGCCTCTGACTTCATAGCTGAACATTCTTCCATCAAAATCAACTTTCAACAATTCAAAACCGTTTCTGATACAGAAAACATGCCCGAGTACATTAAGGCAGTCGGTATGAAGCTAACATGCCAATCGAGACTGTGACGGTCAACTAATCCTCCCAGATATTCGCGGTGGCACTGGCGAGCGTGATGCCCTTTTCATTAACGCCGAAACGCCCAAGCCTTCTGCTACTGAGGGACAAGCCATTGTACAGATCAAAGCTTTTGGAATAAACCGCATGGATATCATCCAGCGTCGAGGCTTTTACCCGCTGCCACCTCAAGCGCCTAAGACATTGGGCGTGGAATTCAGTGGCATCATTGAGTCTTTTGGACCTGGCGATCATGGTGCTTTCAAGGAAGGCGATGAGGTGTTTGGGCTAGCTTACGGTGGTGCGTATGCCGAGTACATCGCGGTCAGTACTCGCATGTTGCTGCACAAACCGGCTTCCATCGACTTTACCACGTGTGCTGGTATTCCCGAGGCTTGGATCACTGCAACTCAGGCGTTGCATCTTGTGCTTGGCTTCACGAAGGGCAAATCAATCTTGTGGCACGCAGGAGCTTCAGGTGTGTCGGTTGCCGGCATCCAACTGTCACGTATCGCTGGGGCCTCTGAAGTGTATGCCACAGCTGGATCTCAGGACAAGCTCGACTTTATCACTTCGAAGCTCGGTGCAACAGCTGCATTCAACTATAAAACGCAGGACTGGGCGGAGGAGATCAAGAAAGCTACCAACGGCAAGGGCGTTGACTACATCGTGGACTTTGTTGGTGGAAACTACTTCCAGCAGAACCAGAATGTCGCTGCGCGTGATGGACGGATCGTGCTTTTGGGAACGTTAAGCGGTGCCAAGGTCCCCAATGCTGATATTTCTCAGATCTTGTTCAAGCGACTTCGCATTGAGGGCAGTACTCTTCGAAGCCGCGACGAGGTTTATCAGGGCGAGCTACGGGACCGACTGGAGCAGTATCTACCAGACTTCGAGTCCGGTAAGCTCAAGATCTTTGTGGATGAGGTCTTCCCGTGGGAGCAGATTCAAGAGGCCCACAAGCATATGGAAGATGCAAAGAACCTGGGCAAGATTATATGCACTATCTCCTGAGGTAGAGAATCATTTCAGGCTACACAGTATGTGGCATTTAAATCTAGCCCAAAGATTCATCTTCCAGAAAGACCTTCCATTTAAGCCCCAAAACATGGATGCCGTAGTTCACTAGCACGTTGGGTGTGGAAACTTGTAGCCTATCTTCTTCCACCCACCGTGAGAATCCCTATCACTTGCTTATATACAACTAAATCAACAAAGACACAAACAGAAATCACTGCAGCGATCTGCATGCCACATGTGAGAAAGCAAAAGGTATCATGGTAAAAGTTAATGAGCCTTGAGCCAGTTGAGCATCTGGTCATAGGCTGTGGCTTGAGCATCCTTGATTGGTGAATCTTGGTACTCGCCTACAACCGCGAATCCTAAAGAAATCATTAGCTGACTCATGAACAAGATTCAAAGTTAAGGGCATCTTGCCATGCGGAACTCCTGGATAAACCTGAACCTCATGCTCGACGTTGGCGTCAGACAAAGTGTCTTCTCCCCCTATCCGGACGCTGTCGGGGAAGAGAGGGTCGTTTTCGACACAAACCAAGCTGAGAGGAACACTGATGTCCTTGAAATCATCAGGTATAACAGAAGCAGCATGTGCCAAAGCACCGGCCTTGATAAAAGGACCGTTCTTGACACCGCCGCTCTCTGCATCTCCTTCAGGGGTCTTCGTTTGTTTAGCAAGCAGAAGAACAAATCGTGCACCAACACAGTATCCTGCGGCATAGATGCCGCCGCCCTGTTTGATCGCATCCTCGTACTGCTCTCGCGCAGCATCAATGACTTTGTGCAGGATGGGCATAACCCTCTCCTCTGTGACGCGGGCGAGCCACATGTCAATGAGGAATGACTTTGTAACTTCTACGGCCTTCAACTTGAACTGTTCGAGGATGGATGTGGAGTCGTCTGTAATAGCTGTGGCCCCCGGAGCTGTGTCGCCAGCGAAGAGGTCGGGCATGAGGACAAGATAGCCCTCCGAAGCAAACTTATCGGCCTGGATCTGGTTGTTGGTAGATTTGATTCCCGTACCGCCAGTCAGAAGGAGAAGGAGTCGCGAAGGCGCATGGGGGTAGTCGGTGGGTTTCGAAACGTAGACCTAAGTATGGGAGAGTCAGCTAAAAGCTTGGGGAGCTTGTTGGCCACCTACATCGACATCGTTGAGTTTGATGATTTCGCCTGTGGAGGACTGGCCGGAAGCTGCAATTGTTAGCGATCTGCGATAATGCTGTTCTAGATGGTGCCGTACGGGTTGGTCTGTCAGAAACACAATGTTCGCCTACGGCTGGAGCTTCGGCAGCTGGAGCTGGAGCTTGTATGTTGTCGCTGGCCGCAGGGGTCTCCTGGGCGTCGCGCTCAGGAGCGCGAGTAGCATTATCTGCGTCGGCCATCCTTATAGGCTTCTCGAGTTCTATTTGTCTGTCTTTGGCTGGGATGGTGAGTAGGTTGGTGGAACCGTACTGACTCCTCTGTGGGCTGAAAGGCAATGAAAGAAGATGATGCTGCCTGTTGCACGTGGAGGGGCAATCTGACGTACGAGGTCCAAGCTGGAACTCAACGTCATGTTGGAGGGGTAACTGACTTAACGTTCGTAGGTACATTATTATTTGCCTTGCTCTAGCAAGAAGTTTATAAATGCCAAAAATAAAGCATATATCATAGAATAAACTTCTTTGAAGAAACATAGGATAATATCATCAAAGTCTTCATAATTGCTGAGCTACATAATGCTGTTATCAGGATACATGGGATTGTACTTCGAAACTATTACCCAAGGTTAGAAATCTCATGGCAACTTTAGTAGGTAGTTAACGAGAAGCAAATGCTCTGCCTCCAGGCCCTTGACTAGGTAGTTGTTGCTGGTGGTGTGGACTGTGATCTTATGCTACATTCCTCTACCTAGTGGTGAATCAGTAGTCCCCAAAAGGCCATAACGTTCATATCTTCATTAGCTACAGGGTGAGATCATCGCTAATGAGACGGAAGAATTGACTTGGAAATAGAAACCTGAGGTCTTTAATAAAGTACCTACTACCTTTTAATGTAGAAATGAGAAGGACCTTACCCAGGGACAGTTGGTAGGTCCTCGGTGCACTGCCTTAACAGACGGGATGAGGGTAGGCTGTCTCCACTCCTTACGTAAACAACAACCCCATGATTCTTGCCACAGCGCGTTGCGCTGAACGCGTCTTCCACACCTTCTCGTTAATGCACTTCGCTTCTCACCTAGAACAAAACGAAGAGTTCTCTGTTTCGACAGCATACACAACCTACCCCAAAGACACGTAAAGCACATTAATCATGGACGCAGCTTCGGCGCTATCTCGAGGCGCTCTTGAGTTTGTTCTTGTTGCCTAACCTGCCTGTCGTTGCTCGCTAACTTTTACTCAGCGTGATCTTTAATGATCCTGATAAAGCCAGCAAGCTCTTCCCGGTACCTGTTCTGCAATGTCTGCAAGTTAAGCAGATGGCCCCTTCGGCTCAAGGAGGAGACCGATTTCGACTTGTGATGAGCGATGGGCAGCATTACGTCCAGACCATGCTTGCTACGCAGGCCAACCACGTCGTTCACGACAACAAGCTGGTTCGTGGTTGCATTGCCCGAATCAAGCAGTACACACCCAACAACTTGAAGGGCAAGAAGTATGTGTCCTCCTACATTTTATCGGACGCCCCTAACACTATGTAGCATTCTCGTCATTCTCGATATCGAAGTCATCGAATCTCTTGGCGTCCAAGAAAAGATTGGCGAGCCCTTTGCCGTCGACTCCAAGCCAGCGGCTCAGGAGGGTGCCATTGCTGGAGGTGATTTTTACGGCGTCAAGAAGGAAGAATCAAAGACACAGCCCCAGCAATTTCAACAGCAGCAACAACAGTCGATGCCCTCACGACCTGCCAATCATGCTAGCAGTAACATCTATCCTATCGAGGGTCTGTCGCCCTTCGCCCACAAGTGGACAATCAAGGCACGAGTTACCTCTAAATCAGATATCAAGACATGGCACAAGGCCACTGGCGAGGGAAAGCTTTTCAGTGTCAACCTGCTCGATGAGAGTGGTGAGATCAAGGCAACTGGCTTCAACGACCAGTGTGACGCTTTCTACGACCGCCTGCAGGAAGGCTCTGTCTACTACATATCCACACCTTGCCGAGTTGCCTTAGCCAAGAAACAGTTTTCCAACCTTACCAACGACTACGAGCTCACCTTCGAACGGGACACTGTCATCGAGAAGGCAGAGGATCAGACCAATGTTCCGCAGGTGAGGTTCAATTTCTGCTCCATCCAGGAACTCCAGAGTGTAGAGAAGGACAATACTGTCGATGTCATTGGTGTGTTGAAGGAGGTTGGCGAGGTTGGAGATATCACATCCAAGAAGGATGGCCGACCATTCCAGAAGCGAGAATTAACACTTGTGGACGATACGGGATTCTCAGTCCGTGTTACTATTTGGGGCAAGTCGGCTAACTCTTTCGATGCTCCTCCTGAATCAGTGGTTGCTTTCAAGGGCACGAAGGTGTCTGATTTTGGTGGCAAGAGTCTCAGTCTCCTCTCTTCTGGGACAATGACCGTCGATCCCGATATTCCCGATGCCCATAGACTCAAGGGCTGGTACGACTCTGCTGGTCGCAATGACACATTTGCCACCCACCAAAACATGGCGTCCATGGGCAATGCTACAGGGAGAAAGGAAGACCTCAAGACCATTTCTCAGGTCAAGGATGAGAATCTTGGCATGGATGATCAGGCTTACTACACTATCAAGGCGACTATTGTCTTCGTCAAGCAGGAGAACTTCTGCTATCCCGCTTGTCTATCTCAGGGCTGTAATAAGAAGGTTACACAAATGCCTGATGGCACGTGGCATTGCGAGAAATGCGCTATCTCTCACGAAAAGCCGGAATACCGGTACATCCTCTCTTTGAACGTTGCGGATCACACCAGTCATCAATGGCTGAGCTGTTTTGACGATTCTGGTCGACAGATCGTGGGACGAACTGCAGACGAGATGATGGAGCTCAAAGAAAATGATGACAATAAATTCATGGCCGCGTTTGAAGAGGCTAACTGCAAGAAGTTCACTTTCCGATGCAGGGCGAAGATGGACAACTTTGGCGAAGCTCAAAGGTAAGCAGGATGGTCATGTTGATCATAAATCAAATACTAATACTGTTTTTGTAGGATACGCTACCAAGTAATGACTGTCACGCCCTTAGACTTCAAGTCTGAAGGCACCAAGCTTGATGAGTTGATCAAGCAGTACGAGAACAGCTCGCTATGATGTGCTTACGAATTCTCAACCGGGGATCATTGGAGTGCCGGCTGACTAAAATATGTGCTTCGGGGGATAAATCGAAACACTTTCTGCGAAGTCTGATGAAGATGGACTTTCGCCATTGGGTCAATTTGGCACAACATAGAATAATGAGACAAATGCAGTAGCACAAAGGATCGCTATAATCGTGTTGAAACCGTGACTTGAACAGCCTGCTATTTTTATAGCTGTTAAACTTTACCCAACGCCTCAGTGATATGCCGTCGACTTTTTTTCCTTTTTCTTTTTGCAAGCAGTTATCTAAAGGGACAGCTTTTCGTGCTTCCAAGGCTTCTTGCCTTCTCCGTCTCCATAGTCAGCAGTAGCCTGGTAGTCGCCTCTGATCTTGTACTTGTAAATAGTTAGTCCATCAAGGCCGACTGGACCACGAGAGTGAATCTTGTTTGTGCTGATACCAACTTCGGTACCGAAACCATAACGCATGCCGTCGGCAAGACGAGTAGCGGCATTCCAGTATACACCAGCTGAGTCAACCTCGTTCATGAAACGTTCGGCCTCGGCAGAATCAGAGCTCATGATAGCGTCGGTATGGTGAGAGCCGTGGGTGTTGATGTGGTTGATGGCCTCATCAATGGAGGAAACAGTCTTTACGCCAATGGTGAGAGATAGATGCTCAGTGTCATAGTCTTGGGGCGTGGCATCTTGAACACCTTCGAGTGAAAGAGAAGAAATGGCAGCCTTGCTGGGCTCGTCGACTCGGAGGGAAACCCCCTTGGCCGCAAGAGCGGAAGCAACGGCAGGGAAGATGGTATTCAGAGCCGATTCCTGGACAAGAAGGGTTTCGACAGCGTTGCAGGCAGCAGGATAGCTTGTCTTGGAGTCCACAATAGCAGTAATGGCCTTTTCCTTATTGGCAGAGGCTGTCAGGTAGATATGGCAGAGACCATCAGCGTGGCCGAGAACGGGAATCTTTGTGGACTCCTTGATGTAACGAACAAGTTCATTCGATCCGCGAGGAATGGCAAGATCAATATAGCGGTCCTGGGCGAGGAGCTGGGAGATGACGTCGCGGGTTGTGACGAGCTGGATGGCTGAGTTGGGGACCTTTGTGGTCTCAAGAGCTGATGAGATGACCTTTGAGATGGCCACGAAGGACTCTGTAGACTCTTTTCCGCCTGCGATAATAGTGAGCAAATAAGTCAATTTTATGATATTGCGGATGAGTCATGACATTACCCTTGAGAATGGCAGCATTTCCAGACTTGATAGCAAGAGAAGCGATGTTGGCGATGACTTCGGGACGGGCCTCAAAAATGATAAGGAGGACGCCAATGGGACAGGAGACACGCTCCATGATGAGATCATCGTCGAGTTTTTTTCTCATCTGAATCTGTCCAACTGGGATAGCATTAGTTTCACGAGTCTTTTAGTCTTATGACGGTTTGAATTACTTGGGTCATTTAGATCCCTCACATCCAAGATTCCCTTAAGCATATCCTCCCACTTTCCCTTCTTTCCGAGATCCAATCGCGATACAAGAGCCTGGCTAAGACCTCCCTCGTCAGCAGCCTTCCTTGCCAGCTCAAGATCCTTGGCGTTGGCTGCGAGGATCTCGTCTTTTGAGGCAGTCAAGGCAGCGTGGATGGCTTCAAGTGCATTGTTGCGCTCGCTGGCCGGGAGGGTTGCGAGAGTGAAAGATGCTGTCTTTGCGGCGCTAGCTGCAGCCTCGGGGGAGGCGTTTGTGAGAGACATTTCTAGTGATGAGTTTGAGGGTTGAGATTGAGATTGAGATTGAGACTGAGGTTGTAGTCACAATGTGTGAAAGTGACTCAGGTGAGGTTATGTTTAAATAAACTGTGCCCCGCTGGTAGTTATGCACCCCGCCATTCATTATGAGCCTCAACCGTTACATGGTCTAAATTTAAAGGTTGAGTATAATTGAATTAGGTTTACAGCTTATTATATCTAGAAACCAAATCCTAGCTATTTGGCTACTCATGCTGTGACAATGGAATCTCTTTTGTCTGTATCTATGTTATGTAGTCGTACTTGTAGCAGTAAATTGTTGCTTTCGAGGATACGCCCTGCGATATCGGCCGAGACCAACCCTCTATAATTTTATGTATCTACTATCTAAGGTCACACTGATTGACTTCTTCCGATCCTCACTGGCCTTTTCTGGCTGACCGAGTGACTGTAACTCAATGTTCCGCTGAAACGTTACTATCAAATGTCTTTTCAAATCACGAATTGTAATATTTTATGGAAACGGGTGTGCTCATCCAGCATTATCTATTTTGGACCAACAACAGCTAAATTGCAGTTACTTGTATGTTGAGCCGTTGTCTAAAACTCAGATGCTGTATCCTGAGTCTAGTTCATAAACATAGCTCGATATACAATAATCTCATATATTTCCGCCTCACACAAGATTCTCGTATAAAAATGAACAACAATGTTCCATATCAGTAATATCACCAACTTGCAGATTATCTCCGCGTTAACCCCACACAAACCCCATATGTTGTTACCTATCGTCGGCACCGTCTTCGGCGTCCCCCTCTTCGGTGTGGTCCCGCGGACAATACCCAGAGATGATAGAACTATTGGTCATAATCAGGACCGGAAGCAGGGTGGTTTGTCTCTCCTCGCAAGAGTCGGCATCGTCTGAAGTGCTAGGATGGGCGATTCCCTTATTATTCATCTCGAAGGCGGAATCACTCTTTCGCACGTCACTATCCCTGGTCCTTTATAATCCTTTCTCATATTTTCCCTTCCTTTTGCCAAGTGTTCCAATGGTTCTGAATATACCGCTATTCTACTTGTATATCTGAATGCCAAATCATCTCAGAGTTATTAATCTTGAAAACCTCTTTCCGTCCCCTTTCCGGCCCGATAACCGCAACTTTTCGGCCGAGGCTTCTCCACATCTTCGGGCCCGGCCGCTGTGGCAATGAAAGATATTGATGATGAAAAGATCGATGTTGAGCGAGAAGAAGGCGGCCAACGTCCGGGAACTGCTGCATCGATTTCCATCAAATCAGAACATGATGTTCAAGATACCATTGAGCCAGTCGTGCTCGGTGAGCCCCTGGGACATATAGATACTCGACGATCTACCAAGCGTGCTCAGTCCAGAGCATCATCTGCACGGTCGAGGAC
Organism: Fusarium xylarioides; assembly: GCA_013183765.1. NCBI lineage: Eukaryota > Fungi > Ascomycota > Sordariomycetes > Hypocreales > Nectriaceae > Fusarium > Fusarium xylarioides. The sequence continues at coordinate 287,822 of SRZU01000032.1, read as the reverse complement.
TCTTTCTGTCGTTCCGAGGTCGAAGAGGCGTGGTCTTTTTGCAAAATTGACATTGGTGCCTGAGATTGCGTATCCTCCTGATTACAAGAACTCGACGAAATGGTTTCTCACCGGTATCATAGCATTAGCCACAGCTGCTGCACCTTTAGGCTCGACTATAGTCTATCGTAAGTCCTTAGGAAAATCGTGGTTGCATCCAGAGTTGACAAGAATAGCTGCCCTTCCTGTGTTGGTGAAAGAGTTCAACACTTCTGAGACTATCACCAACCTGTCAGTCGCCTTGTATATGATATCCATGGCCATCTTCCCCCTATGGTGGTCCTCGTTCTCTGAAGAGTTTGGACGTCGGTCTATATATCTCATCTCCTTCACACTCTTTGTCATATTCTCCGTCCTCTCTGCCATCAGCAAGAATATTACCATGCTTATCGTCTTCCGCATGTGCGCCGGCGGAGCTTCCGCAAGTGCTCACTCGACAGGTGCAGGCTCAATCGCTGATCTGTTTGAGGTGTTTGAGCGTGGCAAGGCTATGAGTCTATTCTACCTTGGTCCATTGTTAGGACCTCTCATAGCCCCTATCGTTGGTGGTGCGTTGACTCAGGAGATTGGGTGGCAAGCGACTATGTGGTTTCTCGCTATATACGGCCTCGTTGTCCTTTTGATGATTCTCTTCTTCCTCCCTGAGACGCTACAACGAAGGCCTGATACTACGTTGCCTACTGCAGAGACCCAGGAACTCAGTCGAATGCGCACTATGGACTCGGCCAAGGTCAAGACCAAGAACTTCGCCAAATCTGCTCGACATTTCCTTATTGATCCTTTAGGAGTTCTCCTATACCTACGGTTTCCACCCGTTCTCATCACCGTGCTTCTTGCTGCTATCGCTTTTGGTTCCCTCTACGTTGTCAACATTGCTATACAGCAGAAATTCTCCCGTGACCCATACAACTTCGGTCAGCTTTCCATTGGTCTCATGTACATCCCCTCCGGTTTGGGTTACATCTGTGGATCGCTGTTTGGTGGGCGCTGGATCGACAAGATCATGGCGAGAGAAGCCCGTAAAGCTGGCCGCTATGATGAGAACGGGAAGCTGATATATCTTCCGGAAGACCGAATGAGAGAGAATGCCTGGGTAATGACGACCATTTATCCTCTGGCATTACTCATGTTTGGCTGGGTACTTCGTTACGGCTTGCACCCTGTAGTACCATGTCTGGCCCTATTCTTCTTTGGAATCTCATCCATGCTTGTCTTTGTAAGTCAATGCCCTCCTCTCTCGGGTTCACTAGCTCACCTCTTCTTACAGTCAGTTGCTACCACCATGCTCACAGAGTTAATCCGTAAGCGCAGTTCCTCAGGCGTTGCCATTAACAACTTTGTTCGCAACACGCTTAGTTGTGTTGGTGCAATTGTTGCTGCTCCATGGATCAACGCCATCAATGTTGGGTGGGTTTTTACAATTCTTTGTATATGCTGTCTCATTATTAGTTACGTCAGTATCATCCTGCTAAGAAAGAACGCCACGAAGTGGAGGAAAACTATGGATGAAGCACTGGCCCAGTGAAGATCCCGGCCAAGGGCAAAAAGTAAAGTAGCCACGATAGGTTGATGTGTGGAACTATGTATTTCATATACGATCAAGCAAATAAGAATGAAAACAATCACAGTTATGGTCCAGACTGCGTCTCTATCTTGTCTATCAGCATGGAATTTTACTAGCTGCCTTCGAAGAGCTTGCCAACAGCATCAAGACCAATATTACCACCACTGAATACCAGTCCGAGGTCCCAGCCCTCTTCTCCAGCTTCTTGCTCTACCATTAATCTGAATTCCTCATCAAACAGGGCCACTGCCAGCGGGACGCAAGCACTAGGCTCGACAACCAGTTTGAACCGCTCAAACACCAGCTTCATAGCCGCTAGGATCTCTTCCTCAGTGACGCTGTACATGCCCGATACCAAGCAGCGACCATATATGACTGACCAAGGATGCTCACCCACGGGAGTACGTAGTCCATCAGCAACTGTCAGAGTCTTGACTGTTGTGATTCGTGTGCCCGACTCGAATCCACGCTTTGCATCATCAGCACCCTCAAACGATGGCTCCGAGCCAAATACTCGGATTCCCGTGCCTTCACAGCTCAGAGCAACACCTGAGAGCATACCACCGCCACCACAAGGGGTCATGATAGCGTCCAAGCCAGGTTTCTCCTTCTTGGTCCTCGGCGCCTCGTTATCCCGCCCTGTAACCGGTGCTCGGAAAAGCCTCCTCTGCCCGTCGACGACGGCATCAGCAGTCATCAATTCGGAAACTTGCTGTTGGAATTCTAGCCCGATGGTGCCTTGTCCAAGGAGAATATCCGGGTGGTCATAGGGCGGCACAAGTCGAGCTCCTGTCTCAGCGATGACTTTTGCGGCCATTGCTTCGCGTTCAGTTGATGTGCTTCCGCTAAAGATAACGCGAGCACCGTAGCCTTTTGTTCCAGCGATCTTCTTGGGGTTGGAAATCTCAGGCATGACAATGTGGGCTTTGATGCCACTCTCTCGAGCCGCAAGGGCTAGTGCTTGAGCATGGTTTCCTGTAACAGTCAGCCATCATCGTCGGATAGGTAAAGCATGTATGTGACCTGTTACCGGAACTATGTGTCACGACTCCTTTCTCCTTGCCCCCTTCCTCTAGCCATCCTGGTTCTTTCTTCAGCCTCTCGATGGCATGAAAAGCACCTCTCGCTTTGAAAGCGCCAATACGTTGCAAATTCTCGCATTTGAACCAGAGTCTTAGCACCGGCCGGGCCGGCGTTCTACCAGCATAGCGAGTCCCTTCGAGCTCCTCCGCTGTGCGAGGGGTTGAAGCTAGTTTTGTGATGGTTTGGTTGGTCAGGACGGGTGTGAAGTGGACATATGGGCTGATAAGTTTGTGAGCTTCGATGACTGACTCACGAGTCAATGGAGGAGTTGTTGAAAGATCGGCCATATTGATTGTGATAATGGCAAGTTGGAGTGGTTGGGTTCAAGGTATAAGTCTACGAGATGGACAAACTGTGGCCCTATCTAAGGTATGCTGTGCAGTCGAGGGTCTTAAGTATCACCAACTCTCTAGTCATGCTCCGGTTGTCGGCTACTCTCAGCTGCCTGTTTTAGCAACTTTAACAACGTTACAATCTCGTCGCCAAGCTGACGCTAGTAGTCGCTGCTTGTCATATTTAAGGCGTGAGATTGCAACAAAGGCCCAATGGATCAAATTCGAATGTCGAAGAACTAAATATCACCAGCGGATTGAAGCGATACGGTTTGTTTGTATAACGTAAAATAAAAATGGTATTCGTTTTGGCTTCAAGCCTGATATCAACTTTTGGACCAATTTCAGATCCCCCTCCAGAGCCCAGGAAATTTTTTAAAAGTACAGACAGAAAGTTCATGTGGTTCATAAAAGCCGTTTCCTAGACATCCCATCCCATGTCCTATCTCCCGCTCACAAATTATCATTCAACATTAATAGCCGCTTACTTCTGGTTCTCGGGTCGGAGAGATCGGACGGCCTTGCCGGCACGCCAGATCTCGAGATCACGGATCTCCTTCATCTCTGCCTCGTACTTGTCACGGTAGTCAGGCTGGCTGTTATACTCGAGAGATCGCTTGGTCTCGGAACCATCCTTGACGGCGTCGTAGAGGGAATTGAAGACGGGCTTCAGGGCGTCCTTGAACTTGGGGCTCCAGTCGATGGCACCACGACGGGCAGTGGTGGAGCAAGCCTCGTACATCCAGTCCATGCCGTTGGCACCGATAAGAGGGTAGAGAGACTGGGTAGCCTCCTCAACAGTCTCGTTGAAGGCCTCGCTGGGGCTGTGGCCGCGCTCGCGGAGGACCTCGTACTGAGCGAGGAACATGCCGTGGATACCACCCATGAGGCAGCCACGCTCACCGTAGAGATCAGAGTAGACCTCCTTCTCGAAGGTGGTCTTGTAGAGGTAGCCAGAGCCGATGGCGACACCAAGGGCAACAGCCTTCTCCTCGGCCTTGCCAGTGACATCCTGGTAGACGGCGAAAGAGGAGTTGATACCACGGCCCTCGCGGAAGAGAGATCGGACGGTTCGGCCAGAGCCCTTGGGAGCGCAGAGGATGACGTCGATGTTGGAGGGAACCTCAACCTTGGTGAGGTCCTTGAAGACGGGTGAGAAACCGTGGGAGAAGTAAAGGGTCTGCAAGATTTATATGTTAGAGCTGTGCCTTGGCTGACAATGGGTGGGGAATTCTGCTTACCTTGCCCTCAACGAGCTGGGGCTTGATGGCGGGCCAAGTCTCAGACTGGGCAGCATCGGAGAGAAGGTTCATGACGATGGTACCACGAGAGATGGCCTCGTCAACGTCGAACAGGTTCTTGCCAGCAACCCAGCCATCCTGCTCAGCATCCTTCCAGGACTTTCCGTTCTTTCGGACACCAACGATGACGTTGAGGCCGTTGTCACGGAGGTTAAGACCCTGGCCGTGTCCCTGAGAGCCGTAGCCAATGAGAGCCAGAGTGTCGTTCTTGAAGTACTCAAGAAGCTTCTCTTGGGGCCAATCGGCACGCTCTGTAGAGTACTAGTCAGTATTGGATGTCCAATTTATACGGCAGCCGCAATTGGAGATTTAACTCACCATAGACGTCCTCCTTGTGGCCAGCAAAGTCAATGGTCTTGACACCGCGAACCTGCTGCTGGACGGGGCCAGCGGCAACAGGTCGGGCAACAGCACCAACACGAGCAGCGGAGCGAGCAGCAGCAACGAAAGTTCGCTGCTGAACGCGGGGAGCAGAAGCCAGTTGGCGGGCAGGACCACGGAGGGCCTTTGTGAAGTTGCGAGAAGCCATTGTGAGGAAGTGAGGGGACAGTTTGGGAACTGAGGGGAGAGTGTCTGAGAGAGGATGAGGAGGAAGAAAAAGAGGGAAAGGCAATGGCGAGAGTAAAGGTTAAGTAGGTTTAAGCTGTCCCTAATTTTCTCTCCAAGGGACATCGCTTGGAGGGGGGGGGGACCGATTTCGGCTTGTACTGTGAGGTGGGGGCCCTACGCTGAGCAGCGGGGATGGGTCTGGGGCTATGTGGGTAGAGGCGACTTGACTGAGAGCGTATCGGAGTGAGGGGAAATGTGTACCGTGGACATTACCTGGGACCTGGAGAACTCTCTCTCACCTTGAGTCACGTAAGTTTCGGCCAATTAGCGGTGACTTAATATTGTCCAACCACCAAAGCTCTCCGTGTGCGTTTTTGGATGCCGTTGCATATAGATCTGACCGCCAGAAGAAGAAGGCCAAAGACACAGCTATAGGCAGTAATAATACACTATAAAAAGCTCGCTGCTCTTCTTACAGTCCAATTCGTTAAAGATCTTGTCAAAAACAAAGCCCTAATTGACATCAATTGCGTGGCAAATTTGAGCACTTCTCGCCCGCACCATCTCAAGCTATCCCAACTTGGAGCTAATGCTTTGACGGGGTAACCCTCAAAAAGAATTGGGCCCTCTTGCTTTCGGAGTTCTGCTAGTTCCCCCGAGCTCATAAGCCGCATATCGTCCGACGAACAACACCATGGCCGATTCAGGCGTCTTGTCCAATAGGGCCCTGCCGAACTCAGCATCACGACTCCATATCTATGAGCGGCAACGGCAGCTGCACCGCGCTCGGTGTCCTTAAGCTACATATCGGGGGCATATCACTTCCTCCGGTCGATATGTCAGACAAGATAGTCTAGATCTGGCTCAATGTTGACTCCTTGAAACTCCACTTACTCCGGGTTGCGGACTCTTAGCACCTAGATGAGGCTCAATTCATATTTCTAGACTCCACGTTATAGTCTACACTCCACGTGCGTAAAGGAGACCTCAGGAGGCAAGAAAACACCGAACCTTGATTCAGGGTGTCAAAATAAACTTAGTCAAGAGTTACCTAAACTTAGGCTAAGTTTACCTAGTATTTTCATCACTTAGGGTTAAGGTCCTGAGTTTCCTTTCCTCCCCTAGGGAGACTATAAAGCAAACCGGGCAAGCCACGCTATGCTCTTCTTGAGCCGTTGATCTTCGTCGGCAGCAAGATATCTCCAGCCAATAGAACACCACTGAACTGCGAGAAATCCCCCAAATACTCCCTCTGACTCGAAAAGGCAATACAGGCTAGGTGGTTAAAGTGAGCTTGGAATCATCTGTACCTGAGCAGGCATCGCAAGCTCAGCCCAGGTCGACTCGACCCCGCCTCCCAGGTCTCGCCATTGACTCTCCTCTCAACCAAAACCTGTCACTATCAACAATCATGGAAAGTTTGCAAGTTGAAGGATTGCCTAATCAAGATCATGGATTTATCAGACGCCACGCGATGCTCTTTGTTATCAAATGCTTGTCTGTCTCAAACACCCATTAAGTCGTTGTATCGTCCCAAAATCTTAACGGCCCGTCCCTTCTGGTTTTCCATCCCCTGGGACTCCGGTTTATTTGTTTTATTCCAAATCTATTTGAGAATCCTGTCGTATGTCCTGCCCTTGACTACTCCGCCACCCATAGCAGTCCTCACATTGCGCTTGAATCCCTCTCGGTTGTTTCGTAGATCTTCAGCTGCCTCCTTGTTGAGCGGGTCCGATGCGTTGGGTTCGAGGAACAGGAACTGCAAACATATTAGTCACTAATCCACACAATCATATGTACTTTGAATTTCACGTCTGAGTAACTCAAAACGCTTTTCTTTCCAGACTCCGTACCTGCAGGCCAACAATCACAGCATTCAAGTTCAGCACTGGCTTCCAATCCTCTCGTAGAATGTTCAGGCAAACCTTTCCCTCAAGATCGATATTGGGATGGTAGATCTTTTCTCGGCATCGGACCTTGGGAGGCTCGTGGGGAAAGTTCTGGTTTATGGTGAAATCGAAGGTAAAGCGGCTGCCTCGGTACATGCCCTCATCAGGGTCGATCGTGAGTACGAAGTTAAGGATGTCATCGGGGTCGGGGAACTCTGTCTTCATCGTTGATCCGAGGGAAAGTTCTGAAAGATCTGTTGCAGCATGCGTCAATCTCTTCATCCTAAACACACCGCTACAGGTCAAGGTCTGGACAGGATGAAGCATACCTTTTTGCACGCGCAGCTGAGCTGCAGTCACCTTCTTCTTCTTGCCACCCGTCGCTTGGCCCTCGGCGTTCTCTGCCTCCTTCTGCTCCTTTTTCTATACCACTGTCAGTGTCTGACTAGCTGGTTGCGGCCGGTAGACAACTCACCATCGACCATATCTTCAACATTGTGGATGTGGGGTGCCCAGGTTTGGGCTATCGTTATGCGCTGTGGGAAGACCTTTGATGTGATCACAGAAAATGAAGTGCGAGAGCCCAGGCACGACGAAAATTTCCAAGTTATAGAATAATGTAGGGCAAGTACCACTGCAAGATTCTGAGAGACTGGTTTGGGTTGTGAATGCGCTGAACTCAGTTGTGAGAAGGGTCTAGTCGTGCTTAGTGGAAAAGGTGATGATGCTTGATAAGATAACACGGCGTAAGGCAGCCACAAGCCTAATCCCTAGACCCCACCGAAGTTTAGGCGATAAGGTACCACCGGAATGACGCATAATAGGTCGTGTGAGTGAGTACTCAAGGAGGTAGCCAACGATAGAAGAAAATGCAGGCAACCAGGCAATATTGACTATCAAAAAAAAATCATATCATTCAAATGCGTCATAAACCCCCAGGGGCAGATGCCAATCTGAAAAAGACTAAATAGAGATGCATTTGCTCGTGCTCAGCTCTGGTCTGAATACCTTCACTTCCAATGTCCTCTTTTATGGATGTCCCTCCATTAACTCAAATAGTCAAAAACCCAGCGTACGTTACATAACAAAGGTATCCGGTACAAAAATCCAGTTTGTCTACTATGACAAGCGCAGTACTTTCCCGTACCTGGCCTCTCCAGAAAAGTTTGAGTGTCGAATACAACGAGCGTAGGTACGCACGAAGCTTATCGTCTCGAAAAACAGCACATGATACCCGTCCTGCCCAGGAACCACAAGAAACCGGCAAAACGAACGAGCGAGAGCACGGCAGTAGCGTACAGAAGGAACTGGAAGTAATGCGCCTTGCGATCTGTGGCAGGTTCCTATCAAATTGTTAGTATAGACCACATATCGCATAGCATCGGGAAAACTTACACCCCATCCGAGGTTATCAAACTTGTCGCTGGTAATGCAGACAATAAGGAGAATGTTTCCGAACAACCAGCTGACGACGAGTCCTGTTCGGAAAGACTTGTAGCCATCCTCAACATCGGCCTTCTCAACTTCTTCCTCCTCCTTGAAGGGAGCAAGAGCTCGGCGGACAGTCTGCTCGAATTGACTGTCGATATCCTCCTGCTCCTTCTCAACCTCCTCGACAACAACCTCGTTCTTTTCGCCCTTGGTGACGTGGGCAGAGGGAAGCGCCTCAGCCTTGTCTGAGCCCTTGGTACCCCAGGAGACATCGTGCCAGTTGTTGAAGGCATAAACCATGAGAATGTTGATGTAAGTCGACATGAGAAGTAGATAGTAGGGGAAGGAGTGGAACATGTGCCAGGGATCGAGGTACATGAACGAGGCGACAAAATTGAGACCATAGATGGTGATAAGGGCAACCAAAATAACACCTCCAGCGCTTGAACCGCCAAAGAAACTGTCGAGAAAAGCGTCGGTCGAGGCGAACGAGATCTGGTCTCCAATTGGCGTGTCAAAAGCACGAACAACCAGGTAAGCTGAGAGGACCAGGATGTAACCCTGAATGAGACTGAAGACCATGAAGGAAGCGATGTATGTGAACTTGGAGCCCTTGGGCCTGTTACCAAGAGCCAGAATGAACTGGAGCATGACAAAGGCTAAGTAGAGGTACTGAAGCAGGGCATTGACGACAGGTGTACCCGTGTCACCGAATGGCCAGCCGTGATAACCGGACGCAGGCTTGGGAGTACCCACAAGATCCATGATAACGGATGTTGTAAGCCAATAAGAACCAAGAGAGAACCATGCGAAGAGAGTGTTGAGAGTGGTGTAGATGAGTTGAATGTGGAGGAAGAACATGCGGATGATGTTATGACCCGACTTGTACATTCGTCCGAAATGCATCAGTGAGTATAGTGTGGCAGCGAATGAACCGTTGAGCCATCGTCGACGTTGACTAATGAACTCAGCTGCACCCTCGGGCACATCGGTTTCACCCTTGGCAGCCTTGATATAGGACAAGTGCCACTTCTGGCCAGCCTTGGCGACCAGCTCAAAACAAAGAATACGATCCTCGGCCAAGAACATGTTCTTCTTGAAAATGTTCATACCATCGATACCCTTCTTACCAAGCATCTTAGACAAGGTATGATCACCATGGAAATACTGTTCCAGCGGGCGGCCCATGATGGCTCGGAATCGGTAGGCCGAGAAAGCACCAGGCAAGACAGAGACATAACCAAACGAAGACTCGAGAGGCTTGTCCAGAATGTTTGAAATCTTGTACTCGAAGTTCTGGACGGCAACGAGGGGGTTGAACAGCTTCTTGCCCGCTTTACCTAACATAGCGTGTATTTCACCACAAGCACCTCCCAGGTCCTTGTCGTTGTAAAATCCCTCCCACAGAGCAAGGAGAGATCGGGGACTGGGCTTGGTACCTGCATCGAGCAGGATACACACCTCAGGATTCAAGATACGGCCGAAGGCGTTGAACAGCCATCGATGCGAGTTAATCTTCTTAGTGTTCTTTTGCTTCAAACAGAAGATCATCTGAACTGGTGGCAAGTTCTGTGTGCCTTCGTTTGTAGGTCGAATAAGCTGCTGGTTGGGCGTGACGGAAAGCTGGCTAGTGTATTCAAAGATGTGAGCAACAGTCTCCTTGCCGTCGACATCCTTCTTGATAACACCGTCCTGGTACACGCCGACAGTGGCAAGTACATCCAGGGTGTTCTTGTCGGCCTTGTCGATACCATCGAAAACCAAGCATACAACGATCTTCTGCCAAGCTGGACCACCCTTGTTCCAGAAGGTCGACTTCTTCAGGTTGACGATGTCGCGGATGTTCTGCATAGTGTGATGCAGTGTTCGTGCGAGGAGAACCTTGTCTTCGTTATAGTATGTAATGGCGATCAGCAACTCAGTGTGTCTGTTGTACATGCGAGGTCGCAAATCGTAACCGTTCTTGAGAGTGAAGTCGTTGGGATCACAGGTGGCAGCGGTATATCGCATCTTATGGAACTCTTCGGTACCACTCTCAGCGTCGCGATACTGGGGCTGGACAGCATTCTTGATCGCACTGGGAACAGGGTAATCAATGCTCAGAACTGAACCCTGAACCAGCTTAATCTTTCGGGTTTTCGAGCGGCCAAGACCACCGCCCATCTGAGGCTGCTGCTGTCGCTCAACCCAGCTGTCTTCGGGGTCGAAGGCAGAATCTGGGCGAGGGAAAGGGGCAGCAGCGTCAAGATTACCAAACTGACCAAAGCTGCCTCCATCACCATATCCAGTAGGTCCCTGGCCAGGCATGGTTGACGAGGCTCCAGGGGCATAGGACTCAGTGAGACTGTAAGCAGAGACGGGGCGGTCGGGGGGAGTGCGGGCGCCAAGTCGATCTTGGTCGTAACCTGAGTTCAAGAGACCGCGGCCCTGCTCCTCGTCGTTCTCTTGAGGGGGGAGATGGTACTGCTGGAGAAGAATTAGTCCTTGTCGTTCAGCATTAAGCTATGGACAAAGAATGTGCACTCACGCTTCCGCCAGCAGGAAGGTCCTGCAAAGCATGTCCTCCATACTCCTGATCACGGCCATTGTACGCCATGGTGAATAGTTATGCTCCCGTGGGCGCTCAGCACTGTTGGGATTCTAGTTGATGAGCTTCGGATAAAATGATGCGCGATAGCGATAGCGGTGCGAAGTGAAGACGGTGTTGTGAGTTTTTCTTTAGTCGAGATAGGAGCTGAAACAGGAGGAAGGAAATGCGAATGGTGGTCACGGGTAGCCACCTATTGAGAAGCAGTGGCAGTTTAGTAGCTCTAGTACCTTGGCCCCAGCAACAGTCAACAGATACAGTAGGAAACTTGAGGCGCCAGCCTCAAAAGAATGATGATAGTTGGAGCGGGGGGGGAAGGATAAGGAGGATGAAGTTGAGGATAGGAGGGAAGAGGGATAATGAAGGCAAAGAAGAAGGCTAGTGACAGGGTTTATTTTTCTCCTCTCCTCTGAGAAAATGTTTTGATGAAAGGCCCTGGGAACGAATCTCGTTTTGCTCCACGACTGGGCTCACAGCTTGAGAAAAGAGAGGTAAGAATAGGGGACTCATCTCGCGCTAAGCCTGCTGAGCCACTCCACTCCGCCATAAGTTGGTACTTGGGGGGCGAGGATCCATCCCATCTCCAGCTGCCATCCCTGTCAAGAATCAGATACCCGCCCTCTAAGAAACGAGAATCTGACTGCAGTGCACTTTGGGCTGGTGAGTTCCCTGATGGCGATTCACAGTTGTTGACGACTAACACGCAGATATCCTTTGACCTAGCTGAGCGTTGAGACGGGCATGCCGTCAAGCTTTACTGGCTTTCTGCACGTTGAAGCATCTCTCGCGGGCAGAACAGACTCAAGAGGCTTGCGGCTGTAAACTATCGAGAGATCTACAATCTACACTGTACGAATAGACGTGTAACTGGCTACCAACGTACGTACAGTACCGCTAGATCGTCTCGTCAGCATTGATCCCAAAACCAGCCAGCATTTCAGGGCGGAGAAGACGGCTGGTTCTTCATTGAACTCTCATAGCGAAGACTTCAGCCACCACAATATCTGCATTCGCCTGCTCACCGTTCAATCGACCTCTTTTTTTTTTTCCAACCCGTCTTACAGTTAGTGCACTGGAACCAAGTTCCTTGAAATGAGGAACTAGAGTGCCACAGATTAATGGGGATAACTACGGGACCCTGGCACTTTGCATTGTTGTCCACCCAAAGACAACGGGGCATGCCACTGACAGGATATGCCCGATGCCTAAGCTGAGAATTGTCGGGTTTGCATCTGCATTGCTGCTCGGGCCTGGCGCTTACCGTTTGCTCAGTAGGTAGTTACTAACTGTGCTGCACAGTGCTCTACTGTTTCAGCGTATAGTTTAGCAGCTTCTGCGGGGGGCCAACGCAAAGTTCCAGGAGCCAAGTCACATAAATGCCATTTGACTCCCCTTTTCCTTCAACCGCCAGCTTGCGGGAAGATCGTCATTCCCTTTCTCCCGCCACATGCCCTGCGGCCTGCGCATCGTTGTCTGGTACGGGCAATGGTCCCTAATTTCCCTCCAAAGGCACGGGCTTTGCGGCCTGGCTGCCTCAGAAGCCAGTCAGCCATCACCTTTCGTTTGGGAGTACCCGCACCCAGCCCTGTTGGCTTACGATCCTTTCCCTTTGACATCAGGCGCTGAGCCTACTGCAAGCCTGCTCACCTGCACGACTTTTGGGACATGGCAGCTCGTTCGCCAGAACCCGTCAGCAGTCAGATTTAACCATGTCCCGAATTGCTGCTTCGTGCTTGGTTGCTGACCGCCAACGAAGAACAAACAAAACGGCACCATTCCTCAAAACGAAGCATATGTTTTTGTTACTTCCCCTCTCTATCCCCTATCTCTGGCAAGGTCACAAATGGTGACATTCAGGCGATTCCTCCCTCCCTTGTCTTGCGGTTACTTGGCTAAAACGCTCGACTGGGTTAGTCTTTTGTCCGAAACACGACAAAGAATCTGCCACAACAAAGTGCATGTTCTAAAAATAGCCGATCCTGTCTTAGCAACTTGAAATTAGCTGGAACGAGCGGACAACTGGCTGGGCTTGCTCAGCTTGGTTGGTTAGAGACATTGATGATACTGGGGCGCAGGCAGGGTACGTACATGGTATTTTGCGGTCTTGTCCGTGAATTACCTGTTCTTCTTCTCCGTTCTGAATTCTATCCAATCTCAGACGACTGAAAGGTGAGATTTGTGGCCCGCCATTCTGACTGCATCTTTCTGTGGTGAATTACAGACAAGGCCACCAAGTAGCGGGCTTTGAGGCTCAGTTGTTCCCAACCAAGCCAATGTCTTATGCAATGGCGCGGAATCCTTCGTCCTCACGTCAGCTTGCAGTTGATGGGAACCACGGGCTCTCCAGCCCTACGGTTGAGGCTCGAAGCTATCGAGCTTATCTCTTTATCTCGGATATGGGCTTGTGCATCTAACGTAAAACTGTCGCTGGAGATCTTCCGGTAGATCCCTACATATCAATGTTTCGCTATCAACAGCATTCAATTAGCCTAGCACAATCCCCGGTACCCTCAATATCGAGCGGCTTGTGATCCCCATCCTCGGCTGCTTTTCCGAGACATCGGCTGGTTCTGATTCAGTGATAAGATACATAATGAAGCTCGTGGCCTGGATGCTAAGATCCCGACGACTGCTACCCTGAAGAGTCTCGACGAGCAATGCAAGGGGTTATGAAATGTCCAAGTTCTCTTATACTGTGCGGCGCCGGAGCAACACGAGTCATTACCGTACTGCATCTATTCAACGGACTAAATGTTGCCAAAGGGTAGCGAGTGAGCAGTCAATGATTAATCCATATGGAATATTGTGGGTGGGTTACCATCACTTGCCTGCCTTGCTTTCTTATTATAGTGAATATATTGAAAAGTCAAAATGTCTCTGCAGCAATACGCGAGGTATAGCTAATAGGGTCTCATATAATGAGATAACACAATATAATGCTTATTTTCAGCATATCACAATACAAGGCGTCATACACTATAGTGAATATATAATTCTTAGATTTTGCGCGAGACGCTTGTAAATGCCTGACACGAGTCTAGCATTACACAGGACCACAGGGTAATCAAACCTAATCGATATGGATACTATTCAATCTGAACAAGAACACAGGACTAGGTTGAATGCGCAACAACGAACCTACATATTGAAATTCCGAAAACATTACAAAGTCACTGGACTACTGGGAAGTTGAGATCGAGCGTACGAAAACGGATAACCTCACGAGTTTCGCGTAAAGTGTAAATTTGACATCATCAAGTATCCCACGATGAAATTCATATCTGGTGTCGTAAAATCTCGATATCATAGTCAGATATCGGTACTGATCACCTGCAGATAACGAAATTGAGAAACAAGATGCTCACGCAGTGGGTCAAAGTTCTCAATCATGCCACAACGGTTGAGCTAAGATAATATATATTTTCGCTTTGTTAAAGACCCGGTGACAGGGTGAAGTATAAGTGAATGTTGCCAAGAAAGAAGCGAAGTCAACGGTCAGATTGCAATGTTGAGTTGTGATTCGCCAATTGTGATATTTGATGTAGGCCGCCAATATGAAGCCCCAGACATTAACAGCCAAAGAATAAAGGGAATGGCTTGCTGATAACATTTGTTAATTACAAAGCCGAGGCTGAAAGTCGCGCACATTGAATTCGGCGTAAATACATTAATGAGCGCTGCTTCTTAATAATCGAGCCTAAGCCTCGAAGATGGAGGGGCGATGGCGGGGCAAGCTTTTTCTTTTGCATCGGGAGTTTGTTGTTTCGGATATAGGGACGCGCGTCTGGTTCAGACAATGCGTTTTCTGCAGAGTCTGCCCAAGTCTGGTATGCAAACTCGTGCCACTGTTGAGACTCTGTATTATGGTTGGCTAGAACTACACTCACTGAGCATGGATTCAGGGAAACAGGCTGTAACTCGATGGAGTTCAGTTGTACCTAGGGTATAACGTTTAACGTATAACGGTCGGGCTTATGTTTGTCTGTCCTGATAAGGCCATCACGTTACAGTTGGAGCATTGAACCCAAATCTGTCTCTTCTCTTCGACGTAGAATCGAGAACCTCATGAGTAGAGCATTATACACTGGGTGATTCTGCACGATGCCGCTTGTTCGTTCGTGTTCACCTGAAGCCGGCGGCCGGTTGATGGTTTGCGGCACCTGAATTAATAGCTCAACGGGTGGCACTGGATCTAGGCCCAAATCGACTGGTTAAGACAGTGTCTGGCCAGGATCCTCAGGGGCTTCTAGCACTGCTTAGTGGATATCATGCAGGGATACTGTAAGCTTTTCCATAAGCCAGTCTTCACCCGCGGAGCCACTATATCAGGGGCTGATATACAGTGCGATTAATTTAACAGTTTCGCCATCGCTGAAAGAGGCAGAGTCAAGCATCAGCATCCCTGTTGCACCATCTCCTCGTGCTCCAATCGATGTCTCGCACCCACCAACAAAGCAAGTGTGTGTGAGTGCGCGTGTGTGCCTCTACTTTGACTTGACCTCCTCCCGCCTCTTCCCGCCTGTGCAGTTGATTTCGCTCCTTCATCGTTCTTTGCAACCCCAGACGATCGCATCAATTTCTCATCGGCGGCCAACACCTCCACGCATCGATTTGAACCGAATCAAATCCCGAGAGAGAAGAAGTCCGGCTTTTCTTTCTCGTATTTTCTTGTTCGAATCAATCGCCCGGTCGATTATGTCTCCTTGCGCCTCCTAACCAGCCTTCCTTTCCATCCGAGCTAGCCTCTGAACCCACACTCGTTTCTCACTCATCTCACTTTGACTATCACGGACTCGATTTTGGATATACATCGACCTGTTCTACTCATTCTTATATACAGGAAATCGACCACAAAAAACAAAACACACACAATCTCTCCTTTATCTCTCCAAGCCCTGCCGCAGATCACTATTCGAGTCAGCATATTGCCAAGCATTGTTGATAACCCACAACAACTTGGGCCTGACTGATCATCCGAGGCGATCGACATATCTCAACAGCCAAGCATCATACATCATCGCATTAGCTCCAAAGTCTTCCATACCCAGACGTCACCATGATGGAGAGGTCAGGATACCTCGTTGCCAGGAACCTGGATGAGTTAAATCATGGTAAGTCGAACAGAGAGTTGTCGGCACGTTCGGTTTCACAGCCTCTAACAATTGTCCCTAGCATTCCAGCTTGTCCCTCGAAGCAAGGACTGTGTGAAATGTGACGATGATGCACAACTTGAATGTCCAAAGTGCGCAGATAACGAAGTCTGCCAATTCACCGTTCCCCTCGACTGCACCATGTGTGCTACATCCTTCTGCGAAAAGGACTCGGACAACTCCAGCAACAGCGGCGGCGGTGGCCCAAATGTTGGCGCTATCGTTGGTGGTGTTCTCAGTGGCATCGTGGTCATTGCTATTGCTACCTACATAGTATGGAGATTCTGTATCAAGCCGAAGCGTTCGCAGATCCCCACATCTATATACATCGAAGACACAGATGCCATTCAGAATGAGAAGGATGCTGCCTCAAGAGGAACTCGCCCGCACTCTACACACACCGTTCACTCAATCGCATCAACAGTCCTCACGCGAGCATCAAACATCATCCAGATCGCATATATCCCTGGCGTCACAAACCGAGCGACCCCGACATCGCCAAACGTTCTTGTCCCTCCAGTCCCACCAATCCCTATGCACCATGCCGAGGCCAACCGTGGCCTAGGACACGACGACCAGCATTTCTTTGTTCCTGGCGATCTACGAGACTCTACCTACTCAGGGCTGTCAGGCTACTCGGACCGAACATCATACGCTCGTAGCTCTTACGCACCTCGATCCAGTGTGGCTTCCACGATTTATGGAAAACAGGCTCAGGTTCTGACACCTGCTCAGACTGGAATGAGAGCCAAGCCCACCGTTGTCAGTGTCAAGTCCGTCGGTAACAACAGCGGCGACATGGTGGCACCTCCAGTCCCCACAATTGACTTCGAGAAGTTTGGTGGCGGCAGGCCCAAGAGCGGTGCAAGTGCCTTCAGCGTCGGCTCAACGTTCCTCAACAGCGCCAACACTGCTACGCAGGCTCGTGCACAGGTGGTCAAAGTTGGAACATTGAAGAAAGTCGACGTGGGAAGCAAGACAGAATCAGACACATCGTCATCAACCATGGCACCATCACCGCCAACAACACCAAGTGGCCGCGTTACTCGAGATTCGAGCATTACCGTTATTGACGAGTCACCCTCTGTAGACCAAGGTCCTTTCTCGGACCCCCCAGAGCGATCTAGTCCACAAAAAGCAAACAAGGCCCCTAGCCTTGGTGCCGTCATGGAAGATTCAGTAGGCGAGGATGATAAGCCTCTGACTCTTACGCGGCGAGACAGCAGTCCTTTTGGGGACAAGCACGCGACAAAAGAGTAGCAGCTGCGTCACTCTACTCTGATATAGCACAACTTCCTCACGAATATGTCACGAATCTAGCCGAATGTTGGTCAAGGGACATGGACTAGAATTTGTCTTTTACTTATTTTCTTTATGTTATATTCACTTCATGTCAACTTTTATTGGACAGACAAGCACAGAATTGTCACGGGATATGGCACCCTTTTTTATGTTATATTCAGGATAGCGGAGAGGGACTTGGTAACAGCTATGGCGTCTTGGAAAGAGGGCCGTGGCCACGGCTTCAGGGATGCCTGAAGGCCTCGGAAATCTCTATGTGAATATTGAATAGAGATGATTCTATATATGTTTGTTGTGTATCCATGATGGGTGCCATCCCTGATGAGCCCTCAACCCGTTGCGGCCCTGGAATATCCCATGTAGTATTTTGTCATGGGAGACATAAAGGATGCAAATATTCATCCTGTCGCCTGTCTACAGTGCAAATGATTGAAGAGACAGGAGCGACGATGCCTGCGCAGGAATCAAGACACTATGGGAACATGTAGAGACTGGTTATCATTGTCACATAGTGCCCTATGCTCGGTAGCTTGGGTACCTTGCTTAACGATAATGAGTTTCCATAGTCTACAGCCTAAGTAGAACCAGACCTGGGATGAGATGGATTGTAGGTCATTTGTTACATCTTCCCCCCCAAGCCTCTTGGGACTTTCGGGGTTTGTCAGTACTAGACTATTTATTACCTTAATAAGTATGGATTTCGTTACACCGGGCATAGTCAGTTGAAAGCCGGCCTCCCAGCCACTTCCCCTCACAATCTGGAGGCTATCGCACGGAGATCGTCGTGCCTTGACTGTCGATCTCGCGAGGTTATCACCATGACTCGGCTGATAGACAGCGCTGCCTATTGGCCAATGAATTGATCATCTTTATTGTAACCATTACAGCGCAACTCGCTGGAGGGAAAACGCCAACTCAATTGACACCGTGGTCCATATCAGTTTTCGCAGGCTCCTCGAGGATTATACGAGGGGAGTATTGGTCGCTTGGTGAAACATGCTAGAGTGAAATGGAGGGTTTCATAACGGAATGGGTCTTTGGCGTAGTTGTTTTGAGCCCTTTGCGATATGTTTATTGGGGAAGAGTTTCGAAACATCTGGTTCAACTGACTACTAAGTTGGCCTACGATCTTTGCCGTCGTTATGTCGCCCTATGATACCCTTGTACATGAATAAATGCCCATTACATCTGGGCAGCCCTTCAGTCCATAAAATGACATATTCAAGGCGAAGACATCGTGTCCTTACCGTAACGCAATTGTACCCTAAAGTGTTGCGAATGCGGGTTTATCCGCAACTCTGGATATCTAGTCCAAAGCCAACATGTTGATCTTTTGGTCGAGACTGGTTAGCAGAGTTGGCCGAGATTATCGGCGTCCTTAGATCCGGCACTGTCTCTTGACATGACTTGTGAAGTAGTCGAGTTGGCTCCAAGAGCTTGTCATGAATGTCAATGCTATTGTAGGTGAGGTAAGATGAGTACTGATAGACTAAGTTGTCACTGCGTGTCGAGTCCAGTGTCGACACATGAGTCCTGAACCACGCCGTCTCTTCTGTCTTCTGCAGGGCTTCTCCTTGGTCTTATTCTGTCTCTTCTCTCAACCCCTAGCTTCGGAATTCCTCATCCCCTGTTCCCCGATACGTTACGTTTGATGGGTTTCTTCACCCTCCACTTCACTTAGGGTGATTCCTTTGGATGGCTGACCTTCCCCTTCTGTGCATATTCCCAGCATCCATCCATTAACTTGAACTGCCCGTCACAGCTGAGTCCTTTTCACAAGCAACCAACAAGTATGAAAGTACGCTGCTTACCTAGTACCTAGTAATAGAGACAAGTACAGTCGTAATATACCGGGTGTGACTGCCACTCGCTCCCTTTCGTTCAGGGTCATCTTAAACGCCCGCTGTTAGTCTGCTGTAGCCTCCGGCCATGACGCCGGTCTATACTCCGGTCCTCGCCCGCCTCTACGCCGTCTCTACCAGACCCTGACACGGGACGGCTTGTAGATGCCCACTGGCTTCGGAGAGCAGTCTATCCGAAGTGTCTAGAGTTTGTATACATGCATGCATACATGCATACATACATACATACACACACACGCGCATATGTAGTTACGTGAATTGCAAAAAAGAACGCAATATAGCTTCTCCTATCCTAATGTAGCGCCATAAGCTTCCCTGGGTTAGACCAGACACGATGCTACCGTGGCTCACTTCCAAGGATGGGTCCTAGTCATGGATCTTAATCCGAAGCCCCTGCGCAATTCTTCGAGAAAAAACGAGGCCGGTAGTATCGGCATAGGCTTAACCGCATGGAAACTTTGTTCGGCACTTGTCCTGTCACTGTGAAAGCCTAGAGCTCTACCATCAGATTTCCTGTGGGTGAATGACTAGCTGCCCATATTAGCAACAAAGGGACCATGTTTAATAATCCCAGCCCTAAATTCGATATCAAGTTGATGTCATGGGTGTTGGGTTTATTTACATCCTTTAGATAGGTCCGTATCGACTACGACATTGATGCTTCCATAACAAAATGTGAAGCGCCACTGCGATAACATCCATTACATACGCGGCACACAGTCCAGCTTTCAAATGACCTCTTCTACAATACACCAGGTAGGTAGTCAGTATGTAACCGCGCTGTTGATCACTAGCTGCATATAAACAAGGCCCTTCTTTCTTTTTCCATCACGCTTTACTCTTTGGCGTCGTTGAGAAGTGTCATGGTTCATGAAAATTACGTGGGGTGAATGATTTGATAACTATCACATAACCTGCGGGAAGCGTGGGAGTGGTGCATACAATCTGATTAATCAATGGACAGTAAGTGATGAGCTACTGTAGCTGCTCGTAAACAGAAGTATTCCACAGCGTCTCCATCGCTGATGGGGAACCTTTGTGGTCGAATATCTACTTGTAGCGTAGCGCGAACTCGTCCATTTTCAACTGCAACAACACCCCATTCATATCACCCACCCACGTTTGCACACTAACTAAGTTAGCAAACCCCACCAATTCCGCTATCAGATCGATCTTTACTTTGCTTTACTCTACTCTACTCTACTGGATTTCGGTCTTCATTCAGGCCATCGTAAGGCCATGCCGCGTGTGTTGCAAGGACACCTGAAGCAAAGTCAGAACAGAAACAGAGAAGTAGCCTTTGGTACAGTGGCAATAGATGGGAGAGCATCTCCCAGCAGCTCCGTACTTCCTAAACATCAAGGCTTGCATTTAAAGTCCACTGGCAGGGAACATGGTTCCGAGTCCTGCTCGATAGATGCCAAGGTACGCCGATGCTAACGGGGCTAACACCGTTTTCATGCCCTTGGTGAGTGAGCCAACATGACACAAGACACCAACAAAGGGAGGGGAAATCGGCCGTTGCATCTTTGTTGGGTCCCTTCTTTTCCCTCAGAACAAACATCTGGTACCTTTCTGAAGGGGTCCTAGTCCGGACCAGGTCATCAGCAGGAGCTGGGATACTGCGAATCTCACCTGTTCGTGATGGTGACACGACTGCCATTAGTAGTCTTTATTGGAACAAATAGAGATGACCTACTCACTGCACACGACTCACAATTTCATGAGGTTAGACACTGCGTCGAAATGACTTGGGA
The DNA here is from genome assembly GCA_013183765.1 of Fusarium xylarioides. Taxonomy (NCBI): domain Eukaryota; kingdom Fungi; phylum Ascomycota; class Sordariomycetes; order Hypocreales; family Nectriaceae; genus Fusarium; species Fusarium xylarioides. Next base: position 266,976 of record SRZU01000032.1, on the reverse strand, counting down.
ATTCATCCAAAATCAAGCTGAACGTAAAAGAAATGTGAGCCGAGATAGATGCGAATCAGGATTGATGGACATTCTTTTATCGTTGCTCTATTCTGTAGTGGGTTGACTGATGGGAATTTCCAACCCGATACCAAGATATCATCTCCCGAAAGTTGACTATTAACCCGAAATAATATGTAAATGGAAACCCTCGATTAGGTAGTGGAGATGTTTCCGCACAGATGTAAGAGCCAGCCGATAGGTTGCTGGTTGCAGAGAAATGCCATACAAATTTTGGTCGTAAATTTGGAAAACAAATAGTAGTATAAATGTCAACAGATAACCTAGCGCCCCAAGAATATGCCTCTTTTTGTTCGTACGCCGTGCGCCGGTGCGGAACTGCTTCTGCTTCTGCTTTGGTTCGTCATTCGATGCTGCGTCGTCATGTCGCCCTGCTTGTTGGGCAATTGGCCATCTAGAAATCGCAGAAAAGTAATAAAGCCCGTCTCTGATCTTATCTCCTCCGTACTTCCCACGGTATCTCACCAATCATCTTCAAACCATTGGGCATATCCTCTGCCAAGAGAGATGAGGGATCGCCTCATGCGTGGTTCTTGACGTTGGCCTGTTGTCGTTGGCGAATCGATCTACTCGTTCGCCTCATTTTCCTCCTCTTAACTGATAGATTTTCAATCCGTAATGGGACGTATCCACTCATAATACCACACACTTGGACTTGCTTCGGTCCTTGTTCCTATTTCTGTGTCTTTCGTCTCGATCGCCGCCCCTCGCATCTCCGTTGCCTGTTCGCGTCCGGCCGCTCGATCTTTCCGAGGGACGTGAGGCTTGTTGTCGTTGACGACGTAGGATCCTAACAACGTCGTAAAACGCCTTTTCAACGTTGATGCAATTTTTGGCCGAAGCCTCTACAAACTCGCAGCCGAGCTCACGGGCGAGAGCATGACCTTCTTGGGTTGACACCTCTCTTTCGGTGACTCGGTCGCTCTTATTGCCGACAAGCATAATGGGCACGGGCAACTGCGGGTTTGCAGCGGAGATAGGAGAACCGGGATAAGACGGCGACGAAGCGCACGATTCTTTGACTCGTTGGATCTGATGGTGAAATCGTTTGATGCGAGTGAAGGAGGATCGTGATGAGATGCTGTAAACAAGAACAAAGCCCTCGCCATCACGAATCCATTGATCCCGTAGTGCTGTATATTCCTCCTGCCCAGCGGTATCGAGTACTTCGAGCATGCAAGGTTGGCTATCGATGACAACCTGCTTTCGGTATGAATCCTCGATCGTGGGGTCGTACTGTTACAGAGTTGTTAACTCAACGTTACCAATAAAACGAAACAAAACTACCATGTGCAACTTACAGTCTCAACAAAGTGCTGCAAACATAGCTGAATGGTAAGAGCTGTTTTTCCCACACCACCATCTCCCAGAACCACCAACTTGTATAGCACCATTCGGCCAGCCATTATGATGGCGACGTCGAGTAAATCGACAAAAGGTAGAGTCGATAAAAGAGGAGAGAGATTGGGTCTCGCGGGGGAGAAACACGACCCAAGCGACCAGCGGACCGGAGAGGGGGAGGGTGGAGAAAAGAGGGGGTGGTCGGTAATGAGGCTCACGAGATGCAGTGTCGATATATCCAAGGTGGTTGGAGGTTGTGAGGTCGAGGTCGTCTTCACGGGTGGTAAAACAGAGGCGAAGGTGAGAAACGGAGGAGGGGGTGGCTTGATGGAGCAAAGAGCTGTGACCAAGCGAAAGCGGCGGCAGTGGCAGTACCAGTAGCAGCACTAGAGAACGTAATGGAGGCAAGGCAAGTATGTGCTGACTTGTAGCGGCGGCGGAGGGCGTCAAGGCGTCAAGTGCGTCAAGACGAGGCAGCTGGGAGGGCGGAGGGGGTCGAAGGCAGTGCAAGGCAAATCAATGCGAAGCGATGAATGCAAGGCTCAAAGACACGAGGCAGGGCGCGGCAAGGCAGCTACAGACGTCGACGAACAAGCGCCAGTGGCAAAAAAAAAGGATAGAACTGGACCGGGCTGGTAGGGACTGGTAATAATAGCAGTCTGTTTGTGAGTTTGTAGTGTCAATATCCGTCCAAAAAAGGAGTTGGGAGTGGACAAGAGGTAGATGTTTGGTCTAGGTCTAGGTCTAGACGTAGACGTGGAGCTGCTTGGACACTGAGTGCTAAGGAAAGGTGAGTTACTGGACTGAAGGACAAATGGAGGAAGTTGGCTTGCTCTTGCACATTGGGCTTTGAATTGGGATTGGGAGAAGACAGCCCAGCCCAGCCCACCTCCAGTCAAGCTAAGGTGGAGAACCCTTTTTTTTCCCCCTCTTACCTTTTTCATTCTCTCTCCCTCTCCCAACCTTACCCAAATATTTGAAAATACTGTAGTGGTACTTTCACTCAGTGCTAGCAGGCCCTTGAAGGTGGGCGCCCTGGACTCCCAGGTTGCAATCGAGGCGGGGCGCCAGGTTTTACCAAATACCTGGGTGAAAGGTATCCATGCGATGGAGACGCGGCAGCGGTACTCTCTTCCCAGGACCCAGAGGAGAGGCTAGAGGTCCTTAGAGGGGTTCTCTAGGTTCCCTAAGGGGGGATCAGCAACCGGACAAGCCACTTCACCGTGCAGACGGTCTGGTACCTTGCGTAGAGGATTTACATTGACCAGAGGTACTCCCTTTTAGACTGTGCACGTTTACGGATAAACCTACCTAGCGTGGATGGGGAATGCAGAAGCACACCCAAGTTCAAAGATGCCTAACTAGCTATCTCATTACTACAGTCGACTAATCCCTTTGTTCGATCGCTGCATAACCCTTCACGGACAGCAGAATAGGGGATTCGTCGCCGTGGATCAATTGACAAGAAAATCCCCTACAGACAGGCAGCTTAGCGAATACCACGAGCTACCCAGGTCCCACGAAATGGAGCTGCCCTGGCCAGGCCATTCCTGGGTTCCTAGGATATCGGTTCGGTGGGTGCCCCGAGAAATGGGAGAGCGAGGGTGCTGTGCTAGGCTCCTGATAGGCGAGGGATGAAGCCGGAATGGTGAAGCGGTGGACGAGGGGCATGCCCTGGTCACAAACCTCGCTGTCCAGCGTCTCCATTTCCCTCACCTTGTGGTGTTTATACCGATCACACCCAGAAGTAGATATGCATTCTTTTGCGTGCCGTATCCTTCGATAGTTGAAACGCTGTGGCATAAAGCGCCTGTGACTCTGCAACAATGCGGTTCCTTGATCATGCTTAAACTCGAGGATATTCGGAACCCAAACCCAGATGGGTAGGTAAGGTATTGTCGATTTGTCCAAGTAAGGTACCTATCAATCCGGGCCGTTTTAGGTTGTATGAAAGACTTGTCCTGTCCTCTGTCAGGTACATGATTGAGTGCCACCTTCGTCAGTGATGCGCCTTCTGTTGTGGCTATTATCTGGAGTGAACAGCACAGACTGATAGGTGGTTATTCATCGGCGGGCACCCGGGAGCCCGGGTCACGGCTCGGTTGTGTCGCGGCGGGCGGAGGACTCGACCGGATCTAGGCAGCTTTACCAGGTTTGGTCTTGGTCCGTTGCCCATACTGTAGGAATTGAGTGGGTTGGAAGAGTCTTCCGTGCTGCTCTGTGATGTTGCTGGGTTGTGACAGTAATTAACTTAGCTGAAAGAACCAACATGAACTTGGCCTGGCTAGGACAAGAAACACGCGTTGCCTGTCTGCCTGTGCCTTTAGTGGTTTGAGTGGGGAATAAAAAGATTTGTTGTCATTGTCGTAATTCTACTCAAGTCTTTTGCAAGATCAGTGTGTGTCTGGCGTAGATGGTTTTGGCAATGCTTTTTTCTTCTTCCGCCTGAGATTTGTGAGAAAGGATGCGTTCAGTCGTATGTCATTTAGTGATCAGTCGAGAACTAAAGCTGGAAATAGTTCCTCGGGCTGCTGCTTTCTCTTCTCACAATGGCTTGATATCATTTCTTTATTCTATTTCTCGTCTGTTCTGTTTTCTCAAATCAGCATCCTTGTTGTTGTGTAGTCGTCTGCATGCTGCTGCAGCCCAGCCCACACACAGGCCAAGCGGTCGCAGGACGGACAAGTGGTGTGGTTGTGTTCAGAGGGACAGGGTCTTTGTCTCCCCGGGAAGTCCAGTCCCATGGAGGCATAGTCGTATTTTAAAGAGGACCAGCCTTGGAGAAAAGGTGGTGGCCTGTGCGGAAGCCGCTCCCAGCTCCCAGCTCCCAGCTCCCAGCATCCATCAAAGCTCACGTTTCCAGGGAGCTCTTCCACGAATGCAGAACTGATAAAATTACCTACCTACCTACGAATACCACCTAATTAATTAATATCTGCTGTTCCCGACAAGCAACTTACCTTAGTACTTTACCTACCTAGGGAAATCACTGTATACCGACAACGATACGTTTCCTTCGATTTCGAATAGAAATGCTCTTTGCTAGCCAAAATAGACCTATTACATCTGCACTAATCGCCCAGTCATGCATGCCCTGAGAGAAACAAGCATCGCCTAATAAGCACCAAGCTCCAAGTATTTCCAGAGCCGCGCTTGTCGAGCTCCCAGTGACGAGTGACCGGCATTGATCCAATCCTTTCCTTTCCTTTCGGTTTCTTTCAAGGGAGCCGACGCTACTGTACGGAGTGCTAGGACGGGATTCCACGCTCCTACAAGGCACGGCACAGTACAGCACAGCAAGTAACGTCTCTGGCTGTTGTGCGTTACGTCCCGTCTGCTCTGGGGTATCTCCACCCCTGTCACTTGCTGATCTCACTCATCGGCGAGCTTTGATTCTCCACCAAAGTTTTCACGCCGTTGGAGAGACAGAGGAAAGAGAGGAGGCTGGATTTGGAGAATCGAGCTGGTTGGGCGCCAGACGAGTGGACCAAGCCTCGGAGGACAAGATGGAATTCGAGTTGTTGTCCCGAAAGAATTTAATGAAAGTGTTTCGGCGATTTCAGTTGCCAAACAGGCTTATCAATACGTATATCAAATAAATTACATGATCCTAAAATCTAGACCAGATTGGCCGACCGAGTCTTGGATGCGTCAAAACCAACGCCAAGAACGTTACCGTCGTTTCTTTGCTTTTTATTACTTCCCGCTAACGGTGTCCGCGGCTTCAAGACACAGCAAAACTCATTACTTGCTTTTGTGGCTTTTGGCGATAGCATCAACATCATGTTTCCCACTGTTGGGTTGGAACACGAGCAAGCAGCTCGACAAGCAACAAATACCCTCGCTATAAATCAAGTAGTCCCGATACTGGCTGCATCCTCTTGGCATCAGCTAATCGGTCCACCACGTAATCTTCCAATCTTCCGAAACATGACTGCCTGCCCTTCTAGAGCAGCATGCCCATGTCAAATGCTACATGCATGGGGATTGATATTTCACCCGTCTCGGTATTCCATAGAGACCCTGCTTTTTTTTGTTACCGGACTCGGATGCTTGACACGGACGAAGACAAGCTTCGGACTACAGCCTAGGGGACATGTGTATATGATCACCAGCCACTCAATCGAATACGCGACTTGATGGATAGTGAGATCCATTCGAGTCTGGACATCCGATGCTAACACGAGGATCGAGAAACGGCGGCGCTACTCTATGGTCTCTGGGGATTTAAGCGTCCGCGGGACCGGCGTTTATCTCACTTCGTCACGCCAGTCAGGGACCCTGACCGTGTTCAGTCTTCACAAGGGACAACTAAGTTAAGTTCACTGCTTGCATGGCATGGCATGGCAGCTGTGACACTCAGGGGCTGATGAGCCTCAGCGACCTCTAAAGACATGATGCTTGTTCCGTTGGCTCGGAACGAGTCCGTCTCCCCTCGGACGTGATATCTGCATTCGCCCTACAGTGTCAATCTCACTGCATTGTCCTGAAGGGGAATGCGAGAGTATACCACAGATGATATGGTGCTCCATATCACGCGAGGGTTCGTCAGAGTTGCACAGACAGTGTAGGCAGCACTTGGGTCAAAGTTTTGCCACTATTGAACTTCTCTCGACCTTCAATTGAACAATGGCACGACTGGATTGGCCAGATACTACTGTGCTATGCGGGTGTGCCAAACAACTACACGAGACAAATATACCCCACACCCTAAACGTGCCAGCCGAAAGCTATTGCAAACGTCTTGATACCTAGCTACCATCGTATGTAGCTCACCACTTCTCTTAGTCCAAAAGCCCTTATTACAGAGTTAATAGGGTCGGGTCGGGTCAGGTCAGAAAAGAACACTGAAACTTATTTCCAGATACGTCAGATCTCATGTTTCGAACAGGACTCTGCGGCTACTTCTAGCTCATGGCTCTCGGCCCTTGAAGCCATCCAGGATCTCGCACACCCCAATCGTGTAGGACCGATTGACACCCCATGGTCACATTTTCCCGATCACACATTTGGATAATTTCCCAGTCTCTGCTTTGATCCGAAAACGCCATGCAAAAATTAACAAGGCTAGTCAAACGGTCTTAACTCGAGAGGGAAACTCGTATGTTGTCGGGCCGTTGTCATCCCGTTGTCATCTATAGGGTAAATCAACGTTTCCCCAGACTTTCTATGGGTGCAGCTTGTTGTCAGCCGAAAATTGGACATCATTGGCATCTGAACGACAGCCTCGGTGGATATCAGACCCAAGACCGGATATCATTTGCCCTGTCATGTTGCCATGTGCTTTGCCGCCGGATGCTCCTCTTCTTGTTACTCTCTGGTACAATGTAAATGAGACCGAATAACTTGCGGGTGTTCGATCCGTGAAGCCCAACCAGTCACAGTCGGTGTGATCTGGATTCCAGGTTCATTCAATGTGCAAAAAGAACAACATCATACCCATCTGCGCGGGCGAGCGGGATTTAGCATGCGAACGAAGGTGGTAGGATATTTGCAGGGTTGAGTCGTCCAGAGACAAACTCTAGCTGTGGTTGAGTACGGCTTTGGACTACCAACTTACCTAGACTATATGCTCGTACTGTAAGAGCCGCAAAACAAGGTTTCAATAGGGCGAGTTTAGTTCAATGGCAGGCTCACTTGTACATTTGGGTCTCTCTGCCGCCTCGCTTCGACCGAAGGTGCTGTACGTAGTAAAAATTGCTCATTCAAATACCCAAAAGTTCAGCTCCAACACTTTTTGGATACAGATGCCGACTGGGCCACGTAATTCTCGTTTGCTCCGGTTCCGCTAGACCTGATAGTGAACGCGGCGGAGAAAATGGGGACAGAATTGGCTACCTAGTTAGAGCCGAAAACACCAGCTCCATGATCGTGGGGTTGTTCAGGTGTTTGTCTTTATCCACTTGCGCTCATGCCGTAGCAGATTTTGGCGATCGGCGTTTGTGTGATGTACTAGGATCGTATGATTGTAAGCAGATAACTAATGATCAACCTTATTCAAATAACCTGATGAAATATATCTCATGGTATCACTGGAAACAGAAGTCTTATGGATGAAGTCCAAATTGGGAATCAATGCACGTGAGGTCATATGACTCCAAATAGCTTAGAGGAAAGCTTCTATGCTACTAATGATAGAAACAACGATGTTATGTAACGATCCAAGTGGCTCTGGGTTGAGAACAAGGCTCCGCCGATTGAGTCTCGACCATAGGCAAAGTCCGAGTTCGTGCCTACTCAGCACTTAAATGACCAATAACAGCAACAACAGCTGCTCGAAACTTTGCGACTATCTCATGCCAGCTCCTTAAGTCTCTGAGCCAAAGCCAGAAATCCTTGATCGTCTTCTGTGATCCAGATATCGACCCATTCTTTGGCCTGTTGGTACCTTTCATCTTCCTTGTCCCAGGCTTCCTCTTGGGGCCGTTCGACATAGATGGTTCTCAGGCCACAGGCTCTCGCGGCCTCGAGGTCGTTGAGGTGTGCTGCAACCATAGAAACCTCATGAGGCTCCAGACCCAACTCACGTGCAGCACCAATGTATACGGCCGGGTTTGGCTTATAAGCCCCGAACTTCTCTCCCGAAAGGAGAACCTGGAAGCCTAGGTTCCCAAAATCGTTCAGGTCTCTGAGTAGCGAGATGTTGCCATTGGACAAGGTGCTGGTTTTGTATGTTTTCCCAAGCTCATGAATACCGTCTGAAGAGTCATCCCAAGGTGTCAAGCGATGCCAGACGAGACTCAGGGATTCAATCTCAGTCGGGCTGTATAATTCAGCGAGGTCCCATGCTTTGAGAAGCTCGACTAGGCTGTCGTGGTGATGCTGATCAATTGTCTTCCAAGTGTGCTTTTCCGGGTCAAAGCCTCTTGTGAACTTCCCGTACGAGTTCCTCCACTCCTGTGCGAAGCGGCCCCAGTCCTCTTCAGTGAGCTTCTGAACACGAGCTTTCACATCTTGTTTCAGGTCCGAGGAAGTCTTGCGATAAGCTCGAAGCGTGAGTTCATCGGTTACTGATGAGCGCCAGTTGACGACGGTCCCAAAGACGTCAAATGTGAGGGCTTTGACTTTACTAAGCGGCGAGATTGCTCCTGGTGACATTGTGAACTTTTGTGGTTGGTTGTAGTTTCTTTGTGTATTGTGAAGAAGTTTTGATCTTGTATTTGTGTGATCGTAGTAGTGTCGTGTTTATAATATCTCTTGCATCGGTACCTCCCGCGCCCATCTACAGTCGCCCGCTACGTCACATGATGCCTACGCCCTTCGTTCAACAGGCATAATTATGATGGTGAGGTTTGCCGAGGCAATCAACGCAGGAAAATGGATATCGAGTAATCGTCGCTGGCTTACACTGCGAGAGTGAGACCGTAAGGTATGAATATTGGGTATATTGTTTGTGATCGCACAACAGAAATTCGAAGTTGTCTAGGTAGGGTATGCCGAGTCGACGTCCTTGAAACTAAACACGTCATTGTCGCTCTTCAGTTGTCCTTCGGGCTATGATTTAACCCTTATCTAAATTTTGGTACTTGATCTAAAGTTGTGCGTTACTGTTTCATATTTTTGAGTGACAGAATACAGTATTTGTTGTACAAAGCGTAGATTAGTCACAACGAGCATTCCAGCATTGATTGAAAGAGCCTTGTTTTCTTCAATTGAAGGTGGCGGTCAGTTTGATCTTATCAAGCTACGGAAATCGCGCAGTGGGTTTAATCTGACTAATTAGAGAGTGTTTTGCTATTTATAGCTTAATATACCCCCTATTTAACTATATATTATTTATATAATTAAATAAATCTTAAATAGCTTTAATTTTACTTAATATACTTTTATAATAAAAAAGAAATAGATAAATAATAGAAAATTATAATAGTATTATATTATTATTACTTTAAGTATATACTTTTTTAATCTTATAAATATAAGTATAATAAATATAATAAATTATAATAAAGAAGTGCTATATAGCCTTTAAGTCTTTACTTTTTTAATTATAAAAGCTTTCCTTTTATCTCTTTATAATCTTTTTTTTTTCTTTTTTAAGCTTTATAATTTTTATTATAATATATAATTATCTTACTATCTCCTTACTTTAAAGCATTTATCCTTTTAATAGTATACTTTTTATTTTACTTATATATTAATAATTTAATATAGCTTTTTACTTTTAATAACCTTACTATTTATAAAGAGTATAATAATTACCTTTAGGCTACTATTTTTTATATTAATTGCCTTTCTAAGTGTTAATTAGCTGTATTTACTCTTAATTTATATTCCTTATATTATACTGCATTGCCTTATAACCTAATCTAATCTATTACTAACCTGCTAAGCTAGCTTCAGTCTACTAACATTTACAGTTTTTCCCTTAACACTAAAACCTTCATTTTCTAATTTACTTTCTTTCCTCTCCTTTCCCCCTTACTTCCTCTCCTTTATGCTATAATAGCCCTTAATTCCTATAATATAATATTTATACTATTAATTTAATTAATATAACTATACATTTTAACTCTATAAACTACTCCTAGTATAGGCTATTGCTGCTACCTAATGCGATTCTAGTAATAAAGGCCTATTGCTTTATTAATAGATCCTAATCCTGCTTTAGGCGATTAGCTAGGTCTTCTAAGGCCCTCATTTAGCTTATAATATATACAATAATAGATATATTTAGGGGTATATTATAGAGCCTTACTTTGCAATTAAAGATTATAAGATTAACTTACTATATTAGTAGTAATTTATTAATATATAGTAGGTCTTTACTTATAATATTTTAATGCTAAAAGAAGGCATATAAATTAAAGATATTACTAATATTAAGATTATTAATATTAGTTAGAAAACTAGTTATATAGCTATTAGCTACTATACCTAGTTAGTTATAGCTAAGTTAGCTATTATTAATATTAATTATATAGCAGTATATCTTATAATAGATTTTAGGATTTTTAGCCTATTTTAAGATAATTTATTTAGATTAAAGCCTTAGTAATAATTACCTTAACTAGGTAATAATAGAGAAGGCATTTAGCCTTAGCAGGCTAGGGGAAACATCTTTTTTATGCTTATAGATTAAGGCTACTTATTTAGTTAAATTATAAGGTTTAAGGCAGTAGCTATATAACCTTAAGACTTAATTTTAAGGTTATTGTGTTTTTTAGCGTAGTATATAATGCCTTATATTATAATATGCTAAAAATAAGCATTATATTGTATTATCTTATTATATAAGACCTTATTAGCTATACCTTGCGTATTGCTGCAGAGACATTTTAACTTTTTAATAATTAATTTATATTTTATAGGCTTTTACTTATATTTTAGAGAATTATCTTTAGTTTAGTATAAGTAGTTATAGCTATTACTTATATTAATAAATTATATATTTTAAGTAGTAAATATAATACTCTTCTTCTTAAATAGGTTATTTCTTATAATTACTTAGAACTTATTTATTATATTAATAAGCTTTACTTAAGTCTTTTCTCTTTTTATCTTAGTTATTATTATTTTATTAAGCTTAATTTAAGTTAAAAGACTATTAATTATATTAATAGTATATTTATTAAGCTTATTTCTTACTTATAGTAGTTTAAATTGCTAATTAACTGCTTTAAGAAAATCTATAATAGTTATATCTCCTTAAACCTTATTAAGGTTATAAGCTAAAGTGTATTTATAGAAGCCATTCTAGCATTTATATTAAACTATTAGTCTTATATTTATATAATTTACTTAATAAAGTATTTTATAATACTTTATATATAGTAAGCTTTCTACTTAAATATTACCAGAAGTAAATTACTTTTTAATCTCTTATATAAGCTTTTTAATAAAGTATAACTTAGTAATATATTACTTTTTAAGATTATATAATATATAGTTATAAATTAGACTTTTAACTATTTTATTTATTTAATCTCTTAAAGTTTATTCTTTAGCTTTATACTCTTTATAATTATAAAGATTTTATTTAAAGTATTTAATTATAATATTATAAAGTATAACTTTATTAAATTACTATTAATACTACTGTTTATTGCCTTAGCATTAGTTATTATTTTATAAGGCAAATATACTTAGTTAGGTAAATTCTATTTAATTAACTATAGCCTTATTTTACCTACTAAAGGACTCTTTAACTTTTAGTTATAAACTCTTTCTTATATATAGAATTTTTTTTATCTTATATAATTAACTTTATAGAATTTTCTAGGCAATTCTATTATATATAAACTCTAAATACTACTTATAATAATCTCCTAGCTACAGGTTAGCAGAGACTATTATTGCAAGCATAATAATACTTACAATATAGTATTTAAGCTAAGAGGTATTTCTTAATTTGTAGAGGTACTATTTAGCTCTGCCTGTAGACTAAGCATCTGTTAAGCACTGCATCTCTCCTTAAAGCTACCTGCTATAGTAAGAGTTCTTAGGCAAGCAGCGGAGGACATTGCACTTAAAGATGGCTAGGCTAAGCAGCTGGTTATCTGTCTAACCATTATAGCTAATTGTCGAGATGACTTCGAGAGGTAGATGGATTAGGAAAGGTTAAAGTTGTAGGGGAGTCGCAGACCCTATCAGTCAAGCTTTTTATAGCTCTTCAGCTGGTTAGGCAATGTATTCATTATAATTAGAGTTGCTTGAGATGCTGTAGCCTAAAGGTAACCTTATTAATTAAGTTTATTAAGATTTCAGTTTAGCTAGAGACTTTATAGTTAATACTTTTATAGCTATTATTAGAATACCTAGGTCCTATTTATTAGTTGTTACTGGGTTAAGGCTATAAAATTATAAAGTATAATTTATAAACTTAAGATTTTCTTTTTAAGGTTATTATTATTATTAATAATTTCCTTTTCTATTTATACTAATAGTATACTAATATTTAGCTAATCTTTATAATTATAAATTAATTATATACTATATAGTATAATTAATTCTACCTTCTATTACTACTAATACTAATAGTCTTTAACTTTAGGCTCCTAAACCTACATAAAACTTAATACATTTTCCCTCTAAAACCCTACAATTACCCCTCTCTTATCTATTTTACATTATAGCAGCTGCAGTTTAGTCTTCTTTAGTACTTACTAGACCTAGTCTTAGATAGCCTTAAACTACTTATTATATATATTATTATAAAAGGTATTAATAAATACTAGCTTCTTATAGTATATATATATCCCTTTAAGTAACTTCTCTTTTAGCTTATTTAGTTCTTTTAGCTTTTTAATAAGAAAAGCCTTTTTAATAGAAGGGTCTTACTTATAAAGGCAATATATAAGTAAAAGGATCTTATAACTAAAGGCTATTAGCCTTATATAGCTAGTATTATTTATTTTCTTTTAAATATATATAACTTCTATTATCTTATTATATAATTAGTTATAATCTTTTTTATTAATAATAGCTTAGTTAATTTTATATATTATATTATAGCCTTCTATTAGATAAGGCTTACTAGGATTAGGCTTATTAGGATTAAACTGTAGGCTTTTTCTAATAATAGGCATTATGATGGTGTAGCTATGATATTATTAGCAGCTGTGATTAGAAGGCGGGTTAGATGACTTACTGCGTGTTGGATGATTGAAGCGTGGTATTGTTTAAAGTGGGTTATAAGAGGAAGATCTAGCCTAGCTAAAGAGCAAGGCTCTCTAGCTAGCTTAAGTGTAATTAGGTTTAAGCTATAATTAAAGTAGCTAATTTAATAATATTAACTTAATAAAGCTTTACTACCTAAGAGATAAGTAATATTTAAATTATAATAAACTTTAAAGATGCTTAGATACCTTTTAAGGCTAATATATAAACTTAAAAAAAAAATAATAATTTCCTTTTTAAAATTATTCTAGTTTTATACTTCTAGATATACGCAGCGGCGCATCTTGTGATGGATTTTGGGGTTCTTGGTCTGTTTCGAGATGGTCTGTTTAGGTTGGAGCCTTGGTGGTGATCGCCTTGACAGGGTGATGATAGAGAAGGCATTTAGCCTGCTAAGGCTGGGGGAAACATCTTTTTTATGCTTGTAGATTGAGGCCACTTGTTTAGTTGGATCTTAAGGTTAAAGGCAGCAGCGCTATATGACCTTGAGACTTGATTTTAAGGTTATTGTGTTTTTTGGTGTAGTGTATGATGCCTTGTATTATGATATGCTGAAAATAAGCATTATATTGTGTTATCTCATTATATGAGACCCTATTAGCTATACCTTGCGTATTGCTGCAGAGACATTTTGACTTTTCAATAAACCACCATTACCAAGCATCCTTATGTGTCATCCATCCATACTGGATCATCTAGGTTGCCACAAGTAAATATCGGACAAAGAATGTGGTTAGAACAATAAGGTGCAGCATGGCTTTTGCAATGATACAAAACATCATGCAATACTGCCGCATTGTTTGACGACGCCACGTAATGTAAGTCAGGTTTTTATCACATTATAGTTCCGTGTAGTTGTATTTGGCTCGAATCAGCAACCGATATCTTACGCATGGTGGCCATATCAACTGGACTTCATCATGACACATTTATTCCACGGGAGGTGTATAAGATTGCAACGGAATCACTTCAACCACCACGATATAACCGGTAGACTGTGAATATGAGTATATATCTGAGTATTTGTATGAAACACACTTAGTAGCTTAGGCTTAGCTTGCGAGTTGAGCAAAAACATGATCATTGCATAAATTCTCGTCGTAGAAGAACCCCACGAGCTTCTCAAAGGCCTTCATACATCAGGTAGAATGAGTGCCAAATGAATCGATACCTGTCAATGGACTGTTTGTAGCAGTGTTTGTTATAGTTATGATCTCCAGCCTATGCCTCGTCGACTTGCAAGCCAGGAAAGACCTGGCAGAAGGTTGTCTGAGTGAGACTGCATCAATAAATGCAATGGTGATTGTACAAACTATTACTGTGAAGTATCAACAAACGTATCCAGTAAGCCCATATAAGTGCCCTGAAAACGTGATAGGCATATTTGATATAGCCCCTAGTTTGCAGAGTGGGCAACAACCAACTCCTTGTTCGGTCTATCCTCAGTTATTCAAGGCTTAGAGGAAATAGGAACTAAATGCATTTACAACCTCGTCAACTTGCTTTATAAACTTGTAGTATTGAGGATATCTTGTGGATATGTGTTGACTCATTGCTCCATGTACTGATCAGATAGTCGTAAGTAGTTGTTAGACAGTGGGTTTCATAAGATTTGGGGAAAGTTCTTAGGAATCCTGAGCATTCACAAGATGCCATCTCTGAGAGTTGAGTCTAGGAACATGGGTGTAAGGCTCTCAGATAGCAAAGCATAGCCAGCGTGTTGCCTAGGTATGGTTAGAGAGTTTGATAACCATACGACATGATGCAGGTTTTAGGAGAATGTCTGTGAGTTGTTTCCTATAGATTCATATGAATGGGTCATGGACTCATGAGTAGTTAACAGTGATATCCATGCACATTACTCCGTAGTCTACGCATGCTAAACCGGATACATGATCCATGTTGAACATGTATGTACAAAGCTGTTCAACGCTTGATTGCCATCCGTGCCCCGAGGTCCGTGGATCATGTCTATTTGTTTCTTCTCCGAGTCGTATCAGATCACGCCATAAGACAGAAAGTCAAATCAAGACCAAAATTTCACAATGTTTTGTCTTTGCCGTGTTGCCTAGATCTATCTTGCAGAGATATCGATATAGCTTATCAAATGAAAATGAGTTTTCATGAACGAACTTGGTTGCAAGAAATCACATCTTGCAAACGTAGTACATAATGTTACCGGCTGACAAACAAGTACTCAGCATCACGAAACATATCCTTGAAGTACCCCATCCGTCTTTGGCTGCGTAGGGACTCCAGAACCAGAGTACAATGTATATACACCATTATTCATGTATTGGGGGTTGAGTTCGCGACCAACTCGCCATGCAGCTAATAAATACGGCCGCAGCATTGCTATTCCTGATTCAAATTCAGCTTGACGGGCCATAGTAATAACTCAGAGCTTTGTGTTGAGCCCATGATGTGTTATGGCTAGCCAACTGGTATCATCCTCTCCACGGGTCCAGGGACTTTTGCGAAGCCGGTGGAATCTGGCCTGGCAAGGCGATGAAACACGGCTCTGTAGAGATCGCCAACCTCACTTTGCTTTTTTCTGCAGCGAGGCTTGGTTTTGACATACGAGCAAAACCATGTGAAACTTGAGAGAACCAAGCGTTGTGACTAAACAACATGAGTTATTCTGGAGGAGGTGGTAATCATTACTTCCTAAGCGTTGTTTGATCTGATTGAGCATGTAGATTACATAGTAAGTATATGGCGGGAATTCTTCATCCTGAAGGTTTCGTAAGAGACTACTCCTGTCAATTTGTGTCAAGTCAATGGTAAAGCAGAACGCTGGCGGGAATGAAACCCAACAGCCTTTAACATACTCCTCCCGATGAAGGGGATTTGACCTGTCTCGCCTGCATGGGCTCACCGGTAAGAAGCCGAATACATGCTCCGTATAACAATGTGTGTGCGCAGCGTACATGGAACCGGAGTCTACGGAGCATGTATATTGACCCATGTTTCTAGCTGAACTCTCCATCACCCGGCAATGAAGCCGCATGTTTCATGTGTAACGCGGCGCCGTCTTAGCGTGTAAGCCACGGGGGATTTGCAGGAACGAACCATCCTATCGGCGCCTTGAACCCTTGGGCTTTAACCGAGTTAAAGCCCAAGACGTAATACGGTAAGTAAGTAAGCAGGCTGGGAAGAAGGATTTTGTCTTTGAATATCGTTTCCTCCTAAGAGAACGCCACATTATCGATGGCAACTTGAACATGAGAAGAGCTGCATAACTAGTAAGAGAAAAAAAAAGATAAGGCCGATGACGGAGCGCACTTGACGCGTCTCATACCTAGACTCTGAGCTGCTTTGTTCATCAAGGTCGAAACGGGCGGCCCTCAACAATTGAACCAGTAGCGGATGGGGCAAAGTTTGATGAGGTAGTTTGTACATAGAAGAGCGTATAAGTTCGACAAGCCCTATTTTCATGAGTAGGTACTTTCATGCATGTTCGTAGGCCGTTGATAACGCCATGAGGTAGTGCGTTTTATACGGCGTTCTAGTCAGCATTGAAAGAGGACGAGATCATCATAGAAATGGCTTGTACTTGTGATTGCGTTTCTGTCTCTGGCCCTGAATTGATTGGCGGCCTGTGCTTGCAAGATAGATCGTGACCAAAAGAGAGTCGGGAAGAACGGAGCAGCTGTTCGGTAGTTCATTGGCACCAGGCTGATCTTTGCTCTCATGGGATTGGCATGTTTCTCGTCATGGAGACTCTATCTTGTGAGAAAAAAAGGAGTTGATGCCTAACTGATTGATTGTGCTCTGTAGAACGACACGACGTTGAGGAACATATACAATAAATCATACAGTAATGTCATTGATCTCGATCAAAGCAAACAGTCGTGCTGAGAGGCTGGCCTTCGTTTCCGATTGTTGACCGTGAATGGGTCAGATAGTGGTAATAAAAAAGCCTGCTTTTCAGAAGGCAAATAAACACCTTAATCAAAAGTGAGTCCATTCAAAGTGGAGCAGAAGCCGGGGCCTTGAGCAGTGGTCATCTGGGGTGCAGCTCGGTAGTACATACATAGGTAGGTCTCCGTAGATTGTTTTACATGCTGTGCATGCATCAGACTGATCAGACGCTTGCCAGGTGGCAATAGTAGACAAATGCAATGGCTTGCAAAATGCCATAACTCATCAATGAGAGGAAGTTCAAAGCTAGCTATCGAAGTTGTTCAGGTTTCGTCTTGATTGAGGACGATAGCCCCCACTTTCACGAGCAGCCTTTGGGCGTTGAGCAGGGGATGATTTTCGTCTTGACATGTCGGTAATTCTGTCCAGAGATACATGAACCCTTGTACATACTCGCCCCGACCAGTATAACTCGAATTGTCGAACTGTCAAAGATGTTTGCACTTGCACATTCAGCTAGTTTAGAAAGAGGCGGCCACTTCGTCAAGTGACGCCTGTCCAGATACACAGCATCATTACCGAGCCTGTGGCCTTGTTTGCCAGTTTAGCCCTAGGAGGAGTGGTTCGTGCATTGTTCGTCCTGTAGGCTAAGAATCTTCGAGTACCAGGTGTTGGCCTCGATTAGAGCTATATTGTTAGCCTCGGAGTAAATTGCGTATACAGCGTTGCCTCTGTGCAAGCATAAACCAGATTGATAGATCATTGCTTGCTCACACTGTTAGCTTGTATCGCGTATATCTCTTACGCCATAGCTCAGAAGCCGTTGCAAAGGAGGGGAGTAGGAAACTTCCATCCTGTTGAAGATCAACAGTTCCAGTGTGGACTGTGACATCTTGGACTCGAGAAGGTCTGAGTGTGATGGCCAGGGATCGGATACGATACAGCTCCGATCACACAGTAGCTACTCGCATAGTACCTCCGTAGGATCACCAGCATTCATCATTGATGAGAAGAGAGAAGAGATTGGACATCCAACAAAAAGCGTGGAACTCCTATTCGATCATTGGATGTCCATGGAAATATGCAGGGCCGATATTGCGGCGCCACAGGGGGGCCCCCTAGGTCGTGCATTAGCTTTCCCGGGGAGGACTCTTTAGCTCATCATAAAGGGGGGCTCAACGTTGGTCATGTCTTGATCAATTAGCGGGGTTCAGCGAAATGTGTTAATGAGAAGATATTATTAGGCGAGAGCAGATGAAATTTCCTTTTCTCTCTACGATTTGCTGTTTGAGACTTGAGCTGACTTACTGTGTAAAACTTGCATCTTGGTAAGTGCCTTGATGTATCTGACTAGGTAGATTGACGCGGATCACCTTCCTTCTGTTTGCTGGTGTTCAAGTTCAATACTATTACGTAGGACCGCTCCTGCTAAATTGCGTGCCAGTATATCCAGGTAAGGTACTTACCTCAGTGTTCAAATAAGCAATAAGGTAGCAGAGGCACAGCACTTGGAAGAGAAAGTGAATTCCGATATTAGTAGGTACTGCCTACCTTGGTCGTATCAATTTTCCATAATGGAACTGAAATGATATGATGGAAGGCCTCAGTCATCAAATCCCTCAACGGCCGGCCCTCCTTCAGGAAATAAACGTTGTTTCAACGTTAGCCCTCAGCTGCATCTCCTCAACTTGAAGCACACTCTTCAACAAATCAATTGTCTTCACCCTCTCGTTGTGCTTCCCGGGTCCCATTCCGCCAGCCAGGCCAGGATGTAAATGTGCCAGTGGAATTGCAGTCAACTGCAGGCTGCAAACCCTGCCCTGCCTTATCACTTTCACAGTTGTCGACCAACGTCGCTACGACGTGCCTGACCAGGATGAATTCTCTTGGGACAACTAAGCTCCATTAGGCCAGGCGACTTGGTAGGGACGGGTCGAATCGAGAGAGGCGTTGGTGGGTGTCCACCAGTCTACGGCACGGAATGGTCTAAAGTCAGTTGTGAGCAAGACTAAGCTATACCGTTTATGTTGTTTTAGCTGACGAGAAAAAACCACTTGGTACCAGCTTACCAGGCCTGTTGGTCAACATTGCTTTGGACGTTACGAGGGAATTTCATCTGAATTATGAGATATTGTTGGAGGTCGACGTCCAAGATTCGATCGCTCATATGCTGTCAGTGTCTGAAGCTAACACCTCCTTTTCGCCTCACACCTCTTTCGAATGTATCCCTTCCTCATGAAAGCATCTAAGTTGACACTGTCACCCTCCATCTTCCTCGTCAACCGATTGACTCGGATTGAGTAAGCCTCGTTGACCCTTAATCAAAGACAACCAAGTCCGATTTCTCGGGCTCTGTCTGGAAACTCCACCTCCCGTCGACTACCAAGTGGACCATTCCCTTTTTTGCACAAACTTTGCCAGGCCCCCATGCTTTCGCACCAGCCCGATGCTGGCCTGTCTTGATGAAATACCATGTTCCTTGTTCCCTCACTCGCCGCTGTCACCTGCAAGGCTTTGCTCTCTTGTCGTAAGTCATTGGCCTGGTTCAAGTGAACGCCTCAGAAGTGGACACCCAACAAGGATATGGTCTTCTGCGCCCGCGTGGGCTTTAATCACACATTTGGTCCTGGGGATAATCCGCGTCACTACCACCTCCTACCTTTGGGCTCTCGAGATTCTCGATCATCCATTGAGCATTTCTTATCTTTCCTTCATCGCCGTCATCCTCGTGTCCTTGTCTTTTGGTTTATTTTAGTCTCTGCTACTGCTCCGGTTCTTCTAACCGCTGGTGCTGGTACTAGCTTATGATATTCTCACTTTCATTCTTTGCACCAACTCAACCTACGTACGGTACTCACATTTCTACGGCCTATCATCAGTCACTGATCGTGCTCGATGCCATGGCATTGCGTTCGCCTCTATGCTTCTGAGTGGGCAACGCGGCTGAGTCAAAACGCCAGTTGCTTGCTTATGCTGTAAGTCAAGACATGTTTTGAGATAGATTGTGGTACTCGGTGCCAGTTTCAAATTCTTCCCTTATCTGATTGTTGGAAATCTATATGTCATTCGATGTATCGAGTATTTGATGAATGACCCTGGCTAATATGTATATTCACAGTGATGGTAAAATTCACTTTACGTGAAAGAAAACATTGAGATTATTTCTGTCAATCCTTGAGCGCATTTCTTTCCTGTCACAGACGCTCCTTATTCTATTCCGAGAGAACATTTTCAACTGTGCACCGGTTTGCACGCGTGCATCCATAAGTCGCCTTCTACAACAGTCTTTGAAAGGGGACTTGAAAACACCAATTCACCTTGTTGTGTGAATTCACAGGAGTTTCTGAACGTCGCTAGCTGCAAGGCTACAGCCTTTCATTATGGGTGTCTGGGAAACAGATGACGAGTATCTCAGTGGCCCGGCTGCTACTTCGCTGCCAACACCTTTGGATACTCCCTATCGAACTCCATCGAGAGCATCAAAGAGGTCCCGGCGCTCGGTCACACCACCTGGAAAGGATTCTTCTACAGCTCAATTACCAAACGAGACAGGTTCTAAGAGATCCTCACGAAATATCCCGACCGACGAAACCATCAGTATTCTCGATCCTCGGCGTTTCACACCAACACTTCACGCCAACCTTGTCTCCGAGATTTTGTCTCTCCGCCGAGACCAAGAGGAGAAGACCAGGCAGATTGAAACCCTCGAAGCATCTCTTCACGCGGCAAAGGAGGAAAAAGAGTCAGTGAAACAAAACCTCACTGAAACGAGCAAGGAGAGCAGGTCGCTCAAACGACAACTCTCCCTTCTCGAGGGTGGATCGTCCTCTGCATTAGGAGAACTTGCTCGGGAGAGAGATGAGGCTGTTGACTCTGTCGCTGATGCGAGAAAGCGACTCGAAGCCGCCCAGAAGAAGATCCGGGTTCAGGAGGAGGACTCACAGCGTGTTCACGAACTATGGGCACAAGAGAAGGATAGCTGGGAGGATGAGAGGCGGAAATTTGAGAGACGTATTCATGTTGCAGAAAGCCGCCTGAAGACCGTGCTTGATGAAGTCGCCGCATATCAACAAGCCCAAATCAACAATGCTCACGGTGGAGCCAATCATGGAACAGGCAACGGCCATGATAGTGAAGTTGAGGAAAGCGGCCGCGAGAACGATGCTGCTAGTGTGAGGACCATGAGTATGACCAACAGCATTCGCTTTTCCATGACAAGCGGCACTGGCATAATGAGGCTGAATGGAAACTCTCTCGCTGATGAGCTCAATTTTGATGACGAGGATGAACAAAGCGACTTTGACGGCCGGGAAAGCGCCATGTCAAACTACGCAACCTCATTCCACACTCGCAATCTCAGCCGCGACAGTCCAGTGAAACGGTTCCATGCTCGAAATCAGAGCCTGGAGAGTATCAAGAGAACTGGAAGTGTCACTCGGGGCAGACTTTTCATGAATCAGTCAGTGCCTGAAGCCCTGGAAGATGAAGAAGACGAGGATAAAACTGTCTCTGCACCAGTTTCTGTGCCAAAGGTTTCGTACACTGACACAGGAATCCAATACTCGCCGCCACCTTCACCTAAGCTTCCTCCTGCGAAACCTGCAACACCCGAGCCCCGTGCTCCTGTCAAGTTACCCGAAGTCGAGTGTTCGCCACGTGGCGATGGTGAGATTGAAGCAAACCAACGTCGGAAGCGTGTTCATCCCCCTCTCAACATCGAGCCAGCAGTAACTCGACGACTCATGGTCTCAAGCTCCGTTCAGACAACGGAAGAGCCATTGCTACCTCCGACCCCCAAGACGCCCAAATCACCTACTCGGCCACCACCGCCGCCGCCGCCAGTACAGCCTCCTGTGACAGAAAAACCCTTGATGGTCACATCTTCTACCCAGACGGAAGGCCCACCCACTCGCCCACCACCCGCCATTCCACCTGCTCTACCATCACTCCCCCCTCTTGCAATTCCTAGTATCAGCGTCCACCCTCCTATCAGTCGGCCTACTACACCTAAGGAGCCGAGATTGCCAGTACTTTTCAAAGACTTCAGTTGCCAAGTTGCCTTGCCCTCTTCATCCTCTACATCCGAGGCAGCGGTACAGACAGAAGGCATACAGACTGACAAGCGAATGGCACTCCTTCCACGCCATCTCCAGCCTTCTGCCATTTCCTCCCGGCCTACCTCACCAAACCCAACATCTGGGGTGGAACCAACAAAAAGCTTCACACCTGTTCCTGGCAATGTCCCACCACGGAACCCGCGTCGACTCAATAGGCAGAGTTTTAGTGATCAGCCTTCCTCGCCAATTTCTCTCCCTGAGGATGACACCCTTCATGATGCTTATCCTGGCAACAACGATGATGGCCCTCTCTCCAACCAGAAGGCCCCAGTGCGTCGGCCGCATCGTTTCAGTAGCCTTTTCGCTGGCTTTGATGGAGGTAGCTCTGATGAAGCAGACGATTTTGGTGATGTAGATTTGAGTGATTTGGAATACCGAACTGCATTGTCTGCACCGCGTCCCAAGTCTATCTCAAGTCGTCCTGGTAAGCGCAGCTCAACTGGCACGACTGAAACCTACGGCACGATCCCCACGTCTCCTGAACAGATTACTATGCGACAGGGCCCTCGTGTTACCACAGAAATCCATCACGCTTTTACCACCAAGCCTGGAAGGGGCTTTGAGAAGGGCCCTGCTGCCATGCCATCCAACCGGGCTAGCGTGATGCGAAAAGCTGCGATGATCCAGAATGGAATTGCCAGTCATCAGGGTCAAGGACGGGCGAGGAGTCCAAGTTTACCTGATAATAAAAACCCTCCTCCTTTCCCGATCCCGACAAGAGCCAGCTCTAGAAACGTGCCCCCGAGTGCAAGTGCTCCAAGCGATGGTCAGAGAAGTCCAACTCGAGGCGATTTCTTCCAGCGTCGTGGATCAGGTCGCGTCTACCGGGCAGGGAGCGTACGAAAAGTCAGGTCTGCCGCTGCATTGCCGCGTAACCACCGACATCGTAAGCAAGGCAGCCGATCTTCACCTCCGCTGTCTCCTTCTACTGAGGCCCCTGAGAGCCCAGGCCTGCCTCCCTTGCCTAAGAACGACATTACAACTCCCCGCACTCGGGCTCGGCATAGTGGCCAATTTAGGCATCAGCATAAGCTTTCTACCAACACTGATAACACATTCAACACATACAACTCTTTCAACACATACAATACTGGCAATACGCTTAATACTTCCAGCACGGATCCGCCCCCCAACCCGAGCAACCCTCAGAATACGAGTGTAGTCGATGCCATTGCACAGACCATGGTTGGCGAGTGGATGTTCAAATATGTCCGCAGAAGAAAGTCTTTCGGCGTTGCGGAGAGTAACGGCAAGGACGATACTGGCAACGATCGCCACAAACGATGGGTTTGGCTTGCACCCTACGAGAGGGCTATTCTCTGGAGTAGCAAGCAGCCATCTTCTGGTAGCGCCTTGATGGGCAAGGCTGGCCGAAAACGTAAGTTGCTCACATCGATTCTATGACTGATACTGACTAACAAACACAGTGACTATACAATCTGTTCTCGATGTTAAGGATGATAATGCTCCACCAAAGGGAGTTACCACAGTGTTCAACCGATCAATTCTGATCTTAACACCACAGAGAGCTCTCAAGTTCACGGCAGATTCTGCTGACCGGCACTATATCTGGTTGACAGCCTTGTCTTTCCTTGCACATTCATCGCAAGCAGTCCCCGAAAACATCACTGCACCACCGCCAATACAGCAGACGCCACTGCCAGACTTTGAGGCTCCTCGGCCCAAACTAAAGCGGGGTGGTATCAGAGACTCTATCCGTCTTGCTAAAGGCCGAACGGTTGGTCCTCGTGCTGGACCACCTAGTGTGCCAAGTATCCCAAGTATCCCCAGCGCCCCTTCTTCACAACTCGGGGATGTCACTAGTTTTCCTGTTTCGGAATCTGTGGGAGGATTCTCAAGTACACACTCTCGAGAAGACTCGAGAGATGCTGCAGAGCCCCCATTTATACCACGTTTCCATGATAGGAACCAAGGAAACCAGGTAAACGCTCACGGACGCAAGAGAAGCAATACAGGTGGCCATGTACCGCCGCCGCTCTCTTTCCGGGGATTTTCTGGACCCATTGGGGGTGTTGGTCATCACCAGTCCACCAATAGTACTGCTGGTAATAGCACTGGAACTGCAGGGTCTTCGGATATCTATCAGTCCCAGGCCTCGAGCAACGGAACTTGGGCAATGAGCCAAGCAGGCTCACAGCGAACTTCTGAAGCTTCTTCACGACCAAGCAACTTCTTTGATGCTATTGGTACTGTGCGAATGGAGGAGGCCTTTATTAGTCCACTGGCATTTTCTCAGTTCAACGACTATCCGGATGAACAGGATGAATTCCGTCACTCACTTCGCAGACGGAGTAAAGAACAACGAAGACGACAAAGCCGAAGCAGACATCGAGATAGTTATAATTCTCGCAGCACCCGTGCAACACACGATGACTATTACCATGGAAGCAGAACTGCCGGAGAGGAGGACTATTTCCGTGATGATCCCTTCAAGGGATTCTAGCATCCATTTGATTCAGCACAGTAGCCACGACGGCAATTATCACTTTCATTATCTCTCGCTTTCTTGGTCATGTTCATTGGTTATGGCAGAGCTTCACGCAGCATTATACCCTTTTCTGTATAAATATTTAGGATCGGTTAAGAACTGGGCCCCCCACGGGCTAGTTAACAATCATTATGTGCGGAGTTTCGGTACTATCTTTCTGTTAAATACTTCGTATACACTGAAAACCTGGGAAGATCCCGGGGCTGCGGGATCCAGAGGTTAATGTAAGCGAAGTAGATGACATGTCTCAGCAGATATAACTTGTTGGTTAAAAAGGACATGCACATCAGTTCCAGTCCGGTTCAAAGAAACCAGGTTGGTATTGAAAAGTAGATAGATAAAGGTAAAACTGGCATCGTCCATCTTGACATTGGAGCCTCCAACTGATGTGTGACTTTTGTTTCGGATCTTGTGCTGCCAGGTTGATGGATTCAGGCACGATTGAAGTCTTCGTCATAATACGGTAATTGTCTTGCGGTTGGAGACAGGGTTGATACTTTTAGACAAAATCATGGATGATTGAGGAATTGCCCCACCAGCGAAATTTCCCACTTACTTACCCCGCGACTCATTAATGGGATGTAGTTCTTCAAGCTTCATCATTTTCTCTTTGCTTACCTATTACCTGGATACATAGAAGTCAAACAAGGACAGGCTCGCCTTTTCTCCCCGTCGATGCGGGACATATCAAGCGTCGATACCTACATACTACCTGAAAATTGCTTTCTGACTTGAATCGGAGCCAGGCTGAAGCCACAGTCATGGACAGTCCCATAGCAACGGAAACTCTCGAGCAGATTCAAACACGGCATCGTCGTGAGCTCAAGGACCTGCAAGGCCGCATAACGGGAAAGAAGAAGAATGCCACAAAGAAGACGCGCAAAGGCGTAAATGACGAATGTGCAGAGATGGAACGTCAGCTGCGTGAAAAGCAAGCCACCGAGATCGCCGCTTTGAACAATAGCGATGATTACAACAGCGACGAAGGTGAACGTGCCGCCGCTGAAGCTCAAAACCAGCTCCAGGAAGACATTCTAGTGAAAGAGACTGAGAAGCTCTGTGTCTCGGGACCTGGCCAACAGCAGCAGCAGCAGCCGGGAAAGAAGCGCAATCGTCAGAAGGAGCGGCTTGCCCGACGAGCTGCTGAGCAGGAGGCTGAGGCGCAGCGTGCAGAAGAGGAAGCATCCAGTATGACCAATCACCGAGCCAAGGAGAGCGTGTATATGAAGTCGACGTTTGAGAAGCATGGGCTTGTGGAGAAAGATATCGCGCCCGATGGACATTGTCTATTTTCAGCAGTGGCGGATCAACTCGGCCAGAATGACATTCCACTCGGAGACAGTGACACCAAGGACCCAGCATACAAGACGGTGCGACGAGTGGCTTCAGAGTATATGTTGGAGCATGGAGACGACTTTGCGCCGTTCCTCGAGGATGACCTCCAAGACTACGCTCGCAAGATGCGAGATACCGCTGAATGGGGCGGCCAGCTTGAGCTCATGGCGCTGGCACGACAGTACAAAGCGGAGATCCGAGTGGTACAAGATGGGCGCCTTGAGCGTATCGGGGAGGAAGAGGGAGCCGAGTCAGGCAAAACATTATGGTTGGCATACTACAGGCACGGCTACGGCTTGGGAGAGCACTACAACTCTCTCCGAAAGGCACCATCATGAGAGGGATAAGGAGATCACTTTTGTTCTTGTGCATACATCGACGAAAGATCATATGGTGGTTGTTTGGTATCGAGACGTAAAAAAAGGAGGTCCGGTGGCCAAACTATTCGGCTTGGTTATCGACTCCAGACTGAGAGAAAGTCAAGCACTGCGCCATCTGGGCTGGTGCCGGCCTTGTGCGTCCGAGTTGGTTTGAGCAGACTCAGTCGATGTAGGGCGTCGGCCCAAGGTTTTGAGCAAGGGTCTTCATGGACGGTACCGTCGTCGTTGTATGCAATTTCTTCGCCAGGAGCTGCTAGGAGGGCCTCATAGAGCTCTGGGGAGACTCCCCATGGGGGACCATTGGCGGACATGGGTTTTGTCGAAGGGAATTCAAGACAAACGAGGCGACCATCATGAGAAAGCAGCTCGGTCATGCGCTTGGCCCATTTTGGTCTTGCTTCGCGAGGCAGAGCGCATAGAAACTGTACAGTTAGTTGGCTTGCTGAAAAGTAGAGGCGCCCAGGATATGCATCAACCCTGGGCTTCAAGAAGCGGAGTTACCGTATAATCGTAGATCAAGTCAAACTGGCCATCAGCGCCAGCACCTTTGGCCCAATCTTGTCCAAAGAAGTCACCAGTAATCCAGTGAATATTTCCTTTATCCAACCCATCGACAGGTTTGTATAGACCTTCTGACTCGGCTTGCTTTTGGTTCTTGATAGCCTCCTCCTTTGCAGCAGCACTGAAGTCGAGGCCCCATACATCATAGCCCCAAGAGCTCAAAAGCAGAACGTCATGACCACGCCCGCAACCGGGGACTAGAGCCTTCTTCTTTTCAATAGCGCCTGCTGAGTCTCGGAGGGGATGGCCGCGATGATCATGATGTTGGGAGGGCGGTACGAGATCGGGTCTTTGAGCGAGGAGGTCGTGAAGGGCAATGGAGGCGGTTCCGCGGTCCCATGGTGTTAAGGCCTCTCTCCAGCAACTATCCCACTTCTCACCCTGCTCTGCGAAAGGAACAGTTGAGATGCGGTCTTCTAAAGGGTTTTCGGTAGCCATTGGCGCTTATGAGGGAGAATACGAAAGCGAGACGATGTGGCGACGATGAAAGGCGAAGAATAAATTTGCTCGATCTGGGGAAACAACTCAAGCCCTTAGATAGCGCGCGTTATGAGGTGAGGGGGAGGGTCCTGTCGGCTCGGGATGGATCGATATAAGTTCGGGATGGAATAGGATGGTGGGGTTAGACAATGACGAAAGAGGGACGCTTGTGGAGAGCCGTGAAAGCTGTGGAGGTTAGCAATCGATAATATCAGTGATTACAGAATTGGGTCTTTATTTGAGGTGAATAATGTAGGCAAACAAGGTAGTTGAGATGCTGAGGTTGGAGATGAAAAGAGCAGAATCAAATCCTTTCTCATTTGGTCGCGTGCGTTACTACTCAAGTTTCGGAAGGAGAAGGAGTGAAACTAGGTACTATAGGTATGTACGGACGGACATCCGGAGTAGCTAAGGTACTCTTCTAGCGTGTGCGCTACCTTAGTACTAGGTAAAGGCCCTGTGGAAGGCATCCCTCGAAATACCTGGCTTTACGCTCTGAAGAGTTGCTAATTCTTACTACCTACCTAGGTATGAATAAATGATTGGGTGATGTAGGTAGTTAGATATGGGACCTTTCATACAAGATACGATGTTGACGGGCGAAACAATGGTTGATTGACGTGATTGATGTCTTATGAGTGATGGTGGGTATTTGGAAAACGTCAATGACCATGTCTCCCAGTCTTAGAGCATGAGCCTCAACCGCAACGTAGTGATATGGTTAGCCTGTTCCCTGCTTGGTAAATGGCTTGCATGAATAAGCCCCTACAAAGGGCACACGCGAGCAACTGGGGTCAGATCTGTGGTTACACTCATGCCCTGTAACGACGCACGACAAAGCATCTGCAGTAGATCACGATGCTGAGTAGAGAGAGGGATCAGACGATCGATATAGCAATTAAATACACAAACGCAAACAAACAACCTACTCAAACAGAACAGACTGACCTATAATACAGATACTCTACTCACCTCACCTACCTCTTCAGACATACACACCCAATCATCAACTCGCTTTCTTAGCATCTGGTTCGACCGACCCCTTGAAGACCGCCGTGAATTTGGCCCACGTAACTCCCAAAGAACTCCATCCGCGAGGTTTCTCAGTGTTGTCACTATCTTGGTCGAGGGCTCCGAGAAGTGCAAGGGGAAAGTCATCATCAGTGGCTGAATCCTTGGAGAGTTTGTCCTTCATGGTACCGCACAATTCTTTGATTTTGCTGCGGAATCCACCTTTGTTCGCCTCTAAGGGTGGTTCCAGTTCCTTGGGAGCATCTGTGGATGCGGCGAGTGCTTCTGGCTGGCTTGGTGACTCGTTAACTAGACCCTGTCGTGACGGTACATCAACCGTAGCTTCAGGTACCACAGTATGTGGAATCGTCAAAGATTCGCCGTCAGTGATATGGTCCGGGATCCCATAAGACTCTTGGTTCCTTTGGAATGACTCGAGGGTGACGTTGCACATGTTCTTCACCATGGCTTTCCCTTCATCCGTGAGCTCTCCCTTCTCCTTCAACTCGTAAGCAGGCCTTCGTAAAAAGCCCTCCATGACCCTGACTGTGCCCACAATAGCCTCTTCACTTCCTTGGAACCAATCGTTGTGCCCTTTGCCGCACTTTTTACACTTTTTGACCCGTAAATTGATGTCCCTGAGAAACAAGTGCGCCAGTCTATGGGCTTTGGGAGCACCGTTGAATAGACTGGGAGACTCATAGATGGGCATGGTCTCACATGATGCGCCATAGCAGTTGTTGGGCCGTGATAGACTTGTGTTGACAGTAGTAGCGGTCCATCCAATCTTGAACAGATCCTTTTCTTCCTTGTGCTTCAGAACATACACCTTGCCCTCTCCCGCCTGTGCATGCGTGAGAGGCTTCCTTAATTCTCTAATGATGGCGGCTTTATCGCTCAAGGTTCCGTTCCTCTTTAACCCAAGTTCACTAAACTGCGGGTGGGCAAGTCGTGGCTCATCATCCGAGTCATTCTCCTGTATAACTGTATCGTCCACGATGGATTCCACCATATCGGGTTGTTTCGCGGTAACGACTTGCCTGGAATGAATAGGGAGCGACTTTAGAGGTTCTCTGGGGGATATGACGTTCATCTCGGTGATGTTTTCCACCTTGTTATCTTGCTGACCAGCATCAATAGCCCTGCCAGGAATCGAATCAATGCGGAGTGCCGATTGTGGAGTATATCCCGGGCTCTCGTCAGATGTTGACATATCTTCAATCGTTGGGAGAGGGCTGTGATGGTTCATCCTGCTGGGGGTGCTCAGGATGAAACTGTCAAAGCTGGAAGCCGGGCTTTTTTCTGAGGTTGTTGGTGTGCCATCTTCGACAAGAGGACTTGAGAGAGGTGTACCGTATCCCACAGTAGGCGATTCGAAGACTTGATCCTGAGTCGGTGTACTAGGTAGTGACACTTCAGATGAGGCGTAACCTGGGTTCTTAGTTCGGGACCTTTCCCAGTCACCAAAGCACTCTTTTAGGAAATCGCCCTCATTATGCCTCATGCAGTGAACCAACGGGAGAAATTGTTTAACCGTCGAATAGAACTCGACCTCGTTCGAAAGTGTTTCCTTTTTCATCAATTTTTCCCATACGGGCTTGGCTTTTTTCCCCCTCTCCTTGGTGCCATAATTGCAATTGGCAGCCTGGCATTTTCTAAAGTTGGGATAGTTGGGATCATCATCAGAGGCAGAAAGTTTAACAAGAAGAGTGTTCAGCTCTTTGAACGCGGGTTGCTCAGAAAGAGTGGCCATTTTGATTCGAGCAGTTGAGACACTCAACTCGGGTTCACGAAAATGCATTGCTGTGCCTGCGGATGGTCTATTGACTATGGAAAGATGAATGGCTGGGAGCTCTGCTTGCAAGGGGGTTGAAACTGAGTACCAGGATCAAGATACTCAGCCTCGAGAATCATATTGTTGGTTTGACTCGCTATGTTGCGAAGTCATGGTGTGATCATGGTTTATATGCAGTTGGTTGTGTCCTGCAGGCGGAAGGATTTCCCCGGGTCAGAATAGGAAATGGATGCACCCAAAGCTGAAAAGTGTTGAAACGTCAGGGGCATACATGTCAAGGGTCTCCAACGCTCGAGCCTCATGAAGACATTAGCAGCCTTCCAGATGGCCTTGTCTATCTGTATATCTATGTAGCAGAGTTTCAGTTTATGTAAGGCAGTGTGTGACCTCCACGCTCCTAGCCACCATCTTTGATGAGATGGAGGGTTACAGCACCTGATCCTCCCGGCAGGGAGATCCAGATAGTCACGGAGTTGACCGATACACAGTCTTGCTGCTACCTTGTTAGGTCTCTGCTGTGCCGTCCAAGAACCTCAGTCAAGTGCGGGGGCCTCGCGATGACCAGGCTTGGATAAGAGAAAAGGGAGGAGATAGGGTAACTTTTGAGATAAATCGTGATGCTCTGATATCCTGGTGACTTTGAATTTGCGGCACACAGAGGGGGAGTTGCATCGTGATGCTGTTTTAGTTGCAACCTCTTCGCCAGTTGGCAGCTTGAATCCTGAAGCTGAGCCTGGGGTTGGACATTGGCCACTACTCCCAAGCTCTGTCCCGTAGTAGGATAACCCAATGTTAACCGAGCTATGTCGTCTCGAGCGCATGCTTTCAACTGCGCTATTGACGGCAGTAGACGGCTGACTGTAAGATAGGTACTGTAGGTAGTTACTGGTAATGCTGGTAGCTTTGCCTGAACAGTGGATCTGACCCGGAGCCAAGTGAAAGTGCCCAAGAAGCTGGATATAGGTACCTACACTACGAATGAGCTCACGTGCATTTGGTTCCGAAAGGCCAGAAAGAAGTGCCGGCAAGTATACCTGCCTCGGAGGCACGAGCTAAAGTTCGACACAAATTTGACATTGTATCACACTTTAGTAGGTGGATAAAGATTGGAAAATCAAGTAGGGGGGTACTGTAAATAGCTGTCTCATCTCGTTGTAGTACTTGGAGTATCATCCATACATTGTATTCCCATCATAACCGTAACATTTGTTGTAGGTAGGATCATGAGCAATGCCAAAAAAAGAAAAGAAAACACCCTGCCCGTGGTATATATATCATCACATCCAATCATCCATCTGTGTCGTAGCAGTAGCAACATAGAATTATTATTCCCATCGCAGAAGTGGAGAGAGAAAGATGAAGCAAAAAAAAAAGAGAGAACAAAAAACATAAGAGGCCGTTCATGTGCCTCCATTTTTGAACCAGACGCCATAAACCCCGGATGTTCGCTGTTATAAACGATTTAAAAAAAAAAAAAAAAGGAATACATGTGTCGAAAGCAAGAAATGCAATTAAATGCAATGTAATGGAGATGCTGTTGATATGACGACAGTCCCTTGGTTGCGTCTTTGTCGGTTGTTTGCAGACAAGAAACCGAGCCGAGGATGGCGGCCGATCAGAAGAATGGAGGCTTAAACTTCCTTGGTCGGATAAAAAGCCGTCAATTGCGTCAGCGCCAAACGGAAATACGGTAGCCTCGTCTCGCTGTGGTCCCCGGCCCGACACGACAATCCACGTTGACTCCAGTAGAACTAGAACAGAACAGCCGATACTTTGCGTCGGATCAAAGGCCGAATGCAGTGGACGATGAATGAGGCCCACTTCATATCCGCGAGTGAGCTAGGCAAATAAATCGTTATCGTCGTCGGGAAAACACATGCCGAAAGATGCCATCGAACCATTTTCAATAATGCAAAGAAAATGATTCATCGATAAGGGTTGCCCTGGGTCGAGTTGAGTTGTCAAAAGACAAAGAATGTGAACAAGGCATTGATGAGGCGTGATTGGTGAAATGCGATAAGCCAAACATGCCACGGTCGCACAAATCTCCCAATGACATCTTGTAGTGATTCGCGGAGCTGAACAGGCTCTTGTTGTCGAGACAGGCATGATTGTCGCTTCTGTTTCTGGTTTTTCTTTTTCCTGTCATCGTCCTTGAGAGAAGGGAAGAACATGGCCAACGTAGTCAGCCGAAAGAGGGAGATCTTCTACAGGCCACACTCTTCAAAGTCGCGGATCATGATGGCCATTTGCGCCCGCTTGGCAGCCTCGGCAATGAGTGTGAAGTCTTGGAGAAAGGCGTCGGCTGAAGGACCGTTACCCTGAGCGGGAGCAGGTTGAGGGACCATCTGTACAGAAGGAGACTGCTGAGCCGAGGAGTTGGAAGTTGAGCTGGAGGGAGCGTCCATTATGATAGTTGATGATCTTTAATGATGAGATAGTGACGGACAATGTTGGTATAAGCGAGCGAGTCCAGGTGTATGTATGGCGAGAGGGGGGACAGATACGCAAGATAGTATAGTATAGTTCAGAGGAGAAGGTCGGGGGAGAAGAATGTGGGAATGGGGTGGAATATGTATCCGTGAGGTTAGGCAGCCAAGAAATAAAGATACAGTAGCACAGTGACAGTTGATAAACTACTGTACCTACCTATGTATTGAATGTGTGTGTGCGTAGGGTGATGTGGAGGTGCGTGTGCTGTCGGGCCCTGGCCTGGGCCTGGATATAATATGCTTATGACCGCAACGGTAGGAAGCACAGGTATTGCGTGGGGTAAAATGACGGGATGTCACTCTCTTGTTCCCTTTGGTCTGTTGTCAAGAATACCTACAGTATGTAGGCATCGACTTGTTTCACACGCTTGCTGCCACCTCTTTCTGCAGGGTGACGTTCCGGTAATGGCTGTAGACTCTGGAAGTTGGCACGAGTGGTGACGTTCTTGACAACTCCCAACCTAAACGTTTGATTTTAGGTGTGGTTGGTGTATCTCTTTGAGACCGGTTGAGTGCCTTTTAGCGTGAGCCTACAAATTCCCTACAAATTCCCCACAAAAATACCCTTACCACCGGGGGTGACTTTAAGCTATGCTCTTAAGCTGTATTGCTACCTCTAATTAAGTCATTTTAATAATACTAAAAAAATTATTTTATAATTAGAAAATACATTATAATAGACTATAAATTTGCAGGTTATTAAAATAAGAAAAACTATATTCTTAGCTTTATTATAGCTACAGAAAATGTAACCTTTAAATCCTACTTTAACTTAACCTTTATGCCTAATAAAGAGATTATTAATAAAGCTGGGGTTAATAAGCAGTTTATGCCTCTTTAGATCCCTTTTTATGATAGTAAATGCCTTACTAAAGACTTTAACCTTATCTCCCTTTTTAAGGAATTTATACCAGAAAATATAATCTTTTTATAAGTATCTTAAACTAACTAAACAGCCTGAACAGTTAAAGGACTAGGCTAGATAGATATAACAGTCCCTAAGGTCTATACTTAGCTAGGACTTCTCATTTATATAGGGGTTTATAAAGAAGAAGCTATTTATAACTATTAGAAGTCCTCTACTAATAATAAAGAAGTCCCTCTTTATCTTCCTACGCAATACATGCCTAGGGACTGATTTCTTAACCTTAACCTCTTTATCTAGCCCTATGACCCCGATTCCATCAATCTACAAGCTACAGACTTCCGCAAGGTCTATCAGAAGGTCAACCTGTAGTTAAATATCATTAAATTGGCATCAAATCGACTCTATTTTCCAGGCTCTTTCATCGCTGTTAATAAGTGCATAATCCGATTTATGGGATGAAGTGGTAATACCATTAAAATGCTAAAGAAGCCAATTAAGGAAGGGTTTAAGATCTAGGCTATTGCTAAAGGAGGTTACTTTCTTAACTGGCTATAGCATTTACTACAGCATATTCTAATATCATTATAGCTACACCTTCAATTTTAAGCATCCTCTGCTAACAACACAATAATGCTAAACCTAACCCAGTCTATTGTTATTTCCCTGCTAAATACACTGCAAAAAGTAATATATCATATCTTCCTAGATAACCTCTTCTTATCCTCTAACCTCTTCAGAGTCCTTCACAAGCAGGGCTTCGCTGCAACTAGCACATTACGCCTAAATAGCAGCATTCATCACAATCTCATGGAGTTAAAGACCCTAGATCATAAAGGCTACCTTCTATAGCACTAGAATCAGCTTCTAAGGCTACCTACAGCAGATCACCTAGTAAGAACTAAGATTCCTGCTTTTTACAGCTATTTTCTGCCTTTTTTATTAAGCTAATATATAACTAGGTAATGCAATTTGCTTAGAAGGATAGCAAGCTTATACTAATAGCCTTAACTAACTACAATAGCCTTAAGCTTATATAGGCTATCTAACATTAACCTTCTACTAAAGACTAGTAAAACCAACTGCTATAAGCCGCCTTTAGCAATAACCCTAAGCTTATTATAGCTATCCCTGAATTTGCAGTTAACTATAATAATTATATAAATTCTATTAACTAAGGGGATTAACTATAATCTTATAATAGCTAGAGCTACTAGTCTCAGTATAGTAGATAGTCTACTATTACCTAGAGTTATCTCCTTAAAGTTATTATTATTAACACTTATCTCCTTTAACTTTAAAGGCAGTTTAACCTTCTAAAGCAATTTATAGTCTTAAAGAAGTAGTAATTAAAGTTATCTATAGCCCTAATTTCTATATATAGTTATAATAGTTAAAGTTAGATTAGAGATAGACCCAGATTTCTATAGAATTTATAACATTACAAATACACTACAGTAAAGAAGAAGGCACCTTATTACAGGTGCTAAGGCCACAGAATAACAATTCTAGCAACATTTAAATCCCTACAGAATTCCCCTACAGTAACAAGGACGAAAAAGAGGTACAGGGACTGCAAAGTACCGATTTGTACATGGAAGCAATGCTGGGACTTGTAGCACAGCTAAATTAGTATGTAAAAATCAAAGAAATGAAGTACCTTCATTGCCACCTTGTCTGATTGGTTCTAACCCTTGTCACGCTAAAAGGCACTCAACCGGTCTCAAAGAGATTAGGCTGATGCCGCAAACAGTTGGGTGTGCTGAAGACCCGCTTGTTAGGAGTTGACCTCTTACTTCTGGCTACGCTACAGAACAATAAAGGGCCGAGTGTCTGGGGACAGGATGCAAATCAAATCAAATCGTGCACGGAGACGGAGACGCCGAAGTGTGGAGGAGGCAGCGAGATCATAGAGAGAGGCTCAAGAATTTACGAGTATTTGGGTAAGGTATTTATAACAGTGGAAGATACCGCCCACAGTCAAATCAACTGAAGCCGAGGAAACCAATATAGCCCGGCCAGGGTAAGGTATCAATCAAATGGATTGGATGGCACCACAGCTTATGACTGTGACTGTGACTATAACTACGGTACTAATTGTTCTGTTCTTTTACATTTATCCGCAAGTACCGATGGTCTTCATCCACACGGTAACACTGACAAAAAGCCCCAAGGTTACATGCAGCAGTAGACAGACAACTGTTCTGTTCTGTTCTGTTCCTAGATCCTAGATAATCGCGCGGCGGGGCAGAAAATGGAACCAAGAGAAAAGAAAAAGAAGTCTTCTCTGCATTACCGCAGCTCGAACTCGGCCTTATGCCCGGGAGCTAACCAGAGCTAGGAACTGGGGTCTAATCTACCTTATGGATATCATACCCCAGTGGATCCGGGGTGCAAGTGGGATCTCAGACCCAACTTTTCTTCTTCTTCTTTTTTCTTCTCTTCTCCCTCTTGGTCGACTTGCCTTGTCATTGGAGGATTGGAGTCTTTTTGGTTCAACGAGTGGAAACTAGAGACCCTGAAAAAGGCCGAGAGAAACTCATAAACCAATGCGAATAATAACAAGACGCTACTGTAGTAGCATCATGACACCGCATGAGATTGGATCGAGCCCTACGTGCATTATTGTCGCCGTACTGCGGGCATCCTGCTCCGCTTAGACGCTCACCGCTCGTCTCATCTAATCAGTTGCCTATCCTCTCTTCTCTTCTCTTCTTTTAGCCGTGATGCGTTGAAACCTCCTTGGCTCGGCACCTGTTTTATTATTCGTACAAGCGCCCACCAATCATTGGACCGACCCTTGGACACAGATAGCGTGGGGTGTGTCTTGTGTCCCCCAATCCCCAATCTCTGAAACTCGAGACAATATTGGCTGGCTTAATACCAAGCTCTTTGCAACTTCTCCAGTGATGAGCAGGATCATCAGGAATAAGAGGTCATGTTATGAAAAGAGTATTCTATAGTACGATAACCCCAATATTCTTATTCGGGGACTCTTGGTACTTGCTTTTATAAAGTATTGATCTGCAGCGTTACCTCATTCTGCCTGCATATTCCATGCAGGTTATTTGTACTCAGTCAGGAACAAATAAGGTGATTCTTCTTCGTCTTTTTTTTGATACAACAAGGAATCATCTCACAACATCTAACTGGTCCGTTCAGCCTATCTGTAGTATCTGCCCAACACCAGAATAGCTTGAGAACAATTCCTCCCAATTGAGTCTCTCATGACCTTACTCTTTAGCGAGCCTCAGTCCGAGATAAGGGTCCGCATCAGAACCACTGCAGTCTAGCTCAAGCCTGGGTTCTTTCGGAATTGGATTTTCAGTTGGTGCGCTTGGCTCTTATAGTGGAGATCCCGAACTTTCCCCTACCGGAAAAATCACGACAGGGACGCTGGAGAATCTGACCACTATGAACCAATTCTCCATTTTGCGCGGCTCTGTCGGATATCATTCACCGATACTACCTCTTCGTCTGCCCTGCCTCGGGCCTCTGATCCGTCAGGTCTGGCCTGCGATCATACATAAAACGTCAGCCCAGAATGCGACGTTAGTGTAGAGGTGGATATCTCAAACCCTTGATTGTAGAGCCGCTCTTGCGGAGCCAGTATTGAACTGTAGTTGACCACCTAGTAAATAGACTACCTCAAGAGGTGCAGTGTCCGAGGCGCTTCTACAAGCCGCCTCAAGCGGGTTAAAGGATATTGAAGCCGCTGTTGAGACCTCGGTCTTCAAATGATGCCGTAATTTGACCCAAGCTCATGAATCGTGTACGGCATCTTCTTCCTACATCGAACTTCATGACATAACGTTCTAGTTTCACGGAGTATTTGACACTACCAATTCGCATCATGAATCAACATGACAGGTGAAAAGGCACTTCCAAGCCATCATGGGGTTATTTTCGACGCAAATGAGGAAGAGAACCGGTTTATTGGTTCTTCCCTGGTAAATGTTTCATCATTCCCTCCGTCTTCCCCGGCCGGCATGCTCTCTTCCGGGGAAAGATACGTACTCCCGATCCGGGGTTTGCCCGCCGCGCCGATCTGTCCTCCGGCCTGTAGCTAAAGCTTCAACCTCCGACCACAACAAAAAACACAAAGCCCACTGAGACACGGCCAACAACCCGGGATTCGCCATGACGTCTACCGTCGACTCTCCACAGTCGAATCGCTGGTTTGTCGTCCCGGGCCCCATTCGAAACCTATTCAACCATTTCCCCCTTCACGTGTATAGCCCCGAAGACCTCCCCGCAAGGGCCCCCGCCAGCGTGCGCCAACGACCGGCCCTATATGTTTTTGTGGCAGATGAAGATGCTTTGACAGGGAAGCCGAGCTATAATCCTTCATGTCTGAAGTGGCAGGTGTGTTTATAGTCGAGGGACACGAGTCGATAGAGGCATTGTGCTAATGCTATCTCGACAGACCGCGTTGAGAATCGCTGGTATCGACTTCGATATCGTACCTTCGAATAACCACGCCTCGCCCTCGGGCGCATTGCCCTTTCTCCTGCTACCGGCGTCGCAAGTTTCGAAACCCCTCACTGGCGAAAAGATTCACAAATACGTGCGCGAGCACGCTGTCCGTGAGCTATCAAGCATCACATCACCCCGCCTTGAAGCCTACCAAGCTCTCCTGACACAAAATATCCGACCGGCTTGGGTATGTATATCACCGTCATAAAATTGGAATGAGTCCTAATATGTTATAGCTATATGTTCTCTACCTCGTACCCGCCAATGCCCCTCTGCTCAAAAGCCTCTACCTTCCTTCCTCGATGCTCCTTCGCGCACCTCTCCACCAGACACTCCACGCCGCGGCCACTTCCGAAATACTCAAGACAACACGACGCGCGACTATCTCACCATCACAACTTCTAGCTGACGCCACAACTGCCATGCGAGCACTTTCATCCCTACTAGGAGAGGATAAATGGTTCTTCGGTGCTGATGGACCGGGCTTGTTTGATGCAGACGTATTCGCATACACCTATCTGATCGATGAAAACGCTCTTGCTTGGCAGGACAAGTCATTGAGTCAGTGCTTGGGAGGACTGGATAATTTGAAGAGGCACAAGGAACGGCTATACAAAAAGTGCTGGGGGGTGGACACATTATGAATCTATCAGGATGCCCATTATCCAGGAGGATAGTTTCACTCCATCGTCATAGAGAAGACGAGACACCTGCTGTACAAATATGTACTATTTATATCACAAAGGAATTGGCAAGGGAAAATAGATACTGCCAAGCAGCCAACTTAGAATCCGGTGCCTGGAGGAGTATGCTGAAACACGATTTATCACTGATCGTCGACATTGGTCTTATCTATGTGCCGGGCATTGTACAACCCGCCGTTCTTTGCCTGCAAGAGGGGAGTTGTTGACCTATTATCCATGAAGCCATCCCCATTCTCTTCACCCGTCTATAAGAGTTCATCAGGAACACAGAATCTCCATACGAAATGCGTTGTATCGACAAAGTGCCACTTTCAAACGAGCACAGTATCTTACAGGCTCGTGTGGTAAGATGTGAGCAGAAACAAAAGGCAAGAGAAACTCCATACTCATAGCATTACCCTGTAGAACGCCGATGACCATAAAACCCCAAGAATGCAAGCCGACAATGAGGCAAAAGCAGGTATGTCGGCGACGCTGGAATCAGTGTTGTGGAGGCTGTGGGATTCCCTTCAAGACATCATTCACTGAAGCAAATGCTCCCTCGCCACCGTCTTGGCGAAGGTCTTCAAGGAGCACGCTGGTCTGAGCATAAACTTTCTCTAATGCTGCTCGAGACGATTTGCCAAGAGATACTGCTTGTTCGTTAGTGTTGTCAACAACTGAAATGTTCCTTTGTTCGACTTACGGAGAATGGCCGAGTTTAGTTCCTCTGCAACAGTAACTCTACCGTTCCTATCCAAGAGATGGCTGACTTGAGGCACCTTGAGTGGGTTTTCATATGCCAACAATGCCCAAATCTCAGTGAGTGCCTTGCTGACTTCTACCCGTGGGTCATTGACGTATTGTTCCTGAAGTGTCCGTCCGTATTCCAACATGTTGCGCTCAAGCTCTGCAACCACTGTCTTATTCTCACCACCATCGGCATCCCTTGGAGTATTTTCGCTGCCATTAAGATCGAGATCCATAGTCTGAGGTGCGGCGGGGTTGATAACATGCCCATTACCCTTGGTCTCACTGCGCATGTTGAGCTGGGCCGCCTTTCGCACCAACTCGATAAACTTGCGACATTGCAATCTAAAATACACTTGTTCGTTATCCTTCAAAACGTGGGGGTAGTATGCATTCGTGTACTTGAGCGCCCTGTCAATATCCCCTTCGAGGATTGCACGCCGGATCCCTGTGTCGTGGTCAGAAGTAGGACAAGGCAACAAGAAAGTGTGGTCTTACGTTGGCGATTATTTGCGTCTTCATCATCTCTAATACTAACACCGTCGACTTTGACTCCGGGATCAAGACTTAGAGCTTCTTTTTGCTTCTTCATGTCTTCTGCAAAAGCCCGAGCTGTACCCACGTAGCCATCATGTTGGAGGAACTGGAGAACAAGTGCCTGAATTACATCGGTTTCGCTCATGTTTGGGACGAGACTTGATGTGTCTGTAGCTTGAATATCTCTCTGTACTCTGTCACGTTCTTCCTAAAAGGGCATTAATTATGCATCATGCTGTGTGTGGGGTGTTACACAGGCCTACCCGCATCATATCGTCGATGTTATAAACAAAAGGGCTTTGTCCAAAATTGACTCGGATGGACTCGCCGGGCTTCTTGAGGCTAATCGCTGGGTATAGCCTACCTCTGTTGACATCGTTGAATGCCGTGACTATTGCTTGTTAGCGAGGGACGCAAGATGAGCTGCCTCAGGGAGCAAGAAAACTGAGGACCCCTATCCTGGGTGATAAGAGATTTGAGTAAGTCCAGTGCAGACTTAGATGCTCATCACTTAGGATGACGACAATCCTAGGTTATATAAATTTAGGCCAGTCTTTTCGTTCCCTAGAATAGAGGCCCCAAGTTTTCTTACTTCTCCGGGCTGTTGGTGTGCATACACATACTCAGCTTAACTCCATTCTTGGTGAAGAAGGCGGTGTTCTCTCTGAAATTCACACCGCATCCAATCACGTCATATGCGTTGTATCCAGGGCCGTAGTGTCTTCCTATATTTGATCCTGTAAAACATCGCCCGTCGTCGCCGTGATAGCCCCAGGCCTCGGGTTCCCAGCCAATAGGTCGTGACAGATTGACATTCTTGGTTGCAAACCCAATACCTATAGTCGCGTCGTCGCGTTTAGCTGTTACTATTTGCACCTCGAAGTAATAAATTCCGCACTGGGGGGGCATGTAGTGGTCGGCGCGGACTGCACAAGCCATGTGGTCTTGGTCGTGTTGATTTTTAGGTCCGATGTACTTCACGGTATAGCCGTCAGCCTGTATTTCAATGCCTCCCCACTGATCATCCTTGTTCCATTTTGTTGGCAAAGGTGCAAGGTCATCATCCTCCTCAAAGGCTGGGGGGCGCTCTATAACAGTATGCGACATGCCTCGATGCGAACCCGGGGGCAAAGGATGTTGATTGAACGTAGCAGAGTGCTGGGATAAACCATTCGCTGGAGTCGAATCGCGACGGGACTGTACTTTAGCTTGGTGTGCCTCCCGGAGCTTCTGGACGTATGTCGAGTTCTCGAGATAAGATGGGACAAAGAAAGTCTCGTCCTCGTTCTTGGAATTGTTATCAACTGCCCCGGATTCCACAAGCATGTTAAAGGCTCGTGAGAAGGACGGTAAACCAGTTCTCCGAGCGTTCGTCTCCTTCCCAACAGTTTCCATGATGGTATTCGTCGGTTCGGAGCCCAGAAGGTTGAGCTCGCCGGATGCACTGAATATCGAAGTACGGGCAGGATGTGTATAAAAGTTGGGAGTATTGGCGATAGACGAGTTATGCGGAGGAGAGAAATGGGCGTGGCGAGTGGATGGCGAAGCTGGTTCGGGACGAGCAGACGAGCGAGAAGCTTGGTGAAGGGGACTTGCCATGTCCACGACAAGCAGAAACGAAACAGCCCGGCTATCACCTAAGGTACCTTGGTAGTAAGACACCCAACAGCAAAGGCAGGTGAGATAACTGCCAGGTGAAGCCCTAGGATGTGTTCCAGCGCAGGCTTGTAGTGGGGGTGTGAGCTATAGCGTAGTCGGAAACAGTTGTAACAGTCGTCTGGGAGGTGTAGCACGAGCTTCTCGGATGTGTCGACAAACTACCGGCAAGGCTGATAAAGCGGAGCAGAAAGCGAGAAAAATAAATAAATAAATAAGAGCAATAGACTTAAGTGATTTTGCAGTTGGAACAACTCGACTTGTGTACTATAGCGGTGGGTTGTTGTAGGAGAAGACAAGTGGACGGTGATGGTGATGGTGATGGTGATGGTGATGGACGGGGCGGGTAGAGGTGGAGGTGGTTTCCGTCAGAACAGCGCGTCACCGTTACCACTCGCTAATTTCTAGCAGCTACTCCGTATATAGACGCAGGTTAGAAGAAGAGGAAGAAAAGTAAGATACGGATGTATCTGAAGCAAGAGCGACTCGTCAATTAA
This sequence comes from Fusarium xylarioides, assembly GCA_013183765.1. Taxonomy (NCBI): domain Eukaryota; kingdom Fungi; phylum Ascomycota; class Sordariomycetes; order Hypocreales; family Nectriaceae; genus Fusarium; species Fusarium xylarioides. The sequence continues at coordinate 224,948 of SRZU01000032.1, read as the reverse complement.
CCATCATTAATAGGTTAGTAGTCAACATGAATCGAGTCTGGCTTGACGAGAAACGCCAATACTGTACGTATCACATCACTCATCATGGCTACTAACTTGCGCTGTCTATCACGAGGGTCACTCTTCTCCCCCAGTGGGTTTAATTAGTCTTTAGTACCTCCTGCCTGGCCTGGCCTGACTTGACCTGGCTTGACCTTGTCTGTTAAGCTTTCACCCAGCAAACAGCTGCATCAACTTAACAGTGGAGGCCCAGCTTCCCCGCTGCCGGACCGGACCCTTTTCTAACCTGCCCGGGCTGCATTGCTCCAGGTCCCCATGCAAATGGAATTGCCCCAACATACCTAGTAGCCAAAAGCTGAGGAGGAATAATGGGCGATAGCATGCACGATGGCACATTGTCCTGAGCTTTTTTTTCTTTTTCTTTCAGCGTCTTTCCGTGTTCTGAAAAGAAGCATTCGAGTGATGACAGTAGCAATAGCTAGACCCTGCCCTGGTGCAAAAACAAGTGGAGAATTCCTCGCTTATAAGTTGGCGACGTTATGTGCTGACTTATTCCGGTACCTCCAATGAGCATCTCCATCTCGATATGGATATTCCAGGTTGGTTTGGGTTTTGGTTTCAAACCTGTTCGCTCAAGCCCCTCCAGGCATCATTCATCAGCCACCAGTTCTATCCTAAAAGCAAGAACCCCCGATTAACCGCAAACCACAAAGAACAATAAGTCAAATATCAATTAAAATTCAGGGCAATACAGTTACACTTCCATCCCTACCGTAGTCAAACGGGCATGAAAGTCACGGGACGGCTCTGGTGCCGATGACTAAGCTTTGTGAACTCCTTGCGACCACACCACAACATCAAGACATGACCCCGATGAGAAAGACGAACCAAAATGTATCCACAGTCTGGCCATTGGGCCATCTCAACCCCCGAAAACTCTTCCCCGACCGCTGGAATTGAGAATTCCCTCATGTTAGAGATCATTCCCCGTCGGAGCAGGCGATAAACTGAAGACATGTGACTTTGGCTCTGATATTGCGACCATTTATATTGCCTGATGAGGACGCTTGGAGAATCATATTTGACATGAAAAGCTTTCTGCCACGTCGACTTGGAGTTATCGCGAGATGGCATTTGCGTCAACTTCTTTTAGACCTACGTGGCGTGTAATCTCAAGGGGTGAGCCATTAACGACTGAAATTATCGACACTACTTAGGTAGGCTGCGACAAGAAAACAATGTTCGCAGCAAACAGCGGATTAGCGCCCGTCTTCCAAGCTACGGGTGCATGGATGGCAGAATGACAGACAGCATAAATACGATATATCCTTAAAGAACAAATTTTTGATTGCTCATTTCAGCGAATTACCAGATTACCTACGTCTAACATTGCCCCATCGTAACAGTAATTGTACATCAAATATATGCTCCGCCAGGCCTGGTACGGTTTAATGCCAATCCTTTTCCACAGCATTCCATCCTCGCTGTTCCGTAACGCCCAGCGACACCAGCGTCGCTTTTTTGGTGAAAAACATAAAAGACTTCGAATGAATGAACGGTCATGCTCTGTCTGAGAGCATCTCAGTCTCACTGACAGGCCAAGAATGAGTCGTCTGCCAACCTAAAACGCCCGCAGTATCTCGCGCTATAAAACATCCTCTGGTATCAGAGCAAAATAAAAAGAAAAATAGGTAGCATCGTAGGGTAGGTTTTTATGAAGCAGCGGCAATAGCAAGAGGTGCCGGCGACGAGGCGTGGTTACTGGGCGCACTTTGCATTTCCACGTCATTAGCAGTATTGCTATTGCTAGCACTGTTGCTCTCGTGGCCGTTCTCTTTATTCTCCTTACTGCTGCCCTCGGCCGATGCAGCAGTAGAATCCTCGGCGCTGGATTCGGGGGCCTTCTTTTGAGGTGCCACCCAACGAGGGATCTCCCATGCCACACCGGTGAAGCTCTTGAGTTGGAATCCTCCCTTGGCCCATCGGCGACAGGGTTTGCCTGAGCGATCGAGAGCGCGAAGTCCGGCGTTGATAGCTCCTTGGTTCGCTTTGGGCCCAAGCTTGTGACCTCCGGCAGGCTTAGAACCTGAGTGATCGATCGTTCCGTCCTCCCTGGGAGTAGTGGTCAGTCCAATGTTCAAATATGTGTGGGGGTTGCAAAAACTTACAGACGGGGCTTCTTCTTGGGGCCAGGCTTCCCTCGAGGCTTGGGGACACCATCTATTATACCGTTGGCGCCAGCGGCAGATCGCTTGACGCCCTTCTTCTTCGGTCCATCGGTAGGCGGTCCCATGGCCGAAGGAGCCGGTGTCCCGTCGGCGGGAGTTGCGTCAGGAACAGGAGTAGCGGCGTTGGAGTCTGAAGCATTGTCGCCATTGGTGTTGCTGGCTGGTGGTTGAGAGCCAGAGGCGGACGCGGCATCGGTAGGTGAGTCGGCGTTGGCTTTTATGTCCTTGGAGGGAGATTCTTCCTTGATAGAGTCGGGCGCGAGCAGAGCACGCAGCTTGTCGGGCGACACCTTGCGAGTAACAATCAAGCTGGCCTTGGTGCTGGACTTGCGTCGCGCGTCGGCGGACTTGACTGGAGGAGCCATGGTGTTGAGAGAGGTCGATGCCACAAAGAGCTGATGGTGATGGTATAGACTAGGAAGGGTTGTCTGATGCGAAGGTGATGTGTGGTGCTGATTGATGATATTTACAAGCGGCGAAGGATAGTGGAAGAAGGCTAGGGAAAGGAGCAGGATCCGAGAAAGGACTGGTGACGGGAGAGGCGGCAAATAACCAAAGACCCGGTGGTGATCCCGTGGTGGACAAGACGTGGTCAGGGGTGGTGGGCTTTTGGGGCTTGCGTGGAGCGAGTCTTAGTAGTAGTAGTGGGAGATTTATTAGGAGGAGCTGAGTTGCGATCACAGACAGGTCAGGTCGGTTTGTCATTCATTCAGCCTGGCTGGTACCGGGTCAAGATTGATTTCAGGGTGGTGATGATGGGTTTGCGGTGGTGAAAAGTGGAAATGAAAGTAATGGAACAGAGGGCAAAAGCCTTGTCTTGTAAGGTTGTGGTCTTGGTATTGTTGTCATTTTTGATTCTGGTGCTGGGGCCGAAGGCGGCGCACAAGGAGAGGAAAAATCGGTTGGGTTGGGTTGGTTTGATTTCCCGCGTTTCTTCACACTCATCAGAGTGGCATTGGCAGACGAACAAACTTGGGGATTTCAGGCCCAGGTTCCAGCCCGTCTCCTCTGTTACCAGATTAGGTTTAGTGCCACTTCTGCCGCATGGCAGGGGTACCGCTTCTTTCCAGCCAATCAAAGCCCCGGTATGTCTTTAATCTCTCTCAAAGCAGCGCCTCGAATTCTATTGTTATTCCACTCCTCCTAGGCGACTGAGCGAACTCAGCGACCAAAAGCTCGTTTCAATCGAGCTCCTACGACCACTTCATCGCCTTCAGCCCCCGAATTGTCCCTGCAATCCATTAGCGATGATCACCACGTATTTGAACCGCCAAAGAGGCACGGATTTCATTGCCTCGCCTTGTCAATAGCCATTTGATCGCTAAATACACACAGGACTTTTCACGGCTTCATGTCGCGATGCTCTGTAATGGTCACCATGACCCTGATCAATATTCACATATATTGAAACATCGATAATACCGACAAAACTCACCTCGGCCAACTCGGAGAACACTGTAATTTCCATCTGACCCTTTTTATCCCCCTCATTCAGTCGCATTTTCGTGATAGCCCTCCCTTAGCCCGCGATGACGGTGGAAAACCAGCAAGAAATGGGGTCCTCTCAATATCACTCAGCAAGCCCCTGCAATAATCAGGGTGGCGGAACTCTACGATTCAATACACCTGCAGAATAACTTGGCAGTGCTTTTCAACTGCCACTCGAAATTCTCTAGCCTGTGACTTCAGGTCTGATTCCCAGCGGTCAAGTCCCTGGAAATTTTATCTTGTGCATTTAATCATCGAATACTTCACGATCCTTGCAGACGCGAGTAACATTAAATTTCGATCGATATTTACCTTTGAAGCTTTCGGTTTCTCTGTCCAAACTTTCTCCCCCAAATGCCACATCGCGTGGTTGCAGTTATCACCTGTGATTGTGACAAACTCCGGTGCAACCGAGATTCATTAGTATAGTAGTTTGGTGCCTAGTCGAAGAATCCCGACCGAGAAATTACCTGACCAAGACCCAAGCGTCGTCACGACTCCGCCAAACAAATCTTCCATTCTGACTTCCGTCATCAGTGATGCACCAGAGAGAGATTCCGCTGCGCATTGCCCGATTCCCCGCAGCGATCAACGTAACGGACGGGCTACGCTCGGCAACAATATCAAGAATACCTACTTCAGCGTATCACCATGCTACATAACTATCCATATGATTCATTCGAGGTGTCTACAAAGAAAACTAAGCGTAATACTGCTTAAATTGCCCACTCACCATAGGAATGAAAGGCTTCCTTGGCCCGCGGTGAAACAACAAGTGTTGATCCATTCATTGTATGCCCACCCGAGACTGAGACACCATGGCAAGCGTTGCTATCACGATAGTTGGAATGTGTTGCTCCCCTACAACCTGAAGCCCGTGGAAAAAGATATATCATGGCAACATGTCGGCCAGCAATGGACTGAGAGCATCACGCATTGTTTATTCAATTATTTTCCATTACCAAGTCGACACAATGATTCGATTATACATTCTTCTCTGCCTTCTACCATGTCTCTTCCTTACCACCCCATTTACCCATGCGGCCCTGCTCCCTCGTCTCAAAGCTTCGTTCAGACTGCCCAGCGTAGTCTTCAGTGAACCAGTGGCTCGATCTTTCAAGGTGGTGCCTTTCAAGGAGCTTCCTTGGGAATCACACCATGGTCATGGACTTCACCACACTCTTGGCCTTGTGAGGCGATTGGTTGAAGACCAGGGCGATATGGTTGAGGTTACCGAGGAAGCTCTTCAGGAACTTCTCGATCAGATCAACAAACTCCATGAGCAGGTGAACAGCATGATGCCATCTGGTGCCACTGACGAACAGCCTACTCCAGGGACAGGCGCTTCGTCAGGAGGCCAGTCTGGCCAATCCGATCAATTACCTGCAGGTTCTTCTGATGAGTCTACTGGTAGCGATCAGTCTGAAGAGCCTGCTCCTTCTGACAAAGCGGTTGTTCCTAGACCGGGCGTTGCTTCGGGTCCATCAGAAGCTCCTGTAGTTTCGGACCCTTCTCTACGATCCCCGTTGCCGTCACAGGCAGACGCAGCCACGGTTGTCGAGCCTCAGGCTCCGGGCGCTCCAGCTCAACTGGATGCATCGCAGATAGATACCGATGGGCAAGCAAAGACTGAGCTGGTGCAGCCTGCTACAAATCCTACCCAGGCGGCAAAGGGCGAATCTACTGATCCGTCTAGCGAGCCTGAAGCTGAAAAGCTGCCTGGCAACAGCGCTGCCGTGGCCCTGCCTGAGGCTGAAACTGCTTCTGGAAAGGGGGTCGTCGTGGAATCAGGCGGTCGTCCCAAGAATGCTGTTGCTCAACCGACTGGCAAAGTTCAGGCTTCAACGGGAACACAACTTAGCACAGCACAAGATGTCAAACCAACAGAACAAGGAAAGGCCAAAGATCCTAGCATCTCATCTGCCAAGCAGGTTACTAGGGCTACTAGTACTGCGCCTGGGGGTGCATTTGTCGAGAATCCCGATGACGTTGTCCAGACGGTCACGACCAATGTCAGCTTTGGTGGGCAGACTAGTACTTCAGCAACTAAGCAGACTCAGAAACCAGCCGGTGCCAAAGATGATGAGTGTGTTGACGAAGTAAGTGATCTACCCCTCATACGTCGAAAACCTAACTGCACACCAGGTAGTAGAGTCGAATCCGCGAGCGAGCCAGCACAAGATACCACGATAACTGTCGTCCTCATACCTACTCCAGAAGCAGAACCTTCCAAAGCTTCTGCAACGGAATCCGGGACACAGATAACAGAAGATTCTCCTGCAACTGCCAAGACTGAGGGAGCCGCTCCAGCGTTAGAGACAGAAGCCACCTCCACTCCGGACATCAACGCTCCAGACTCTCAGCAACTTGAAGCACCAGCCCTACTCTCAAATCCATCTGCTGTTTCTAGACCTGAACCGACAGCGTTAACCCTGAGAACTCTCGTTTTCACATCAGTCCTTACAAGGTCTTCCACCATCCTCGCAACTACTGTACGCACAGAATTTGTCAATGCAAATCAACCCACTGCATCATTGAAAGCCCCCGGTCATGTTTTCAAGGAAGACGAAGACGCAGACACGAATGCAGCGTTCAACAAGGATGGGAAGCTTGCTTTGGAGGAGAGTGTCAATGGGGAAAGCACACCAGGTACAATCATCCATAACCAGGCCGAATTGGAGAACTCCACTAATCATTTGATAGAAACTCTTAAGGAACTTCTCTCGCGTTAGAGACTACAGCCATTTTGACCACAACGACGACCACCATCAGTTTGAGCCATGTCGATGTCATGACGACCCCTGAACCCAGCCAAGAGACTCAGTCTCTTTCTTCACTACCATCTCATGATGCCTCCAGCATCAACGGGACATTCCATGCAACACCAAACAGTGGATTCAGGACGGTTCCGAGGTCGTCAGCTAGTCTGGCAGAGAGAGCATAGATGCAACAAGGCATGATTTGCTTTGGATTTAAGCGCCTTAATGATGTTTGGGTTTGGATGTTTTAGAATGATCACTATGAATTTATGTTGGATTCCCCTTTTAGTATGCATTTCATATAAATGAGAATTAATTCCTGCTTCACTCACAGTAAGTATAGGCCGTACTTGGTAAGCTTTTGGTCAATGTGGGAAGAATATAAACTCTTGCTCTTTTCTGAAACAATGTAGATATGTACTTCATCTAGGTATCATAAGCATATCGATTTACTCATGAATGTATCGGCAAGGCCTCCTTGGTCGTTCTTCTTTGTACCGAAACAATGTATAATAGCGTTTTGGTCATTACATTGCGGGTTTTATCCCTTGTAAGCGCATGTTCATAATGGGCGTTTGACTCTTTGTCAGACTTGCGCAGCAGAAACTCACTTATATATCTGTATTAGTCTGTTCTGTTTACAAAAGATCTTCCTTGTAAGATTTAGGATGCAGCTAAGATGCAGGGGTTATAGAGACTCAAAATCACATGCATACAATGGATGCTTCTTATTCATCTCACTCAACTACCGTCGCGGCTGATACCGCTTAGGTCGTATCTTTCGCTTTATCCGCCATCATCTGATCTCGATTCCTATGTTTCAAGTCCCAATTCTCGACAGATCTGGATACTCAGTAATATAATAGTATATCAAATTTAATTCTCCGGTGAACATCTCAGCCTGAACTGACCATTGCGGGTTTTATACCACGTTGGGCAATGTCATGTAAGCACTTGTGCCTTCAGCCCCATTGTAACGGTTCTCTGCCACGTTGTGGTCAACCAATTCCTTAATAGCTCCAGAAATGAATGAGAAATTGGAAATGAACCTGAGGTGCATTGGACAGCAGACCAATGATAGCCATGCGTCCAATATGGTAGGGCAGATCGCAAACATGGAGGGCCTGTCACTCTCCGTCGCACGTCGCCGAAGCGAGTTGATTCGAGTCTTACATGCATAGACCTCTCTTGAGTCTTGGCTCCCATCACGTTCTTTTTCTTTGTTCAACTGCGTTCATCGATTTCCGGCTTCTGATCAATTTAACTGTGAGATAAATCAGGTTTCATAAGAGATGCAACGATGAATGCTGCGCTTTGTTGAATCTTCCATCACTCTTCCTTCTGTTGCTCTCATCATGAAGCTTCTCAGCTGTCTCGTCTTTGTGCCTCTCACCGTTGCGCACAACCCACGGCAGTATGAGGCACTCCAAGCGGCTCCTGGCGACCTGATACCGCGCTTCTTTATCGATCGCTCATTTCCTTTGGCAAAACGCGCAGGAGATTGTGGTTCTGATCATCACAACTGTAGGTCCATGTGGATGCCGTAATGCTCTCGGACACCAAACTCATTCATTTATGCCACAGGTCTAGAGATTGGATTTGCAGATGATTGTTGCGACAACGACTCTTATTGCTACGTCAACCGAAAAGGCGACCCGAAATGCTGTCCTATAGGCTCCAACTGCTCCAGCGATTCGCCATGTAGTTCGGATGCTTATTTCTGTACCCGCACCGTCACAAGGAGTGGAACTGCCACTGCGCAAGAGGGCTGCTGCGATCGCAAGTGTCCCAGGACGAGTCTTTACCTTTGCCCAAGTAGCCTTGGTGGAAACTGCTGCAGCTACAACTCTGAGTGTCGGGCGGGTGGCGATTGCGCCTCTACGAGACCAGCTTCGAGAACGGATCTCCTGTCTCCCATTCCCTCAGGCTGTACGACCTCTCAGCATAAATGCTCCGATGGTGCAGGCTGTTGCGACAACGACCAAGAGTGCACCCAGGTCAGTGGCGATGGGTATTGCGCTCAAGCTACACCAACAGAAAGCGGTGTCACGATTGTCGACGACAACGACAGCGGCGGCGGCGGCGGCGGCGGCCTGTCGGACGGTGCAAAGGCTGGGATTGGCGTCGGTGTCGTCGTGGGAGCGAGCATCATTGTTGGTGGGCTGACTTGGATGTGTTTGCGCAAGCGACGCCAGCGCACTGCATCAAGGCCATCAGCAACTGGTGAAGGAGACGGCAGTGTGCCCCATAGAGATGCCATGACGGATATATCCGGGAGCCATGCCCGGCCAGGCTTGACCCAGGACTACTTTGGGCCAGACCCAGCAGCAGGACCATATACGGAGCAAGCAAGCTCACGAGTCACCTCACCTGGAAGAACTGCTGCCGTGCCCATGCATGCACAATCCCCTGGAGATATCGCCGCGCCCGTGGAGATCGACTCAGCGAATAGAGACGGCAGCGATCTTTTGTCACCCATGTCCAGCCCGAGTATATACCAGACACCCCTTTCTGAAACAATATACGGTCGGTTCGAACTGTACGGTAACGACTCAGCCATAACACCAGACCGTCCCTTGTCAATCATTCCCACCCCTCCACAGAGTGTAGCGGGGGATGCTGCACCGAAGCAAAAGCAATAATTCAAGGATAAATGCGTTCCGTTCTATTCGTTTCTGTTACTTATAAACGCCTAGCCAGACCATTCGCGCAAAGGGTTGATCCAAATATTCAACAGTCCCTGTGCAACAAGCAAACGATTATGTGCACCGAAGTTATCCCTCAGAACTCCGCGCCAAAAGGAAAAGTAAAGTATAAGGGCACCACCTAATAGTCCTTACAACGCCATTGAATGAGATGCAACTGGAAATATGAAAACAGTCTAAACCACAACTTCGGCCTTTGCACCGGCGTTTAGCAGACAACACCGCCGAAAGGTGCGCAGTTTTGGAGGTCTTTGACAAGATCCTCTACGCTACTCAGATGTTGGCTAAGCAGCTCCTGCTTCTCTTCCGTGGTGAGATAGATGTCACATTCAGGATCAGAGCCGGAACGCTTGCGGCGTGAGTCGGCATTGAAGGCACCTGCGAGTTTACTAGGACTTCGCTGAAGCATAGCGGGAACACTATCGCGCTGATCGGCTCGAGGAATCGAAGGAATCTCAGGCATGAGGTAGAAGTAGAGGAACTCAACGAGCTTCAGCTTGACCTCACGGGCGGTGGATCGCGACTTGAAGAGAGAGGTGACAGTGAGAAGGCCGTCAAGGCTCTCAAAGGTGCGGGTGTTGATTGGGGTCTCGATAAGAGCAGTGACGAGTGTGAGGAGAGTCGCAGATTGGATCGCAGGGCAGTTGAAGGGCTCGAGAAGGTCAAGGAGGAGCTGCATTGTGTTAGTTTTGTGGTATTTGGCGGCTTGGTCGTTGTGTACATACGTTCATATTCTGTTCTCGGGCAAAGAGAGACTTGCTGGGAGGATGTAGCAACAAGACTCCTTGTATGAGGTCAAGGGCACTCAGAATCAACAGGTCGTTTCCACCATCACCACCCTTGGCCATAAGTCGATCGAGAGTGCTGATAAGGCGCATCGCAACGTTCCATTCGAACCCCTCCTGCAACTTGAAAAACTCTCGAAATGCCGGGTCGCGGGAAAGTTGGGAAAGATCCTTTTGAGAAGATGTTGATCCTTCACTCCCATCATCGTCGGTATCCCGGTTTCGATGTGCACGGTCGTTTCGAGAGTTTGCTTTAGAGAGGCAGATCTGAGCTAGGAGGCCTTCGACCTGGCGAAGGCCCTTACGGACTTTTGGTCCGTCATACGAGGAAAGGTTGTCGAAGGCGAGAGACAGAAGAGACTCCATCGTGTATCTGTGCGTGGGGGAACAATAATGAACGTTATGCCGGAGATGGTAAAGATGAAAAGGCTGAAGAGTATCGACTTGATGCGATTGCGGCTGGTGCTTTTTAAAAGAGTGTTCAAGAAAACATTTGATCAAGGTGACAGGAAGAATAGAAGAAATGGAATTTGAGTATCGAAGTCACACCGCTGAGAGTCACCGAGCCCAAGCAACAGTGTAAAGAAGTAGAAAGATGGATGATCGTCGTCACCAAACAATCCCATGCAGTGGAGCTATCGGCACAGCAACGGTCTAGGGAATTCCAAGATTTAAGGGTCGCCAGCTGACAAGCGGGCTGGCATGGTCCGGGGTTACAGGGGCATACAGGGGATATGCAGCTAGGATCACGCTAAAGTGGGCTGTCAACTGTCATCTGCGCCGTTGGTGAAGGGAATGTCCCAGCAGGTCCAGACGGAATCTTGTTTGTAAGGGATTGAGATGGAAGCTGTGAATAGGATCGAGGCTCTAGGTGCGATTCTAGCTGTGGTCGATCCGCGAGAGAGGAATGCTAGAAAGCTTGATAGGCAGAGACCCGTGGGCTTGTTTACACAGCAACGCCGTACTAACTTAGCACTTCGGCACTTAAGCCCTGGGGAAACAAAGGTCTCAGAGAGGTTTCTGGAATCGTAGGTACCTTATTATATCATTGATCAGATTCCACGGCTAACCGATATTGGACGTTCGATAATCATCAAGTCATCAAGTCACCTGCTTCGCTTCTCGTATACAAGGAAAAGTACCTCGGCCCCATATCTACTCTTGGCCGATAAACTTAATGTTGTACAAAGCGTAGATTAGTTACAACGAGCATTTCAGCTTTGATTGAAAGAGCCTTGTTTTCTTCAATTGAAGGTGGCGGTCGGTTTGACCTTATCAAGCTACGGAAATCGCGCAGTGGGTTCAATCTGACCAATCAGAGAGCGTTTTGCTGTTTACAGCTCAACACTTAATATGCTCCAGCTGGTTCCTCGAATATATTTTGTTCTCATTTACGTCTACTGTAGGATCGCTGGCGTCTTACAAATTCTTGTTTGAACACATGAGGAAGTTCAATACTGCAGTCAGAAGTTACCTTCTCGATCTCCAGGTTGCAGTCATCAAAACCATCACTTCAATGATTACAGGGTACCTATCTCTGATCGAATAGCCCTGCATCATATCCAAGAACTGATGTATAAATAGATGAATGACGGTGATTATACTAGGAGAGTCATTATAATTCAGCATAAAAAACCACCATCACCCTACTTAAACTCCTCCGACTGACGCAAGATTACCTGCACAGCTTCATCCACGCCAGACGCTATCACAGTCGGCTGAAGCCCCAGTGAACATCCCAGTGTATCAGTCCAGCCTTTGCCTTCACGATCGATCCATGCACTCTTGAATCCAAAAGCTACAGCGCCAGTGACGTCGAACGGGTTTGAGCTTACCAGCCAAACCCTATCAAGCCGAGACTTCATCCCCGCTGTCTCCGCCATGAACTCATACGTGCGAGGATGCGGCTTGAACACTCTGAGAGGATCGATGCTGACGACTTTCTCGTGGGGAAATATGTTACTCACTCTGGACAAAGTTGGGCATGTATCGAGCGACGATGTCATCATGGCCTTGGTTCCGTTTGAGAAGATGTATGGATCGATAGATGCATGTTCTGCCAGTTTTTCAAGTGCTCTATCGACATCTGGGAATGTGTCGAGACCGTTATATGCACCCATGATACGCTCTTCCTGCTCAGGACTGAGCTCAACATCAATCTCTTTCGTAGCTTGCCGAAATGACCATCTCGTCAAGTCACTAAATGTGCGATAATCGCCTTCATATATCATCAGAGATGGCTTTCGTTTTTGTCTTGTCTCAACTTACCCATACTAGTCACGCGCCATGTTGACTCAAGCTGATATCGCCTTGCTAGAGCGGCAATCGACTGAGCTTTATCTTGCCCGTATAATTCTGCCAACTTCCCTGCTATCGATCCGGTGGAGAGGATAGTACCGTAGAGGTCGAATGCAATTACTGTCCGTCCCATTGTGACGGCTTAAAGTTAATAAGACGGGGGGTTTATAATGCAGGTGGTCGAGGATCGACACAAAGAAGTTCCGAGCTTAAGAGGGGAGGGGATGGATGCTCACATAATCATGATTGGTTACATAGCTTCATGCATTTCATGCACAACTGTGTTAAAAGACAGCAAATGCATATTCCGATACTTGGTGCACCAAGAAGATTCATACGAACAGCCCAAGGAGTTTTCTCTCTTACACTATGATCTCATTATCTAAGTATGTAAGATTGGTTTAGATTCGGAGTATTGTTCTGGACCTGTCTCTAAATTGTCTAGGAATTATCTATTGACGTCGATTAAAAGCTCACATGTTTTTTATGCCAACTTCAGTCATGTGTATCAACCGGTAGAATTCTCATGCCCTCCTAGGCTTGGACAATGCCCTTGAGCTTGAAACTATACAAGAGGCAACGGTCTATTTATGTCTTGCTCGTGGAAGTAAACATCCAACGATGTTCGAAAACTGGATGTAGATATTCTACACGCACCTCAAGACTCTCGACAAAACTGTTGCTGTGAAATTATCAGTGACTGACGGCATGTCCAAGCTAACAGCTCCAAAGTGTATAAAGTGTATCGAGTATTGTGCTAAGCTGACCTCTAGTATCATGCTGCAGCCACTGTGATATCCGAGCTACTCGCCCGATCTGAATGAGATAAAACACTATTCCTCCGAGCAGTGGCATTGTTGTCGGCTTGTTCCTCATCCTTCTCCCTAGCTTTGCTCTTCTCCTTTGTTGGCGCAAATTTGCTTCTGATTCTAATCTGCTTCCCGTATCTGTAGAATAGAAACGGGATAACGGCTAGAACTGTAGCAACTCCTCCGATTAGACTTCCACCACCACCAACTCCGAGTGTATCGAACATTTGTGTTGTGAATAAGGGGGCAGCAGCGCCGCATGCTGATCGAGCAATGGTATTGGCTGCAATAGCAGATGCAGCGTACATAAGATAGACATCGACGAGATACGTCAAGAAAGCCACGAAGATCAACATCAAAGATGTAGCTAGAAAAGTTCCCGCCAGCGTCGGTACGATCCAATGGATAGAGCTGTAGGGACCAATGTCAGTATGTATACATATATATGTTGGGGGAGTTCAAGCTCGAGAGCGTGTGGTGACTTGAGATACCGGAAGGATTGTAATATCTCAGTTACTTACTTATACTCAGCCGTCCATGCAAACCAGAACATGGTCACTGCAAATCCAACACCTCCAATCATTGCCAATGGTAGTCTATCTTCGGGCTCCATCTGTTTGTCCCCATTCTCAATCTTTTTCTTTCGAATTCGCGTATCGATCAAAACTATGCTACCACCGATGAATGCGCCTACGAGTACGTTAGTGTAAGTTCGATTGAGTTGTATCAACGACAAGTATTCACCAATAACAGTCCCAATCAAGGGCAGCTCTCCAACACCGGGGTTCCAGCCACGTCGTTGCTGAAACACGATTGGATAGATGCTAAAAAGCATATATAATAATGTGTAGACTACAGACATGTAGACTGCGCAGAGAAAGGATATGGTATCAAAGAGGATAACCCACGGTCTGGTCAAGGCGATACGGTACACAGTCTTGAGTGTACGATCACCCTCTTCAGAACGAGCTTTGACATTCTCGTAACCAGGAATCTTTGCCTTTCGTATTCTTCGAGCCTTCTTAAGAAGAATTGTGGGAGCATGTGTCTCCGGAATAGTCAACATGATGAGAGCTGTTGCACCACCAAGCCAGAGAAGGACATAGAAACTCCAACGCCAGTCCTTCTTCAGCTCGAGGAACCCGGCAATAACAGGCCCTAATGCTGGCCCAACCCATACCATAGCAGAGAATCCTGCCATGGCATTGCCACGCTCGATCGGGGTCCACAGGTCTGCGAGTACGCCAGGTGCATTGCTGAGGGGTGCAGAGACAAACGTTCCAGTGAGGAAACGGCCGACAAGGAGGGCGCCAAAATTGGGTGCCCAGGCACACAGAAAGTTAAAGATTAGATATAGCGTAAAGGTGATGTAGAAGATCCATCTTCTTCCGTAGAGCTCACTTAGTGGTGCGAAGATGAGCGGTCCGGCACAGTAACCCAGTAGAAACAGGGTGATAGTCAAGCCTGCTACCAGCTCGGATACATGGAAGTGTTCTGAGATGGACGGGAAGCATCCACTTGGTGAGCTCGATGCAAAAGTAGTATTCAGGACGAGCAACACAGCTGAGAACGTGACAGACCAGCGCCGAGCAGTAGACCAATTCTGTGGGTTTTGAATGTCGCCCGGTGCAAAGTCGACGTAGCCATCCTCGTTTAAGTACGGGGGGTTTTCTTCTTCAAGTTGCTTAGTTCGATAGGGCTTGTTATTGGCCGATGAGAATATTCGATGTATTGGGGCCATGGCTGTTGGTAATGTTACAAGGCATGGGGGTTTTTGGCCATGATGAGAGAGCCAAGACTCTCATATTTATATTGAACACACAGCGTATGTCATATCTGATATCGACTAGTGAGTTCTCTTCAAGTCAATGACACTGTTATGCTTCTAGTGTCGATTCTCCAGACTCGGAAATAAATTAGAAATCAGATCTAAGTCCGTTGTCTGATCTTCATGCCGCATCACCACTTTCGCTCCACCACTGTCGTCATACCTTGGGAGGTTTTATTACACTATAGGCTGCAACACCTGAACAACGGCAATTAATTCCCGCTTAATGTTGAGAAACTACTAACGTTGACCGAGAGGATGGCTCGGCTCTCGCGTTTTCGGATCCCCGTTGCCGTATGACAAATGTTTCGGCCGATTGTGAACGGAGATTGTTATCACCGTGGTCAGCGTCCTTTGGATGATGGAGCGACAGGACAATATTGTTATAAGATCATGTTTTGTATTATTGTTACCAGTTGCCTTCATAGACTCTTAATTTTTTTCACTTACACTAAAGACATCATACAATACATTTTTTATAGCTTTAACCCAGTAATAACTAATAAATAGAACTTAGGTATTCTAATAAGCTACAGAAGTATTAATAATAAAGTCTTTAGCTAAATTAAAGTTTTAATAAACTTAATTAATAAAATTACCTTTAGGCTATAGTATCTTAAGTAACTTTAATTAAAATAAATATATTAACTAACTAGCTAAAAAGCTATAAAAAGCTTAATTAATTATATAGCTTTAACCCAGTAATAACTAATAAATAGAATCTAGGTATTTTAATAAGCTATAGAAGTATTAATAATAAAGTCTTTAGCTAGATTAAAGTCTTAATAAACTTAATTAATAAGATTACCTTTAAGCTATAGTATTTTAAGTAACTCTAATTAAAATAAATATATTACTTAATTAGCTAAAAAGCTATAAAAAGCTTAACTAATAAGATCTATAACTCCTCTATAACTTTAACTTTTCCTAATCTATTTACTTCTTAAAAATACTTATCTTAATAATTATAAAATTATTAAAAAACTAGCTAAGCTTAAGTTATCTATAAGTTCTTTACTTTAATATTAGATTAATAAGGCTAACCTTAATTATAATTAAGATATTAAACCTAAATAACTAACAGCTAGTAACTACTATCTATTAATAGTATTAAAAAGTTAAAATGTCTCTGCAGCAATACGCAAGGTATAGCTAATAAGGTCTTATATAATAAGATAATACAATATAATGCTTATTTTCAGCATATTACAATACAAGGCATTATACACTACACTAAAAAACACAATAACCTTAAAATCAAGTCTTAAGGTCATATAGCTGCTACCTTAAACCTTATAATCTAACTAAATAAGTAGCCTTAATCTATAAGCATAAAAAAGATATTTCCTCTAGCCTACTAAGGCTAAATGCCTTCTCTATTATTACCTAATTAAGGCAATTATTACTAAGGCTTTAACCTAAATAGATTATCTTAAAATAGGCTAAGAACCCTAAAATCCATTATAAGATATACTGCTATGCAATTAATATTAATAATAGCCAATCTAGCTATAACTAACTAGATATAGTAGCTAATAGCTATATAACTAGTTCTCTAACTAATATTAATAATCTTAATATTAGTAATATCTCTAATTTATATGCCTTCTTTTAGCATTAGAATATTATAAGTAAAGACCTACTATATATTAATAAATTACTGCTAATATAATAAGTTAATCTTATAATCTTTAATTGTAAAGTAAGGCTTTATAATATACCCCTAAATGTATCTATTATTATATATATTATAAGCTAAATAAAGGCCTTAGAAGACCTAGCTAATTGCTTAAAGCAGGATTAGGACCTATTAATAGAGTAATAGGCCTTTATTACTAGAATTGCATTAGGTAGCAGCAATAGCCTATACTGGGAGTAGTTTATGGAGTTAAAATGTACAGTTGCATTAGTTAAATTAATAGTATAAATGTTATATTATAGGAATTAAGAGCTATTATAGTATAAAGGAGAGGAAGTAAGGGGGAAAGGAAAGGGAAGAAGGTAAATTAGGAAATAAAGGTTTTAGTATTAGAGGAAAAACTATAAATATTAGTAGACTGAAGCTAGCTTAGCAGGTTAGTAATAGATTAGATTAGATTGCAAGGCAATGCAGTGTAATATAAGGAATATAAATTAAAGGTAAATACAGCTAATTAACACTTGGGCTATTAATAGTATATATAACTTCTTTTTACTTATTATAAATACTATTAAAAGGTTTATAATAGAGATATTATAGCCTTTTAGTAGTAAGCAATTTATAAGATAATATAAAAGAAAGCTATATAAGTAAAAGTAATTAGCTATAATAATTAAATAAATAATTAGCTATTTAGCTTAATTATCTTTAAGTATAATATCTTTTATTACTTACTTAAAAACTCTTATTATAATAAGTAGCTTTAAGGAGAGATATAATACTTAATAAATACTTAGTTTATAAGTAAAGCTAAATAGTATTTTTATAAATTAAAAAATACATTTTAGCTTAAATATTAAATTATAAATATTATTATACTTATAATAATAGTTTTTATTAACTTATAAATAGGCTTTTTATAAGTAGTATTTAAAGTTTATATATAATAGAATTACTTAGAAAATCCTATAAAATTAATTATATAAAATAAAAAAAATTCTATATATAAGAAAGAGTTTATAACTAAAAGTTAAAGAGTCTTTTAGCAGGTAAATAAGATTATAGTTAATTAAATAGAATTTACTTAACTAAGTATATTTACTTTATAAAATAATAACTAATGCTAAGGCAATAAATAGTAGTATTAATAGTAATTTAATAAAGAAAAAGCTTAATTAATTTTATAGCTTTAACCTAGTAATAACTAATAAATAAGACTTAGGTATTTTAATAAGCTATAAAAGTATTAATAATAAAATCTCTAGCTAGATTAAAGTCTTAATAAACTTAATTAATAAGATTACCTTTAGGCTATAGTATTTTAAGTAACTCTAATTATAATAAATATATTACTTAATTAACTAAAAAGCTTTAAAAAGCCTAGCTAAGTTTATAACTCTCTTATAACTTTAACTTTTTTTAATTTATTTATCTCTTAAAGTTATTTTAATAATTATAAAATTATTAAAAATTAATTAAGCCTAAATTATTTATAAGTTCTTTACTTTAATTACTTTATTTAATTAATAATATTAACTTTAATTATAATTAAAATATTAAATTTAAATAACTTTTAATTAAAAACTATTTACTAATAGTATATATAACTCTCTTTAGCTAGCTATAATAACTACTAAATAGTTTATAATAAAGATATTATATTTCTTTAGTAAATAGCTAATATAGCTAGAAAAAAGCTATAAAAGAAAGCTAAATAGGTATTAGTAATTAACTATAATTATTAGATAAATAATTAGCTACTTAGCTTAATTATCTTTAAATATAATATCTTTTACTATTTATTTAAAAACTTTAATTATAATAAATAGCTTAAAAAAGAGATATAGCATTAAAAGATACTTACTTTTTAAGTAAAATAAAATAATACTTTTATTAATTAAAAATTAATTAGTTTTACTATTAGATTATAAGTATTATTATATTTATATAATATCTTCTTATTAACTTATAAGTAAGAGATTATTATAAGTAGTATTTAAAGTTTATATATAATAGAATTACTTAAAAAATTATATAAAGTTAATTATATAAAATAAAAAAAAAGTTATATATAAGAAAAGGGTTTTATTTAAAAGTTAAAAGAGTCTTTTAGTAGATAAAATAAAGCTATAATTAATTAAATAGAATTTACTTAATTAAGCATATTTATCTTATAAAATAATAACTAATATTAAGGTAATAAATAGTAATTTAATAGTAATTTAATAAAAAAAGCTTAATTAATAAAGTCTATAACTCTCTTATAACTTTTATCTTTTTTAATTTATTTATTTCTTAAAGTTATTTTAATAATTATAAAATTATTAAAAACTAATTAAGCTTAAGTTATTTATAAGTTTTTTACTTTAATTACTTTTTATAAAATTAATAATATTAACTTTAATTATAATTAAAATATTAAACTTATTTAATATATAATTAATAGATATTATTAATTAATTATTTTTTTATAGCTTTAACCTAGTAATAACTAATAAATAGAATCTAGATATTCTAATAAGCTATAACAGTATTAATAATAAAATCTCTAGCTAGATTAAAGTCTTAATAAACTTAATTAATAAAGTTACCTTTAGGCTATAGTATCTTAAGTAACTCTAATTATAATAAATATATTACTTAACTAGCTAAAAAGCTTTAAAAAGCCTAGCTAAGTCTATAACTCTTTTATAACTTTAATATTTTCTAATTTATTTATCTCTTAAAGTTATTTTAATAATTATAAAATTATTAAAAACTAATTAAACTTAAATTATTTATAAGTTTTTTATTTTAATTACTTTATTTAATTAATAATATTAATCTTAATTATAATTAAAATATTAAATTTAAATAACTTTTAATTAAAAACTATTTACTAATAGTATATATAACTTCTTCTAGCTAGTTATAATAATTACTACTCCTATTTATACTAATAGTATACTAATATTTAGCTAATCTTTATAATTATAGACTAATTATATGCTATATAGTGTAATTAATTCTGCCCTCTATTGCTACTAACACTAACATTACAACTTCAGGTCTTTAACTTTAGGCTCCTAAACCTATACAAAACTTAATACATTTTCCCTCTAAAACCCTGCAATTACCCCTCTCTTATCCCAGATTTTACAGTACGCTATCCCCCTTATCTTTATAGCGGCTACAGTTTAGTCTTCTTTAGTACTTGCTAGATCTAGTCCTAGATAGCCTTAAACTACTTATTATATATATTATTAGAAAGGGTATTAATAAATACTAGCTTCTTATAGTATATATATATCTCTTTAAGTAATTTCTCTTTTAGCTTATTTAATTCTTTTAGCTTTTTAATAAGAAAAGCTTTTTTAATAGAAAAGTCTTACTTATAAAGATAATATATAAGTAAAAGGATCTTATAACTAAAGGCTACTAGCTTTATATAGTTAGTATTATCTATTTCCTTTTAAATATATATAACTTCTATTACTTTATTATATAATTAATTATAATCTTTTTTATTAATAATAGCTTAATTAATTTTATATATTATATTATAGCTTTTTATTAAATAAGGCTTATTAAAATTAAGCTTATTAAGATTAAACTATAAGCTTTTTCTAATAATAGGTATTATAATAGTATAGCTATAATATTATTAGTAGCTGTAATTAGAAGGTATATAGGTTAGATGACTTACTGTGTGTTAGATGATTGAAGTGTGGTATTGTTTAAAGTGGGTTGCAAGAGGAAGATCTAGCCTAGCTGAAAAGTAAGGCTCTCTAGCTAGCTTAAGTGCAGTTAGGTTTAAGCTATAATTAAGGTAACTAACTTAATAATATTAACTTAATAAAGCTTTACTACCTAGAAGGTAAATAATATTTAAATTATAATAGACTTTAAAGATATTTAAATACCTTTTAAGGCTAATATATAAACTTAAAAAAAATAAAAAAAAATTACTAAATAGTTTATAATAAAGATATTATATTTTTTTAATAAATAGTTAATATAACTAGAAAAAAGCTATAAGAAAAAGCTAAGTAAGTATTAATAATTAATTATAATTATTAAATAAATAACTAGCTACTTAGCCTAGTTATCTTTAAATATAATATCTTTTATTATTTACTTAAAAACTCTAATTATAGTAAATAGCTTAAAGGAAAAATATAGTATTTAAAAGATACTTACTTTTTAAGTAAAATAAAATAGTACTTTTATTAATTAAAAATTAATTAATTTTACTATTAAATTATAAGTATTATTATATTTATATAATATCTTTTTATTAATCTATAAGTAAAAGACTATTATAAGTAGTATTTAGAGTTTATATATAATAGAATTACTTAGAAAATTTTATAAAGTTAATTATATAAGATAAAAAAAATTCTATATGTTATAAGAAAAGAGTTTTATTTAAAAGTTAAAAGAGTCCTTTAGCAGGTAAAATAAAGCTATAATTAATTAAATAGAATTTACTTAATTAAGCATATTTATTCTATAAAATAATAACTAATGCTAAGGCAATAAACAGTAGTATTAACAGTATATTAATTAATTATATTTATAGCTTATTTTAACTAGCTATAACTATTTTAAAAATATTTATAATAGTAATATTATTAACTTATAAATAAATATATATTAAAAAATAAGAATTAATTTTATAGCTTTAACTTAGTAATAACTAATAAATAAAACCTAAATATTTTAATAAGCTATAAAAGTATTAATAATAAAGTCTCTAGCTAGACTAAAGTCTTAATAAACTTAATTAATAAAATTACTTTTAGGCTATAATATCTTAAGTAACTTTAATTATTTTTATAGCTTTAACCTAGTAATAACTAATAAATAAGATCTAGGTATTCTAATAAGCTATAGAAGTATTAACAATAAAGTCTCTAGCTAGACTAAAGTCTTAATAAACTTAATTAATAAGATTACCTTTAGGCTATAGCATCTTAAGCAACTCTAATTATAATAAATACATTACCTAACTAGCTAAAGAGCTTTAAAAAGCCTAGCTAAATCTATAACTTCCCTATAACTTTAACCTTTCCTAATCTATCTATCTCTTAAAGATACTTATCTTAATAATTATAAAATTATTAAGAAACTAACTAAGCTTATATTATCTATAAGTTCTTTACTCTAACTGCTTTATTTAATTAAAAACATTAACCTTAATTACAGTTAAGATATTAAACCTAAATAACTAGTAACTAGTAACTATTAATTAACTAAATATATAAATATTACCTCTACTTAGCTATAACCTAGAAATTAGTAATAAGAAGATTATAGACCTTATTAAAGGTATAACCCCTAGCGCTAAGACCTAGGTATAAAAGCTAGTAAGGAAAGCATCTGCAATTACCTATAATTATTAGATAGATACTTAATTACTTAACCTAATTATCTTTAAGTATAAGATACTTTACTACCTAGATCCTAATTCTAGCTCTATTTAAAGGTAGTATTAAACTAAAATGCTATTTCTAAGGATTAAGTAGTAATTAATATACTAATACCTTAAGTCTAATAATAGATAATTAGATTATTAACCTAAAGAGTAAGTATAGCCTATAGATTATAACTATTATTAATCTTATAACTGTAATCTATACTAACCTTTAGGTAGGCTTTTTATAAGTAGTATTTAGAGTTTATATGCAATAGAATTGCCTAGAAAATTCTATAAAGTTAATTATATAGGATAAAAAAAATTCTATATATAAGAAAGAGTTTATACTTAAAAGTTAAAGAGTTCTTTAGTAGGTAAAATAAAGCTATAATTAATTAAATAGAATTTACCTAATTAAGTACATTTGCTCTGTAAAATAATAACTAATGCTAAGGCAATAAACAGTAGTATTAACAGTAATTCAATAAAGGTAACTTTAATTATAATAAATATATTACTTAATTAGCTAAAAAGCTTTAAAAAGCTTAATAATTAATAAGATTTATAACTTCCTTATAACTTTAACTTTTTCTAATCTATTTATCTTTAAAGATACTTATTTTAATAATTATAGAACTATTAAGAAACTAACTAAGCCTCTATTAAATGCAAGTTCTCTACCCTAACTACTTCTCTATAAGGTTAGCAACTAACTTTAAAGGTCTTAAGATATTACATTAACATACTATAAGATTAATAACGCTAACCTTAATTGTAGTTAAGATATTAAACTCACTTAATATATAACTAGTAGGTATTAATTAACTATATTTATAGCCTATCCTAACTAGCTATAACTACCCCTAAAATATCTATAATAGTAATATTATTATCTTATAAATAAATATATATTAAGAAGTAAGAATTAAAATAAAAAGGAAAGCTAGTTAATTATTAGTAATTAGTTATAATTAGTAAATAGATAATTAATTATAAAAGCTAATTATCTTTAAGTATAAGCTCTTTTACTATTTAACTAGAAGCTTTTACTATAAAAGGTAGCTTAATAGAGAAGTATAAAGGCTAAATACCTTAAATATAATAAATCTATATCTTAATAAGTTAAAGACTAAATATAGCCTTTAGATCTTTAGTATTATTATACTTATAAGTATAATTACTATTAATTTATAAGTAGGCTTTTATATTATAAGTAATATTTAAAGTTTATATATAATAAAATTACCTAGAAAATTCTATAAAGTTAATTATATAAGATAAAAAAAATTCTATATATAAGAAAGAGTTTATTTTATTTTATAGCTTTAACCTAGTAATAACTAATAAATAAAACCTAGGTATTCTAATAATAGCTATAAAAGTATTAATTATAAAGTCTCTAGCTAGACTAAAATCTTAATAAACTTAATTAATAAGATTACCTTTAGGCTATAGCATCTTAAGTAACTCTAATTATAATAAATATATTACCTAATTAGTTAAAGAGCTATAAAAAGCAACTAATAGGGTCTATAACTTCCCTATAACTTTAACCTTTTTTAATCTATTTATCCCTTAAAGTTATCTTAATAATTATAAAATTATTAAAAAACCAGCTAAGCTTAGATTATTTATAAGTTCTTTATCTTAATTACATTAAATTAATAAAGCTAATTTTAATTATAATTAAGATATTAAATCTAAGTAATTAGCAGCTAGTAACTACTATTTATTAATAGTATATATAACCTTTCCCTACTTACTATAAGTACTACTAAAAGGTCTATAATAGAGATATTATAGCTCTTTAATAGCAGGCAACTTATAAGGCAATATAAGAGAAAGTTATATAAGTAAAAGCAATTAGCTATAATAGTTAAATAGATAATTAGCTACTTAGCTTAGCTATCTTTAAGTATAATATCTTTTACTACTTGCTTAAGAACTCTTACTATAATAAGTAGCTTTAAGGAAAGATATAGTACTTAATAGATATTTAATCTATAAGTAGAGCTAAATAGTACCTCTATAAATTAAAGAATACCTTTTAGCTTAAATACTAAATTATAAGCATTATTATACTTATAATAATAGTCTTTATTAACCTATAGCTAGAAGACTATTATAAGTAGTATTTAGAGTTTATATGCAATAGAATTACCTAGAAAATTCTATAAAGTTAATTATATAAGATAAAAAAAATTCTATATATAAGAAAGAGTTTATACCTAAAAGTTAAAGAGTCCTTTAGTAGGTAAAATGAAGCTATAGTTAATTAAATAGAATTTACCTAATTAAGCATATTTACTCTATAAAATGATAACTAATGCTAAGGTAATAAACAGTAGTATTAACAGTAATTTAATAAAGAAGAAAGAGTTTATACTTAAAAGTTAAAGAGTCTTTTTATAAGTAAAATAAAGCTATAATTAATTAAATAAAATTTACCTAATTAAGTATATTTACCCTATAAAATAATAACTGATATTAAGGCAATAAACAGTAGTATTAATAGTAATTTAATAAAGGAGGTTATTGTGACGGTTGTGGCAAGCATTCCAGGGTAAGAGGTCTAGCCTCGTTGGTGGGGTCAGAAGGCTGTCTGTGATGATAGATATAAAGGGACGGGTACCCCTTAGGACTTTAGTTTTGGCATGCTTTTTTAGACTGAATTTTACACTTTTTGTCCTCGTATCTGATATCATTGAACTGATCACTTGATTCCCTATCTAATGACGAAGACCTTGTCTCAATTGAACCTAACTGGCTGTCTGCACTTAGCTTGCAATTGAGGCTGTTGGAAATTATCGTCTTTTGCAGTCTTTTCCTTGTTGTTGCTCTTCACCTTCAAATTATATAATACATGGTATTGATTGATTGAAGTATTAATGAATGCTTTATGTCTTGCATAAAGTGACCGTTATCATCTCGAGATACAGGAGTTAGGTTTAAGTAAGTATCGAATTTCCAACTTTATCGAGGTATTTAGACACTTGGTTAGATATACGACTAAACGGATATTCATAGAGTCCAGATATACTTCACAGAATAGACTGACTAAAAGAATAATACCTCAAGTATGAATATGGTCACATCGAAAGAGTAGTCCCGGGTAGGCGCATCAAAAGCTCCGCGGTCCAGATTTAGTTAGACAGCTGGGGTTCTTCAAGTAACATGATCTGACTCCATTGATCAGCTCTTCGGTGCACCCTTGATTTGCATGTGAAATCCAGTTACTGTATCTGGCGAGATCTCAAGGTGCAGACGTGGTCCGTGACAAAGTGAAACCAGGGACGGACTCAACGTGTTCGTCTTCGCCTTACTCCTCAGCGAGCTGAGCATGGGCTTCGCAAGCCCTGATCCTACGATGGGCTGAGGTGGTGTGTTTTCTGTCCCAACGGATCGAATTCTTGAATGATTGTGAAATGGGGTCGAAGATAGATAAAGGGAGGGCTGGTGCATCAAAGAGTGTTTCTTCCTTTGTTTCATTCGTTGTCTCGTTACGCTATTATTTGCTGCATATTTCGACAACCTACCTATTTATCCTTACCACTAATGTAAGTGTCTTGTAGGCACCTTCACACGGTCCTGTGCTCTCTTTTCGCTGCTTCATCGCCAGCACACCAGCACACATACGACATGACTTTGACTAAATATAAGTCGACAGAACTATCACTAATAAGCTGATTGACTCACTTACAGATATCCATATATCTATCCGTCTCTCAATAACATTTTCGTGCAACGCGGCAACGAAAACATCAAAGGTATGAATACTTACGATCTACGTCAACATGACTACCTATCAATTGCAGCTGGTTATTAGTTGTAATGGATGACCTGGCTTGGCTGCTTTTGGTTTGTCTATTGATTCTTCCCCGCAATCACATTCACTGTCCCACGCTGATCTTCCCCTGGCAAAGACCCATTTTCCCTGTCGCTAGCCCCTCTCAACAACAAAGAAAGGAAAGCAAAGCTGCGTTCCCGTCTCAGAGCGAGCTCCCGTCCCATCCATTCTGCATTAGCTTGTGACAAGAACCCCTAAAAAGAGGCACGGCCGTGTCAGTTAGTACTTGACATGCTGTAGAGGGCGGCGGGCTTGTAGTTCATGCTGCGCCAAGGTACAAAGATGGTGTGTCCTGCGTAGGACGAACAAGTACCTAGCCCACATGTTCACCCTCACCCTCACCCTCACCCCTCACTCTATCACTAGACAGAGAGAGCTCTGGGCAGCTTCGTCCTTCTCAACGTCCTACCTCAAACTGGATAGCTGCAGCCTGCAGGATTCGCTTTTAGGCTCCTGCTATTCAGTGCATGAGCAATTGGGTTGAGTTAGTTAGTACCTGGGTTATCCACATTGCAAGCATGCGCACAGGCTCAGTGTCAACTCTATGACCCTTCTATCGTCGCATCAGACAGGCTTAGACATGTATCGTCTGGACATTCAATGACGTCGACCACTTATAGATTCACCCGAGCATCCCGACAGTACCATTCGCTATCAGTACGCCACGAGACAAGACAGGGTCAAACACCACGTATACGGCATTTGTTTATTATATCGCTTCCGTCCCATATTGATTTCTGCCTTTCTTTCTACAGTGAGCATCTCAAATATCTTCAGCAGCGTCATCGATTATCCGTCAAGAAAAGGACCCCTCCCCCTCCTCCTCTTCTCTTTTACCCTTAGACGAATCGCATTCTATTACCCCCAAAAACTTAACACGCATGATCCCCACGGCCGACCCCATCCTCTCCTTCAACCCTGAGGCATTGCCCCCGTCGGCCTTACACATGCTGTCGCTCTCGCCAAAGGCAATGGAGAAGATGTCTGGTATCTCCAACCCACTTATGTCTCCCAATGCAATTCCACCTCGCACTTCAAGCACCGGCATCCCGACCTCTCTCAACGCGACACCCACAAAACCCGTCCTGCGCCCTGTTCCAGAAGGCGACTGGTTGAGCCAGAAGCAGCTCTCCCCAAAGGCACAGATGTCAAACGCTGGTTACGGCGTTATGCAAGCTCCCAATCCGCCTCCCGATCCCGAGCGCTACGCCCACGAGGATCTCGAGTTCACGGCTAAGCGCTCTTGGACTGACGAGAAGGAAAATGTCGTCCGCGGACCTTACGACTATGTCATCAGCCATCCTGGCAAGGACTTCCGCGCCCAGCTGATCGGCGCCTTCAATGTCTGGCTCGATGTGCCCACGCCGAGCCTCGAAGTCATCACCCGAGTCGTCGGCATGCTGCACGAGTCTTCGCTCCTCATCGACGACGTACAGGACTCGTCCGAGCTGCGCCGTGGCTTCCCTGTCGCACACAACATTTTTGGTGTCGCTCAAACCATCAACTCGGCAAACTACATATACTTTGTCGCCCTGCAAGAGCTGCACAAGCTCAACAATCCAGAGCTAATCACCATCTTTTCCGATGAGCTTGTGAACCTCCACCGAGGCCAGGGCATGGACCTGTTTTGGCGTGACACTCTTACTTGTCCTACGGAAGAGGACTACCTCGAAATGGTTGGTAACAAGACGGGCGGTCTGTTCCGTCTCGGCATCAAGCTTATGGCGGCGGAAGCCAACGGCCCTAGTCCTACAGACTGTGTTCCGCTCGTCAACCTAATTGGTCTCATCTTTCAGATTCGAGACGACTACATGAACTTGTCCTCGAAGGAGTACAGCCATAACAAGGGAATGTGCGAGGATTTGACCGAGGGCAAGTTCTCGTTCCCTGTCATCCACAGCATTCGCACCAACCCCACAAATCTCCAGCTCATCAACATCCTCAAGCAGAAGACCTCGGACACCCAGATCAAGCGGTACGCTGTTGCCTACATGGAGTCCACAGGCAGCTTCGAGTATACCCGTAAAGTCCTCAGCGTCCTCATCGAGCGGGCTCGCAAGATGGCCGAGGAGCTCGACCAGGGCCGTGGCAGCACGAAAGGCATTCAGAAGATTCTTGACAAGATGGCCATTCAATGATATCCATTCAACGTCTCAGTTTATTTCTTTTATCTCGTTACGATTCACGGATTTGACGTGTTATGAGCGAAGCGCATATAGTTAGAATGTTGTGACACAAATCAGAGACATCTGACGACCTACGATTTTGTGGCCACAGGAGAGGCCTGTTCAGCATGATACCGTTTGGACTCTGAAAGCGTGACTTCAGCATGAGGATTGGATTTTTGGTATTCACTTTTTCGTAGCCCATAATTTCCAATTGAATGAGAATAACTCAGATGGAATTTCTTAATGCCATGTTAGTTCTTACATAACAATGCCCATATTTTGGCCTCAATTATGTAGACCATATCATGCCCCGGACCAACACCTTGCATAATACGAGAAATCAAGGTAAGAGAGTGATATTACAGAGATGTATCAGATCAACTTGGTTGTATTGGAGCCGCCTTACGCTTCACCAATCTGACCCATCGCCGTCGTCTCCAGTCTCCTCTCCGACCACTGCCGTCTTCATTCTCCTCCCAGCTTGGTTTTGGGGTTGCCTTTTGCTTCCCTTTCTCGTTGATAGGGACGTCCACAACACCCGTTCGCTCGTCTCGCTCGTCCCATATGTCATAAACCCAACGCTCGCCTTCTGTCTCAACTTCAACGCCTGTAATAATACGTTCTTCTACCCATTCACGACTCCAAAGGTCTAGAGCCCATTTCTTCTCGCTCCATTCCCACGCTTCGGGTGGCATGACATCTTCAAAGAAGCGTGTTCCACGTGGTCGTTCACCTGCAATTCGAGGTTGTGACAAAGGATCGTAGGGTGAAGGACTGAAAAGCCAAGGCTCCCACTCGCCACCACCGGAGGTTTTGCGCTGTAGCTCGAAAATTTCCACTTCACGCGTTTCAGGACTGGAGTCGAGGATAACATCTGAACTGATCCAGTTATCTAACCATGATCGAGCTTTGGCCTCTTGTGGTTGGAGACGCTCTCGATGAGCGGCAGCAATGAGGCGGGCGACGTGCGGATGACCCATACCCACGATAACCCAACCCCCGAGAAGGAATATGAAGCGCCAGGGTAGAATTTGGGCCGCAATGGTCATAAAAATGCCTCCAGCTGTAAGAAATAAAAATAGAGCAGAACTGAGAGCCTCATCGCTAAAATTCGTCACTGGTACGAGTAAGGTGACGACCTGGTCATGTCCCCGACTAAAGTCATCCATGCAGTTCTGTAGGTCTCGCATATTCCGAAAGAAGTCCTTGCTGAGTTCCTTGACTGGTTTCACCGTCGCCGCAGGTGCCAAAGGTGGTCCCTGGGGAGAATATCCAACATTCTGCTCACTCGACATGGTTCCCTTAGGTGGTGCTGGATGCCGTGCCAGGAACGCGGGGATGAAGACACCAAACAGAAGGATGGCAACAGGCAGCACAAACAAGAGATAGGGATCTAGGCAGACAAAACTATAGACGGCGAGGAGTGATAGAGTATGCGACGCACGTTTCCAGGATAGAATACGTTCCACACGGGCCTGGAATTTAAAGACAACGCCGATTCGAGCGTTGAATCGCCGAAAATTGTAGGACATGGTAGTAATATTGAAGTTCGGCCTCTCGGTATGAGTGGCTGATTGTTCATCACCGACGAAGTGAACCTCGGTTTGGCCATCGCTATCCGTGGGTATAACTTGCTGAAGAAGTCTACCGTGGCACCAGTCAGTAAAGCACGGTATTACAGCGGCTCGGGCAGCTTAATATACTTTTCAACTAATCGGTCCTGTAAGCTAGCTTTCTGGCGAATAGCAGCCAATCCTCCGCGTAGGCCCGTTTTCTGAGAACTTGGTTCGGCCTTTGCCTCGGGCTGCTTGTCATTGTCATCGTTCTGGTCATTGTTGGGGCGCTGGCTTGAGCTCTCGGAGGAGTCAAAGTTGCGCCCAGTAGCGAACATCTCTGCAGTGAAGTCGTCCATGAGGAGGGATATTTCAAGACATGGTGTGACTTTGGATGGTGGAGATTTCAAAAGGGAGCTGGGGATTCAAGATACCCGCGCGGAGGTAACAAGGCTCGATCGCGGGTGAGCATGTGACACTGGTGACATCACTTACACCCAGGTAGCTCCGAAGGAGGTTGGTGAGCATCTTGTGGCTACCAAGTTACAAAGGTAACTTACCTAACCTAGACTGACCTCGTTGTACCGGCTTCTAATAATACCTAATGGAGAGAAGCTAGCCTCGATTCAGCAATAAATGATGTTCGTTGTGGGTGGAAAACCATTTACTGGATAGGTAGCTACCTACCTTACCCTACCCTTCATGATTCGGGCTGCCGTCAGCGATCTAGAGTTTACAGTAGTGCCATGCGGGCCGCAGCGCCTTCAGACTGTGATATGCTCTTTGAAGTACCTACAGTTTATTAGATGCAGATGGATTGCCTCATTTGGTGAAGTTTGGAAGACTTGGCAGCGATATATCCCACCCTAATTTAGATGACCATAGCGACATCCATGTCGTCCCTTAAATCTGGCTTACCCCACACAACTGAATTTCGAATGAAGAAAGCATACAAAACATTCGTCATTTCGGTGCTATTGGTAAAGCTGTGGAGGCATTCAGCAGTCCATTCCAACGATGACCTTGAAACCGCGAATTCCCCCCCCGACAGCTTGATTGTGTCACCCACACTGATGGGTATCCCAGCTCGTCGGTGTCTGATATATGGTTGATGAGATGAAGTAGCATATGATAGCCATGGGCTTAATTCACTTCAAACAGCATTGCCCATAACAACGAACGATAGCTCATATATGCCAGATGCTAGATTGCCTATGCGGCAATCAGATGTTGGGAGCAGCTATGAGCTGCCAACTATCATCCAAAACCGTGTATTGACGGCGAAAAACAATAAACACGACTCAAGATGCAGGACCATCAGATCCTTGATGCTTGGCAGGACAACAATGCATAAGGTACCAACTGACAACAGCCTTGTCAGGTTAGTTAATTGGTCCGGTAAGATGCTTGGTAAATAATAGGTAGAGATGCATCCGTATGGCCCTACCGGTTGAAGATGCCCGAGAAAGCTCCTGTCGGGGCAAATTGATGGGTCCTTGAAAATCCGAGACACGATTCAATCCTTGTATTCACTGAATGTTCATGGTCTGAGCGGGAGGCTTGAATAAGACATCTATCTACGGAGTATCCATTAGCCACACCGTCTGGCCCGTCCCTCATCACGAGTACAGCCCAGCACTCTTAAATCAAGAGACATGAGCCTGGGTGGTTGCAAACAGCCTGGATGAGAAACAACGAAGCATTTGCCAATGTCGTGGTATCAAGTCGGTTCGTTTGTCGTTCGTGGACCCCAGCTTTCTTTACCTCAGGTCCAATGTCAACATCCGATTGCGGCCCAATACAAACGCTGTTTGTCGACCTGGGTAGCGCATCGCGCCAGTGCCCGTTGATGCGTCAACCGGTTCACGCGACTCGGCACTATGCGTGGATGGTATGGCTGGTAGCATTCATTCGCGAAACCGTTGTCTTCTCCACTGACCATGTAAATCTTCTACCTAAAACCACCGCCATCGCCGCTCATTATCGGGTGGTGGATGTGTTATAGAGACCAGCTGGCAGAGCAGGGTAGCAGTATAGTAGGTAAGGTAGCTTGGAATGAGATGACGATAAAACGCGACAAATGCATCCAGGGGCGTGAGATCCTTGGCCCGGATTTGGATTGGCATTTATTACTTGTTGTTCAGAGAATGTCCCCATATTCTATCATGAATGGTCGACGTTCCTCGATATGGATCGTTGAGTTTGGCAAAGGCTAATAAAGTAAGGGGACGTTTCCTGAGGTAGGTATTGCAATATTATGAGGTTACATGTTGGGGAAGATACATCTGATACAGGTACTTTTCCATCCACTTAAATGGCGGTAAAAGGCATCTCGACAACTGGTATGGGGCCTCCACCTCAGGGTTGTAAATTTTTTAGTAATTAGTAATACTAATTACTATTTTTTCTTACTAATACTTACTAATTACTAATTACTAATTACTAATTTACTAACTACTTTTTTTTTAATTACTAATTACTAATATTAATTACTAATTATATCTTTAGTATTAGTTAGTATTAGTAATTAGTAATAGAAAAATAAATTTATTACTAATTTATTACTAATTTTTAAAAATACTTAAAAATTAATTTAAAAATATATATAATATTTTTTTATTAATAAGCTATATAAAATCTATATAATAAATACTTAATAAATTATATAATTAAATTTAATAAATTATATAATTAAAGACTTAGTAAATTATATAATTAAAGACTTAGTAAATTATATAGTTAAATATTTAGTAAATTATATAATTAAATACTTAATAAATTATATAATTAAATACTTAATAAATTATATAATTAAATATTTAATAAATTATATAATTAAAAACTTAGTAAATTATATAGTTAAATATTTAATAAATTATATAATTAAAGACTTAATAAATTATTAAAAAGTTAAAATGTCTTTGCAGCAATACGCAAGGTATAGCTAATAGGGTCTTATATAATAAGATAATATAATATAATACTTATTTTTAGCATATTATAATATAAAGCATTATATACTACATTAAAAAACATAATAACCTTAAAATTAAGTCTTAAGGTTATATAGTGCTGCTGCCTTTAACCTTATAATTTAACTAAATAAGTAGCCTTAATCTATAAGCATAAAAAAGATATTCCCTCTAGCCTGCTAAGGCTAAATGCCTTCTTTATTATTACCTAGTTAAGGCAATTACTACTAAGGCTTTAACTTAAATAGACTATCTTAAAATAGGCTAAAAACCTTAAAATCTATTATAAGATATAGTACTATATAATTAGCATTAATAATAGCTAATCTAGCTATAATTCCCTAGGTATAGCAGCTAATTATTATATAATTAATCCTTTAACTAATATTAATAATTTTAATCTTAATTATATTTTAAACTTATATACCTTTCTTTACATTTAGAAAATTATAAGTAAAGACCTACTATATATTAATAGATTACTATTAAAGTAGTAAGTTACTCTTATAATCTTTAATTATAAAGTAAGGCTTCTTAATATATAAAATGTATTTATCTTTATATATATTATAAGTTAAATGTAGGCCTTAGATAACCTTACTAATTAGCTAGAAAAGGGTTAAGATCTATTAACTAAGCAATAGGCCTTCCTTACTAGAATTATATTAGCTAGTAGTAATAGTCTATACTAGGAGTAGTTTATAGAGTTAAAATGTATAGTTATAGTAATTAAATTAATAGTATAAATATTATATTATAGGAATTAAAGGCTATTATAGTATAAAGGAGAGAAAGTAAAAGGGAAAAGAGAGAAAAAAAAGTAAATTAGAAAATAAAGGTTTTAGTATTAAGGGAAAAACTATAAATATTAGTAGATTAAAGCTAGCTTAGCAGGTTAGTAATAGATTAGATTAAGTTATAAGGCAATGCAATGCAGTATAAGGAATATAAATTAAGGGTAAATACAGCTAATTAACACTTAGGTAATAAATTATATATTTAAATACTTAATAATTTATATATTTAAATACTTAATAATTTATATATTTAAAGACTTAGTAAATTATATAGTTAAATATTTAATAAATTATATAATTAAAAACTTAATAAATTATATACTTAAATACTTAATAATTTATATATTTAAAGACTTAGTAAATTATATATTTAAAGATTTAGTAAATTATATACTTAAAGATTTAGTAAATTATTTCTTTTTATAGCTTTAACCTAGTAATAACTAATAAATAAGACTTATATATTTTAATAAGTTATAAAAGTATTAATAATAAAGTCTTTAGCTAAACTAAAGTTTTAATAAACTTAATTAATAAGGTTACCTTTAAGCTATAGTATTTTAAGTAACTTTAATTATAATAAATATATTACTTAATTAGTTAAAAAGCTTTAAAAAGCCTAGCTAAATCTATAACTTCTTTATAACTTTAACCTTTTTTAATTTATTTATTCTTTAAAGTTATTTTATGATACCGAATCACGGCTCGTAAGGCAAAATGAAGGTATTCAGAAGGGTATATCAGGTCAATTCTGAGAGTGGGCCTTAGTGTTGTGAGATAAACACCAAGGACCGGATTAACTATAACCCGCTATTCAGGAGAGCTGTAATTCTCACGCATTATACAGCCAGCCTCTAAAGAAACCTTCTAGTTATCCTTAACTATTCTATTATCATCTAATATATATATATTTCATATTAATTAATTCCTCTAATTAATCTTCTTTAAGATCTTCTTTATCTAACTGCTTCTTTACAGTCCTTTATTAGTAAATTGCTTAGAATGCTTCTTGCAGAAGGACTCTATAAGCTCTTCTAACATATCTGCAGTCTTTACCTACTAATTATATTTAAGACTTTATCCTTTCTATTAAATAAGAAATCCTTTAAAAGGAGTAGTATTCCTTTTAAGGCATTATACCTATCTCTTAATAATAAAGTTAACTTTATAGCAATTCTTATTAATAGGTTTTCCCTCTATAGGCCTAGGCTATTTATTAATAAGGTTATTAGTATATACTAGAAGAAGATACTTTACTAAGATAACTAGATAGATCTTCTACTAATTTAAAAGCTCTAATTTATAGGCTAGATTATTAATAACTTATTTAATGTAAAAGAGACCAGTTTGCTGCTATAACTATTTCTTTAATAGCTTTCTTAGGAGATTGTAGCCTTTATAAAGTTATAGATAGATGCAATTGCCTTCTTTTAATGTAATAGGATAATACTTATTATTATACTAATGTTTTCCTTTTATTGCAGTAAAATCTATAGCTAGTTAAGCTTCCTTATAAATAACTTCTTAGAGATAGGGAAGATTTACAATATCCTCTATAGAGGTAATAAGATTAAGAGCGCTTATTAGCTTAAACCTATAAAGGAATTTATATATGCTTATCTTAGTTCTAGCATTATATACTCTATTTAGATTTTATTAAAGTATTAGAAGAATATAAGATTAATCTGCTAAAGGATTCTTAATGTAGTAAAAGTGTAAAGCAATCTTAACAGTCTAGTTTCTTCTTTTAAATAGACTATTAGCTTCTAGATAGTATACTATAGTTATAGTAAGTCTATACCTAAATTTACTTTATAGCTTTTACTAGAATAGTAAAGTAAACTTTCTATTATAATCTAAGATAATAACCTTAGGAATTCCCTAATCTACTATTAATAGCATCTATGCTAAGGCAATAGCCTAGTCTTTAGCGCTATATGTTAAGTATCTAGGGATTAGAAGATAATACTTACTTGCTATGCAAGTTACTGTTATAAGCTAATTAAAGAGATTAAATCCTTTAATTGCCTACAGGCTTCTAACTGATAAGATAGAGGGAAGATTAGTAATAAAGTTAATTGTAATAGTATGCATAGGAGTAATAGGGGGATATATTAGCATATAGTTGCTAATTCTTTGTTTTTAGTCTATCTATCCTAGATAATATATCTTATAACTATAAATGTATTTTCTAATTCTTATAGTAAGATTATATATTAAGAGTCTTAATAATTCCCTTATTATCCTTTTAGTCCTAAGATAATTCTAATCCTTATATGCTATCTTTAGGATTTTATTAATTATAGAGTGTAGAATATATAAGTGAAGATATCTATTAGTTTATTTATAATATAGAAGTCTATCCTTTAGAGTAAAAGGCATACTACGCTTTAAAGCAGATACTGCATCCTTACTATTTAATTAATTAGTATTAACTGCTTTACCCTTAGATTTAAAAATTATCTTAAGAATAGGTAGATACTTTATATTATTAAGATACCTCTAGATAAACCTATCCTTTATCTCTTTAGATATAAGTAACTTTATGCCTATATATATATTATTAAGTGCAATGTAATTAGGGTAAAGTCTACAAGCATTACTATTAGTCTCTAGAGCCTCTAAGTAACTAAGGGTATTAAGAATAAAGTTCTTCTTTCTAGGAATATAAAAAACATACAGCTTATACTTTAAAAGATAAATTAAGGTATTAATAAGTCTTCTATTAGTATAATTAGTACTTATTATATTTAAAGTTATTTTCTTAATAATTTATTTTATTGCTAAGTAATTTATAAATATAGTAAGAGATCCTTTAGAGGATCTAATGTATGCTTTTAGTCTCTTTATTACCTAGATTAGTGCTGCCATCTCTAGCTCTATTAATCTATATCTTATCTCTACTGCTATTAACATCTTACTAATAAAACAGATAGGCATAATAACATTAAAGGGAATATAAGTACCCTCCTTCTAAATGTATCTATCCTTTATATAATACAGAACTACTCTAAAGCCTTACTAAATGCTAGCATTAAGTTAAAGAAAGAGATACTTCTTTAAATTAAGATAAACTAAACCCTTCCTAGAGGCAATTTACTCTTATATAATCTAAAAGGTAATCTTCTCTGCTAGTATAGGATTGTAATATATTATCTTTATATATAACTTTCTCTTTCCTTTATTGCTATTAATAATCTTATTATTCTTTCTTCCTTTAGCTAAAAGGGTAACTTTATACTTCTATAATAGCTCTATAATCTTAGCATAATATAGAATAAAATATTAAATGTACTTAGTTACTTTAATATATTATTTAAGAGCTATAAGCTATTATAGAAACTCTAGCTTAGTAAAGGCAATAACTCTCTCTGCTATTATTAATAATCTAAGAGCATTAATGTAAAATCCTAATACTTAGGCACTTAGATAGCCTATCTAGCTCTTTATTAGAGAGATAGATAAGTTCTTAGAGATAAAGAGTCTAAAGAGTATATCTATATACTAAGCATACTCCTTAGTAGACTTAAAGAAGATTATAATATTATTAATAAAGGCATAATAAAAGCTATAGTATAAATGTAAAAGTCTATTTATATACTATTAAGTATATGCAAGAGAGTTATAAAAGCCTATAAAAGCAACTGTAGATCTCTTTAGTCCTCTATAACTTATAATTATAAACCTATCTTAATATTCTAGTGTAACTCTAAATTAAAAGAAGAAGGAAGATGCATTAATTGCTAAGATGTAAGTTACGCCTTGCAGGGCTGCAATAATATCCTCCTATCTAGGTAATAGATAGCTATTAGGAATTATGACTTTATTTAAGGCTTTTAGATTAATTATAGCTTAACCCTTAGGTTTTCTATTAACTATTCTCTAGATAATAAAGACTAAAGCTACAAATAGTATTAACTTAGTTACCTACTCTATTTATTTCTAATTATATAGCTTATTAAAGATCTAATTAATAAGGTTCTAATCTTTTAGCTTATAAGCATATAGTTATTAAGTAACTTTCTGCTTATGCTAATTATTAATTAGAAGTATAATTATTAATTTACCTTCTAGAATATAAATAAGACTTAAGTCTATCTATAGAGTAGTATACTTAGTATATAGATCTTAAGCCTACTTTATAAATCTAGAGCTATTATTATAAATATAAATTCCCTTCTAAGTCTTAATCTTAGGAAGATTTAGTTATCTCTAAACATATACTTAATATAGCACCTAAGGTAATTCTAGAATTAACTTATAGATAACTATCTTAGGTTCTCTATTAACAGAGAAGGCAAGGGCTAGCTTATCTAGGACTAATAATTCTAACTCTAGAAGCTCTCTAACTATTAAAAGGGGCTACTTCTTTTTATTTCTTTTCTGCTATTTATATAGCAGCTTAGAGTCTTTAATATCTTCTAGAATTATGCTTCTTATATCTTATATTAGGTTTATAGCAGCGCCTATAAGGGTTGCCTCTAAGATAGATATTAAGGGGCTATTTATAGCTTAAGGAATAAGTTCTCTGGCAGTAACAGTGCTAATTTTAGGAGTAAGATTAATATTAGATAAGATTATAACTTATTCTATGCCTCTAGTAGTTCTATCTGATGTGCTAGAGGCTATTAGTCTAGCTATTGCTATTAAGGCTAGACTAGTAGCTTTCTATAAGCTAGAGAAGTATATCTATTCTTCCTTACATTCTTTAATATTCTCTAGCTTCTGCTTTCTCTAATAAGTAATATCTTTATTAGTATTATTAATAATTATAACTTCTAGAGCAGTGCTTAAGTTTATAAAGGTATTAAAGGCTTTATTAATATAGCTATTAAATATAAATATTCTTCCTTTAGGGACTTCTTTCTAGGTTACTGGTATAAGATGTATTTATCTAGCAGGAACTATTATTAGCTAAGCTACTATTACTTATTAATTAACCTTCTAAGAGAGCTAAGAGATAGTAAAAGGAATAAAGAACTCCTCTAGACTAGTATAGTGTAGACATTTATTAGTTATTATAATATTAATACTATATAGTACTATCTATCTATTTCTAAGTAAAGCCTTAGGAGATAAAGATAGCATTCTATCCTAAATCTAGGCTCTATAAGTAAACTCTATGTAGCTAGCATCTAATCTATTATAATAGATACTATTAATATAAAATATAAATATTACCTACTTACTATATAGCTTTCCTACCTTATTATTAACTCCTTAAATAAAGATAGGTATTTTTTCCTTAATAGTATACTAAAGTGTTTATAACTATTCCCTAGAGATAACTAGTTTTCTATACCTAGTATTAGCATAGATAGAAGCTATCTCTCCTCCTAGAGAGCTTATAGCATTAAATTTAAGGTATATATAGTTACTATTAACCTTATAAACCTGCAGTTAATAGTAAATATATACAGGAATATATTCTATAAACGCGATTATATCATTAACCTAAAGAGCAACCTCTTATACAGCTAACTTCTTAGAACATCTAGACTTCAGGTATCTATAAAGCTTATTATAAGATAGAAAATCTCTATAATAATAAATATAATGTTTAAACTTAGCAGGTACCTGCTTGCTTATTAACTGCATAGGGCTAATATAAGATCTTATAGCCCTATATTCCTACAGTATAGCCTAGCTAGGAAAGACTTAATAGCAGATGCTACAGGGAAACTCTTGCATAATATCTACTAGCACTATACTGCCTATTATATAGTTAAAGTACACTTATTAAGAAGATATCAATTAAGAGAAGCAAATACTCTTGCTATTGCTATTAGTATTAGCTCTATCTAACCTAAATTCATCCCTCTTATCTTCTAAGGTAGGATATTTCTATTTAAAATGAACTTTCTTCTTTTCCTTAATATTATAATAAATGTAGTTGTTATTATGCAAGCAAGAGTAGCAATCTCAGTTATTACTGCAATAACAATTACCTAGTTTATTATTATTCTTCCTATCCTTTATATATAACTGCAATAGTTAATTGCTATAGTATTAGTTATCTTACCTTAATTGGTTATATTTATCTTATCGCTTAAAGCTAGAGCATTCATTGCAAGGGCATCAATTAAATCAACTACCCTTATCTCTACCTAAGTAGCAATTAGACTTATATTAGTGCTTGCCTCTATTGCCTTAATTCTAGTAATAATAGAAGTATTTAATTATAGTTTAATATTACTTATACTACTTAATAAATGCTATTAGCAATGTAGTTTCCTTAGGATATTTAAGGAAATATAAGATCTTAATATCTATCTAGTTAAATAGTATAGAGATAATAATATAATCTTTATTATATCTAACTTACTTAGCTAGACTGGCTTTTTGCTAAGCCTATTAAGTAAGTGTAATATTATAAAGAATAAGCTTAGGAGTAAATTAAGTTTAATGAAGATCCTCTAGGATCTCTATATTAGGATACTTAAACTATTTAGTAAGCTTTTAATTAAATTTATTAATAAGAAAATTAAGAAATTAATTATAACTAGCTTTATCTAACTTAAATATTAGCTAGGCATTAGCTTTCCTAGTAAGCATTCTAATATAGTATTCTATAAGACTAAACTTACTAAAATGCTTAAATAAATAGAAATGCTTATAGAATATATATATATTAGTATAGATTATTTTACCTATACTAATAGTAATAAGACCTTAATAATCTTTATTATTAGAATTATTAGAGTTAAAGATACTAAGTATCTCCTTTTAAATCTTCTTACTAATATTACTACCTATAGATTGCATAGTATTAATAGTAGTCTTGCATTATTATTACACTGCAAGATTATCATTAGATCTCTCTAATAGATTATCTTAAGGTGCTAGTAGTCTGCCTAGCTATGCCTCTAGGATCTCTGCAGAATGTAGATAATAAGCAGTAATTAATTTCGCTTAATTCTACTAATTAAATGCATAGATATTAAACCTCTGCTATACTTACTCTTACTACTAGGGAAGATACTTAAGATATAAGAGCCTAATATAAGAATACTTAATAAGCATATCTGCAATTGTAGACTTAAAGACCTAGCAACTTAGCATCTATTATATCTATAAGGCTATATTACTATCCTAAATAGTAAATGTATTAAGAGCTTAAATAGGGCAATATTCCTCTATTATTTAATAGAAGTGTACTCCTTATATAAGTATAGATTTATTCTCTGCAATTTAATCTATAATATTATCTTCTTATTCTCTTAGATTATAGAGAATAGAGTATTAACTGGCTTATAGTTGTAGTTGCAGTTGTTAAGATAAAGAATTTAATTTATTATCTCTAGACTTATTATTATGATGCAGCTGAGGAGCTAATAGATAGACAGTATGCTAATAACCTAGAAATTAAGGAGATACTAAATGCTAACTATTGTTATAATTGTTAAGAGACTTATCTTGCTGTTATTATTGCGTGGAATTGGATAGGCTGCTGTATTGCTAGCTTGGTAGATTACCTATATTATCTCTGTAGTTAGATCGTGCTATTACAGCGAAAATGCAGTCATAATAGCCTTAAAATAACTTCAGCATGCAAGGTGTAAAGGAGCAGTATCAAATAACATATTAATTAGGGGTATATAGTAGCTGCATTAAAAGGTATATAACCTATAGTTATACTAATTACTTTAAGCAAGCAGAGATATAATATACCTTAATAGTAGTTTAATAGAATAGTAGCTCTTTCTTATCTAATAACTATAAGGGGTAGCTACCCTATACTAAAGACTATACTGCTTAACTAAGCTATCTTGCACCTCTTAACCTCAGTTTTATCCTAGTATACTACTTAGAGGGTCTTGCCTGTAAATGTTAGATAGCTAAAGGATTTATCCTACTTAGTTCCCTTTAGGGATTTCTATAACTAAGTAGTAGACCTAAGTAAATGCAGTTAGGGGGCCTCTTTTTTAGTAATACTAGTACTTTTAAATTAAAAATTAGTATAAAAAGGCTAATTGTTTAAGAAAAAGTAAGGCTATTATAGAAGTAGGTTAACTTTACGAAAGAATGCATTAATAGAGATAATTTCTACTTATATATACTAGCAATTATATAAGGTAAAGCATGCTTTCTTAGGTAAATGCTAGAAAAGCTAAAGATTATGGGTTTAAATTTGAATATAAGGTGTAAATTTTTGCCTTTTTGGCTTTTTACTGTGACGTGATGTGCATACAAGGGCAGGGATTAAGGGTTATAGCGTGTGCGTATGATGATAACTTCTTAATTAGCGCTTCTTAAGGGATTAAATGACTGCTAATTTTAGGTGTAATTTGTACTATTAAGAATGCTTTTAATAGCGCTTATATAGGTAATAGTAATTGAGGTTATTAAGAGGTTAATAAATGGTGCTGAAAGTGATGATAACCTTCTGCAGGCTTGGAGGTCGCTTGATAGTAGTTGTAGTGCTAATTATAGATGGTTAGGCACTATAGATCTTTTATAATTGCTACTATTTAATACTGAATCACAGCTTGTAAGGCAAAATGAAGGTATTTAGAAGGGTATATCAGGTTAATTCTGAGAGTGGGCCTTGGTGTTGTGAGATAAACACCAAGGACCGGATTAACTATGACCCGCTATTCGGGAGAGCTGTGATTCTCACGCATCATTTTAATAATTATAAAATTATTAAAAACTAATTAAGCTTAAGTTATTTATAAGTTTTTTATTTTAATTACTTTATTTAATTAATAATATTAACTTTAATTATAATTAAAATATTAAATTTAAATAACTTTTAATTAAAAACTATTTATTAATAGTATATATAACTTTCTTTAGCTAGCTATAATAACTATTAAATAGTTTATAATAAAAATATTATATTTCTTTAGTAAATAGCTAATATAGCTAAAAAAGAGCTATAAGAAAAAGCTAAGTAAGTATTAGTAATTAATTATAATTATTAAATAAATAATTAACTACTTAGCTTAATTATCTTTAAATATAATATCTTTTACTATTTATTTAAAAACTTTAATTATAATAAATAGCTTAAAAAAGAGATATAGCATTAAAAGATACTTACTTTTTAAGTAAAATAAAATAATACTTTTATTAATTAAAGATCAATTAGTTTTACTATTAAATTATAAGTATTATTATATTTATATAATATATTTTTATTAACTTATAAGTAAAAGATTATTATAAGTAGTATTTAGAGTTTATATATAATAGAATTATCTAGAAAATTCTATAAAGTTAATTATATAAAATAAAAAAAATTCTATATATAAGAAAAGAGTTTTATTTAAAAGTTAAAAGAATCCTTTAGTAAGTAAAATAAAGCTATAGTTAATTAAATAGAATTTACTTAATTAAGTATATTTACTCTATAAAATAATAATTAATATTAAAATAATAAAT
Source organism: Fusarium xylarioides (assembly GCA_013183765.1). Lineage (NCBI taxonomy): Eukaryota > Fungi > Ascomycota > Sordariomycetes > Hypocreales > Nectriaceae > Fusarium > Fusarium xylarioides. The sequence continues at coordinate 182,287 of SRZU01000032.1, read as the reverse complement.
AGTAGTATTAGTAAACTCTTTCTTATATATAGAATTTTTTTTATTTTATATAATTAACTTTATAGAATTTTCTAAGTAATTCTATTATATATAAACTCTAAATACTACCTATAATAGTCTTCTAGCTATAGGTTAATAAAAACTATTATTATAAGTATAATAATACTTATAATCTAGTATTTAAGCTAAAAGGTATTTCTTAATTTATAAAGATACTATTTAGCTCTACTTATAAACTAAGTATCTATTAAGTACTATATCTCTCCTTAAAGCTACCTGCTATAATAAAAGTTCTTAGATAAGCAGTAAAAGATATTATACTTAAAGATAGTTAAGCTAAGTAGCTAATTATCTATTTAACTATTATAGCTAATTGCTTTTATTTATATAACTTCTTTTTATATTACTTTATAAGTTACTTACTACTAAAAGGCTATAATATCTCTATTATAAACCTTTTAGTAATACTTATAGTAAGTAGGGAAAGGTTATATATACTATTAATAGATAGCAGTTACTAGCTGCTAGTTACTTAAGTTTAATATCTTAACTATAATTAAGGTTAGCCTTATTAATTTAATATAGTTAAGGTAAAGAACTTATAGATAACCTAAGCTTAGCTAGTTTCTTAATAATTTTATAATTATTAAGATAACTTTAAGGGATAGATAGATTAAAAAAGGTTAAAGTTATAGGGGAATTGTAGACTCTATTAGTTGCTTTTTATAGCTCTTTAACTAGTTAGGTAATATATTTATTATAATTAGAGTTACTTAAGATGCTACAGCTTAAAGGTAATCTTATTAATTAAGTTTATTAAGATTTTAGTCTAGCTAGAGACTTTATAGTTAATACTTTTATAGCTGTTATTAGAATACCTAGGTCCTATTTATTAGTTATTACTAGGTTAAAGCTATAAAAAAAATAGTAGTATTAATAGTAATTTAATAAAGATATAATAATTTATATATAAATTAATAAAAAAAATTTATAAAAAATAAATCTTAGCTTTTTTCTAAAAATAGAAATTAGTATTACTATTAGTATTACTAATTTACTAATTTTATTACTAATTACTAATTACTAATTACTAATTTACTAACTACTTTTTTTTTATATTACTAATTACTAATAGAAAAAAACCCTTAGTAATTAGTAATTACTATTACTAATTACTAACGATTTTACAACCCTGCTCCACCTCTGCCCGCATCTCATCTAGGGACTAATTTCAAAGCTCTAGTAGCTAATCAAACTGTCCGTCTACCGTGTCGAGATCCGCTGTCCACTGTTCATTATCAACCGCGATGTTCTTTCACGAGGCCCCTTCCACCATATCAGCCTCTCAGATGCCTTTCTTCAGACGCTAGAGAGAGCGATGCCCGCTACCTAAGGGGGCACCCTAGCACGCAGGTATTCCCCATGCCTCCTTCCGGAACTGCCAGTGGCCGCCCTGGGCCGCCTAGGTTAGTACCTACCTTAGGTATAGCAGTGTTCCATGAACCTAAGGGAAAGCCATCCCCATCCAGAGGAAAAAAAAACACAACCTTACCTAACCAACTTAACGACTCCATCTTTTTATTCTACTCCATCTCGCATCTTACTGTACCATCCCATTCTCGGGGTGTCCACCGCAATCAATCACTCTGGGCTCCTTTTCGCCTGTCGCCAACCGCTCACTGACTCTTACCTTGATTCTGTCTGCTCTCTTGCACTTCAATACCTTTATCGGTTCCGGAATGAGGTAGCCGTTCGAATGCGCTCAGCTCCCTGACCGGACTGAGTCTGTGCCAGCGACCCGACCCCGTGAAATCCACCTTCGTCGCATTGCCAGCCACGCCCCTCGACCTTGGACCCCATGAGCCGCGACCACAAGGCACCTGCTGGGCCTCGACCAGCCAACTTTTCTCCAACGCGATTGTGAGCCTTTTCCATTTGACATTTTTCTGTTTGTTTCGTTCTTTTGACATATTGGTCAATGCGTGTTCTGGCGTACCGCTGTCATCGTCATATCCAAGTCTTTTATCGCCCTACATTTCTGCACATGGCCAAGCTGACCTTGATCCCTTTGTGACAGGGGCAAAACCGCCAACGCTCAGCCTCGACCACATATCCCCTCGACGAACCCTGGCTTTGCCTCCGACGATCCAATGCTCAGCGCAACTCCTTCCAATAATCATTCCATTTTTTCTTTTAGTCGTGATGGAGATTCAGGTCAATTAAACGACTCGACTGCCTCTTTCGATTTCTTGCCCTCTGTCAGCTTCGACGATTTACAGAGTAGCATCGAATCCGCTTCAACAGATTTCAAACTGACCCAATTCCCGTCTCCCAACGGCGAAGGGGGCATCCTCGACACTCACGGGGTAGATAACGCCAGTATGTCTTCTAGATCTCAAGTAGCTCCGTCATCGAATGGTGCTGCCACTCGAACCGCTGTCCAAACCAACACTCGACCCGCTCGATCAGGCTCGCTACTGCGTCGACCTAGTAATTCCAACAGACCGCCTGTCAATTCCTCTGGCGCTTCTGGTCCGACTGATCATATCCACGGGCCGGGCGCTGCACGCTCTCGTCGACAAAGTCAATACCCGCCTGTCTCCAATACCGTTGTGCCGAAACCTCCTCGAAAGTCGATCGGCCCAGGAATTGTTGGCGATGGGGACTATGGAACCCGACCTCCCCAGAAGCGACGCCCCAGTCTCTTCTCTGAAGGGACGCCTACGGGCTCGACGAGAGCTTCTATGGACGCCAACCCATCGTGGCTCGATAATACAAGAAATTTCCCCAACTCAAGAGCTGCGAAATCCAAATCAGTACAACCGCCACCACGACCAAACCAAACCAACCTTGGTCTTGGTAACACCCTCACTCCAGAGCAGAACCGACACTCTACCCTGGCCCCGCGATCACCTCGGGTCGGAGGCCGGTTGAGCACGCCGTCCTCCGCCAACAAGAGAGTTTCGATGATGCCCGGCGCCCACCATTCATCACATGCGACTGGCCTCGGCGCGAGGACAATTAGTCCCACTGATACAAGGAGGATGAAGCGACTCTCAACGATGCCGCAGTCATTGAGTCTTGGTCAGGTTTCTACCCCTCCGCCTCCACCACCAGTGTCGATGAACAATCAGCCTGAGAGAGCTGAATCGAAATCGCCTTCCATGATTCCAAGACGAACTTCTGGTACCCCATCATCTTCGAGAACTACGCCAGACCTCCACCGTAAATCCTTCAACTCAAATCTTTCAGTTAACTCAGGCTTCAGCCTGAACTCGGCCAGAACATCGACTGGATCGCTACACCGTATATCTGGCTCGTCATCAACGTCACGCTTGCCTGCACCAAAACATACCACAGTCCACAATCCTATTCCGACTGACGATGACGAATATGTTCCGCCTGTCCCTGCTATACCGAAAGCCTACGAGTCGCCGAAAGACTCGCCCGCAGACACTTATTTCATGGAGAAGAAAAAGACTGCGCTTAGTAACATGGATGCTATGGGCATGAACTCAAACTCTACTGGAGTCATTTCTATGCCTGTCTTTCCTGAGCCCACGAAGCTTCAGAGAAAGCCCAGCGCGCGAAAGAGCTATGTACCGAGTGTGGCGGCTGAGCCTGATAGCAAAGCCACTCCTCCAACTAAGCGACATCTGCAGCCTCTAAGACTGCCACCAATCAACCTGGGACCTTTGAGCACCCCAACTGCTAACAAGATTGCAGCATTGCAGGACCACAGCAGTGTAGAAAGGCACGAAACTCCACCACCAGCCCGGCAATTGCCAAAGACACCCACAACCCCTATGACAGCTTCCAAAAGCTCCTTCTTTGCCAAAAGTCGCCATGGCGATACTCCTGAGCTTCCCTCTCTGAGGAGCAGCAGCTCAGTTCATCACACACATCTTACGCCTACACCCCCGGACGCTAGTTCGACTGAATCGTCGTTAGCTTTTAAGGAACTTGATCACAAGCAAAGCATGTCACCTTTCTTGTCATCCTCGTTACCTAAGGGGGGCGGAGACCATGGTTTTTTGAAGAGGTCCAAGACGGGAGCCGACTTCATGACTTTGGATGAGAACATGTTCCAAGATCAAACCCATCAGAAACCTACAGGTCCTCGTGCGCCCAAAGAGGCAGAACCAACCCCCAAATCTCCTCAACCGGAACCTTCACTGGATGAGCCCCAAACACCCTCCTCTATGAGCTCTATTCGGCGAAAACTCAGTCTTTCTTGGAAGCGCGGGAACTCCAAGAGCAACATTACTGCCCCTACAGATGTGATTGAGAAAGCCAGCGCGAAGCAGCCAGAGGAACCTATGCCTCCTCCCAGGATCCCCATCTCCTCCACTTTAAATAACCTGTCAACTCTCAAGCAAGCCAGTCCTTCCCCAACCGTGAAGCAACCTCCTGGAGGGTATCTTGAGTCGCGGAGGCGAAAGAGCTCTGGTGGAAGCCTCAATGGGTTCATCTCCCACGACAAGACAAAAAGCGAATCTTGGACTGTGAAGAAAACAGTGCCAGACCCTTCAACAATGCCCGTTGGTCGAAATACCTCAGTCATGCAGAAAATCCTTCGCCCCAGGAATTCTTCTGGCATGTCGAAGGGCCCTGACTCATACTCTGCAGACCTCGACAAGGACGACGTGGCAGCAGAAGAAGAGATGGCTAAGTTGGGTTCCAGGCGCAAAGAGACGGATGTTGCTGCTAGAACCCTCGACGCACTTAGAAAGCGAGCCACCCCCAAAGAGCGAGTTGGCGCCCATGAAGCTATTCGTATTGCTATGCTCAATATTTACGAGAGGGGCGAAATTGTGGACTATACCGATGTGTACTTTTGCGGGACACAGAACGCCCACAAGGTTGTCGGTGATCTCCAGTCTGACGCACCAAACTTTGGATATGATGACGAGCGTGGCGATTATACCATTGTGCCTGGAGACCACCTTGCATATCGATATGAGATCATTGATGTTCTAGGAAAGGGAAGCTTTGGACAAGTCGTTCGGTGCATTGATCACAAGACTGGCGGTCTGGTAGCCATCAAGATCATAAGGAACAAGAAAAGATTCCATCAACAAGCTCTTGTGGAGGTTAATATTCTGCAAAAGCTTCGTGAATGGGTAAGCTACAGTCGTCAATTACCCTTCAATATCTACGCTAACTTGGTACAGGATCCGAAGAATAGGCACAGCATGGTCAACTTTACACAAAGTTTCTATTTCCGTGGTCATCTCTGCATCTCTACAGAATTACTGGACATGAATCTCTATGAGCTCATCAAAGCCCACGCTTTCAGAGGATTCTCTATCAAGATCATTCGGCGCTTCACCAAGCAGATTCTCAGCTCACTCAATCTGCTCAAGCAGCACAAAGTCATTCATTGTGATCTCAAACCCGAAAATATTCTCTTGCGACACCCCCTTCATGCGGAAATCAAGGTCATTGACTTTGGCTCCAGCTGTTTTGAAAATGAGAAGGTGTATACTTATATTCAGTCTCGCTTCTACCGATCACCAGAGGTCATCCTTGGCATGACCTATGGTATGCCGATTGACATGTGGAGCGTTGGCTGTATTCTGGCAGAACTATATACTGGAGTCCCTATTTTCCCTGGAGAAAACGAGCAAGAGCAACTTGCTTGTATCATGGAGGTCTTTGGGCCTCCTGAAAAGCACTTGATTGAGAAGAGCACTCGAAAGAAACTTTTCTTCGATTCGATGGGCAAACCCCGTCTTACAGTATCGTCTAAAGGTCGCAGACGTCGCCCTTCTTCCAAAACTTTAGGCCAGGTGCTCAAATGCGACGACGAGGTCTTCATAGACTTTCTGCATAGGTGCTTACGTTGGGACCCCGAACGACGCATGAAACCTGAGGACGCGATTCGGCACGAGTTCATTACTGGGCGTAAGATGCCCGTCCCTCGTATGCCGCCAACTCGCGAATCATCACCCATGAAGCGGCATAACACAATTTCGACGCCGCGGCCTCTGCCAGAGCCTCCAAGTGCTGGTGCCAAACCCCCAACGTCTCTGCGAACTGGAGCCAGCCCTCACAAACTAGTCTCTGGTGGTGTGCGAAAGACTTCCGGGACCACGGGACCTAGCGGCTCCATGCCAACCAAACGGACAAGCGCCGGTACGACTGGGCTTGTACAAGGAGCAAGTGGCTTGCCTCGAGCTGCTGGTAGGAGTGTGAGTGCGAAGCAGGACCTGGCCGCTGCGGGTGCAACAGCCGCAATGAGTCGACGAACATAGTTTTTATTTGGAGGATGCCTTTTTATCATGATCGGAGTTTAGGTTGCGTTAAACATTTTGTTCTGACCATTGTGCGTGCATCTTTGGGTAACCGATATACTATGCAACGGCGTTGCCAGGGAGAGCTTGACTTTGGTCTTCGCCTAACAAACAAAAACGGCATGGATCTTATCGTCGTGGGCAAGGCCTGGAGGATGCAGAAGAGGGAAGATGGGTTTGGGGCACATGATACATCTCGATCATTTATTTCAATCCTTGTTACTACGCCTATACGATGACCAAAGACGTCCGCTTTCCGACCCCTTTGCGAGAGGCAAATTCGTGATACAAGGAGACAGCGATTAGTGAGTCAACTTAGTTTGGGAATGGGCGGCAACTGTTTTGGGGAAGGGGGTATATCACGAGATTTGACGACTGTTTCAACTCAACTCAATAGATGTCGTTGTCCGTATCGAATCGGAGAGTATAGAAGTCAAGGGGGCTCGCAAGAAGGGTTCGGACACCCAGACAGAGTATGGCTAACACCAATGAGCCTTCCAGGCAACCAGATAACTTTACACATAATGGAACATTCGAGACTAGACTCATTGTTGACTCTTGATTATTGACTGAGGCCTCCCTTCCACCAGTACAATTATTGGCTTGTGCAAGACTCGCTAACATGTACGACGTCAGATGCTTATTGATCGTCAAACAGCTGAGGTTCCGAAGCTCGAAGGATGGGACAGTTTCGAGATACGTCGCCGCGCTTGCAGATCAGCCTTACGCCTTATGATGTCGGACAGATGACGAGCCACGCCTGTGATCACGAATAGGGTCGCGGCTGCGTCAAGATCAAAAGAAGAGGCGCGAGGCACGGCGGCAAATGTTGTGCCGGGGGGGTTCATGTAACGGTCTTGTGCTAACTGTAAGCGGTGACATCTTTCGCAGGGAGGGAAATATGGGTAGGGTCGAGGATGTCAACGCATCGGCAAACAGCCGCGCCGCCAAATACAAAAAAGCCAGGCGATGGTGCAGGGAGCTATGCATGCCCCTTGATCAATAACGTCGGTCCCGGCGAGTGGGAAACCGATGGTCAGAAAGGGGTGGATGTGAAAATGATTGGCAAATCAACGACGGGAGCTGGGCTCATCATAATATTAGAAACGGGTCCGGCCGAGAGTTCAGTCTGACATCTGTCACAGTAAGGCAAGGAAGGTATGCTCAAACGACTGCATGTGTGCCGGTATCGTTCTGAATAGGGTTCATGAGTCCAAGGCAGCCTGAGCTCAGTATGAGTGTCCCTAAAAAGAATCAAGATGCACAAAGGTGGAGTCATCAGAATGCCTTGCGTCTTATTGTGACCGGTATGGCTTTTTGGGCGTTAAGTAGTCACTGCAATAGAACAGATGAGGACTAGAAGTTGTCATGATATGGCGGAACGTGAAGCTTTCTCCGCCGGCGACTCCGGCAACGGGGGGGCAAGCCACGGCGGGAGGCGCAGCCGGTGGGGCATGCAGTGGCGCGCTCCGGGCTCCGATTAGGGCTGTTCTATAGGTTCTCGGACGAGGCTGAAGGTCTTGAATCGCTGTGCGACATGACTGTGAGGTCATCAAACCCTCCAAGACGATGATAGTAAGCCGTCAGGGCCGTATTGTGCGTTGAGTAAAGAATGATTTCCACGATATGATCATGGCACTCTAACCCCCAGACTATGCGCAAAAGCGCAATGATTTCGTGTCGTATAGAAGCAAAGCAGTTTAGGCAGACGAGGAGTGAGCATCTTGGACAACCATCCATGACAACGATGGAGGGCTCTGGCTTTCTTTCGTCCGTGCTCGCTCGTCATCTGCCTTCTGCCCCAGCCAGACTGTTTGGATTGTGTGGGCGTCTAACTGGACCTTTACTTGGCCAGTCACTGAAGCCCTTTTTCTTATCCTGCATGCGATGATGCTCTATCTAGCCTGGATGATTTCTGATGCCTGTTTACCAACCTATGACTCCTTTTTTGGTTCTGCATAGGGGACGTCTGATCCTGGCACTCAGTTTCAACCGTAAACCAGGATGTTTGCCAAGAATAAACTTACAGTAGTTACTATTCCGAGGGAATGGGTACAGACTACCATGGATGCCAATAATAGTCTCATCGCGAGGTTTGGAAAACTTTGGAGGAAACATGTGCCTGGGGACTTGATTCCCAATCAGGACCGGTTGGTTATACCTGGGCCAATTGAGCACTTTCTTCAAATGGTGGTGTCTCTGGCAAGACATGTAACGGCAACGGACCGTCGATGGTGGTGGCCAAGTGAGACATTGTGTACAGTAGTGACCGATCAATTCTTGACTCCGTGCACGTTCTGGGTAAGAGATTTAATTATCGTTCTCGGAATTGAGGTATAACAGTAAACGTCAGCCTACAGTTGGAGTCAACTTGAGTCTCCTGCACAGAGATTATATTACAATATTATCTTTTTCGAAGTGTTTTGCGCCAGGAATACGTTAAAACCATCGTAACTAGTTGTGATGTGGCCTGTGCTGTTCGTTAGAACATGGATATCATTTTTCCTTGCTCAACCGATAGGCATGCGGGACTCAAAACACTGAAATCTCGTCATCTTGACAATCAATAACTAGGTACGGCACGGCACGTCTTCTCGAGGCCCCGATGTCAGCAAACTCGCTGCCCGGAGCCCACGTGAGTGAGGTAGGCCAGAATGCTGACCTAAGAAAGTCAGATGCCTGTTATCCTATGGCCGCGGCAGGTAACACTGTTTCCCGTTCCAATAGGAATTCAGGTTTCGCTTTTGGGTGAGACATGAGGTAGGGAGCGGTGAAATATTCGGGAACTTGTCAGCGTTATGAGGCAAGTGTCCAGATCACTCGAGGGTGAGAAAACGTACCTGAGCATATAGAAAGCCACCAATGCAAGGCTGGGCCGGCTGCCTCCACATTTGGATTCATGAGTAAAGAGTCAATGTCGAACTGTGTGTGTATGTATGTACAGTAGTAGAGTACCTAGTGCTGACTGGTCAGTCCTGCAAAGTACTCGGAAGACTTTCAGGGATGATGGTGGTAGTGTGGATGCATGCCAATTGCGCGGAAATGTTGAATGACAGACAGACTTAGTTGAGGTGTGCTCAGTTTCCAACACTTTGGTCTTGGAGGGGGGGAGTCTTGGTCGATCTGGGACCACCAGACGTACCCAAACAATCACACTTGGTACCTACCTACCTAGGTACTATATGTTTCTTTAAAAGCTGCAACAATGAGGAACCTATATACGATTTCATGCCCTTTTGAAGACCTTGTAAAGACCACAATCTATCATCTATATAGTATGAAAGCGCTATCAGAAACCACGACTCTATACCACTCGATCTATGTCAAAGTTGGCAGCAACCCAAGTGTGCACTTGTGAAGAGTGCAAGCATTGCCAAGGCCTGGGGTGGGTTGCAGACACAGCCTTATGATGGACAGGGGACCCTGTCGCTATGACTGTCAGCAGGTGATAGGGCGGGTAGTATTCTTAAAATTGTGGTTCCGAATCTGATTCGTTTCTACCATTTTCCATCGATATCGGCTCATACTAAGGTTAGTAGGTAGGCAATATTGAAAAAGTCGTAGTCCCAAGGTGACAAGTATGTCTTGTCTTGGGGCCATGTAGACTTGAAACTCAGAAACATGGCCATCTAGGGAACGGGCGAGTGTTTGATTGTATATGAGCTATTATTATGTTGTGATGGAACAGAGTTGTCATGGCGTCCAAGAATGTCATCTGTAAAATCGTGAAAGAATGAGTCCCTGGTTAATAATGATCGAGACCCATACGATTCTAGCTAGGCTCGCTAGTTGGTAGCTCCCTGACTCTAATTTGAGATGGTGGCTTTTTACTATTGCACAGTTGGAATTAGCTAATGCTTGTTGGTATCTATGAAACAGGAAACAAGAGATAGAGAAACCACATCAGATTCCAGGGACTCCAGTGCCCTAGCACCGGGACGTTGGGCGCAGCAAGGCCTGCCCACCATCACCATAAGTGCCGAGCAGCAAGGGTTAGCGCTGAGCAGTGTGCTACTGCGTGTGACGCTTCTTAGACGCATCTTTCTTTGTATTGATATTGTAGCACTTATTAGGTATCTGGAAACTTGATCTTGGTGACTTATTCGGTTAGGAATCTTTCAATATTGGATGGCAGACGGACGGTCTGCATTCCCGATACGGAATTTCAGGCATCATTTAGTGATATTGTGGCTGGGGTTTTGCTGTCGTGTTGCTGCGTGTTTCAAAGTCCCATCGTGCTGCGTTTGGGGGAGAACTGGTGTATAGAAAGGAGCAAACGTTGTTACTCATTGAGGACGAGAATAGAGTCTCTGCCTGATCTGCCTATTGATATTTGAGGGCACGTGTGATGTAACTGTAAGTCGACTTTTCAATGGGGAACAGGAGCCAGGCGAACCATTGCCTTGAATGACTAACTCTCCAAAGTCCCCTAAATTTTGAAGCCATTCCGTAATTTAGTTGGTACTTTCTCCACGTACCGTAACATCCCAATCCTCCTACAAACGAAAAAGACCCTGATTAATACATCCTCGTCATATCCTCCATGAGCACATCTCATCCTTTGTCATCAACGCTGTGCGCTTCCGTTCTCTCATGGGTCTAGACCTCTTGATTACAGGCCTTATCGCTTCGCATACGTCATAAGCCTGCATCTCTTGCCAATATTCATTGACGGTGGTGCTTCTCTAACGGTAAGAAGATTCATGGTCGCCGTCACAAGCTTTTGAAGTCACCCTCGGCCGATCAAGACAAAAGTCGTTCAATCAATCCGCTCTTACATGCAGCTACGATACATACAGGAGGTACCATGCTGGTACCATGCAATGCAGTATGATAGTGGAAGAAGGTGCAATTTCAACTATCGCCATTGCATTGCATCACATCACATTGTTTCCAGGTCTGCAACCCTCCTCTTCAGCCCTGCTGCAGGTCAATTCAACCTCCCTGTCTCAGGCCAATTGATGACTCCTCACACCGAACCCAGGAACCACCTCCAGCCTATGGATGGAGTTGATCATGGCCCGTCGCCGCCTATTCCCTGCACTTGCTCTGCTGTAGACTACTGTATGTACCTACAGGCCCATAGGCTTTGCACTACATACGAACTACCCCTGCGCTCGCCGTTGGATCCCTGTCCGGTTGATGCGGTACGGGTACCCAGTAGCCAGGCTCATTCATCCACACCCACTGCGCTGCTGCGCCTTGAGAGCAAGCCCGTGCTTTCTCAGTCTCACTCAATGGATAAGTTGAGTTAAGGCATGTTTCTGGCTTCCTTCGGAACAAGAACCACCCGATGAAACAGAAGAAATCGGAGCACAGGGCACTTGACGCACCAAGGTCCTAGGAGCCATAGCCTCCGAAAAAAGTAAAGCCCCCAAATTCAAAGGTCCTTTAGACCCCCTCCCCTCCCCTCCAGGCCCAAGGCATCTTTGGTCCTTCAGCGATGGGTCTACACTAATTATCCCAAGCCTGCAATAGACGCGCCCCAGCCTTTGTCACCTGTCAAGACAGTCAGACTCAACTTGCGGCTATTGCTCTCACGCACTCTTACTGGCGTCTCTGGCGTCACTGGTGCCTTGACACACATCCTGGTGATGTTCTCGGGGAGTGTTGTTTGTCAAGAAAAGCCCCGAACCGGGGCGTGTCTTTATGACCTTCGATGCTCTCGTCCAGGCTACAAGCAGGCCTATAAGGCTGCGATGCCTCTTTGGAAGTTAATTGTCTTATCCTCACTTCCTATCTCTCTATTCATAAGATTCATAAAGCAAGCGTTTCTCCATTGATTCTCACTCTCTTGCCTTCAAGCCTCATCCTCCTTGTTCAGTGCCCCTTGTCTTCATTACGAACCCAGACCACGAACGATTTCCTCCTTTGTTGGTTCACATATTAGACATCCTACTGGGTTGTACAATTTCCTGTATTCTAAACCAACGACACCAGGCCAACAACTTCACGGCCCACCACTACAACCATGTGCTATCAACTTGTCGAGCTCTATTCGGCTTGCCGATGCCCCTACTACACCCATGCTGTTGATCGCTGCGCAGCATACGGCCGCCCAGGCCATCCTATCCAGCAGCGAACGATTCTCGTTGGTTACCTATGCTCTGCACACTCGAGTCATGGTGCTCAGTATGCATCACCACATAGCTACTCGGACAGTGGCTACCAAAGTGGCTACTCGAGCTCAAAGAGCTATCGATGAACGATTCTGTCTTCGGCAGTGGGATCTTGCTCTCCAAGACTGATAATATTCAAGTTCGACGATTGGGTTTTTTACCTTCTCTCCTGCAACCCATCGCAACTCTCCTTTTTGCTAGCAGGATTTCGTTGGATTGGTGGAGTCCCGAATGAGGCTCACCGCTAGGGGTATCCTTTTTGCAGACTTCCTGGCTCTATCGTCACCCATTGAGGCCTCTTCGTTTTGTGGATGACCACTTTTGTTATGGAGATCACAGCAACGTTGCCGAGGGCATGGGAATGAGATATGATATGGACATGAAAACGGTCACGACGGAATGCCTTCTTTTCGGTTGGGGAAAGCAACTCAGATTGCCGTTCTCCCTTCGCAAGCAATTCTTTCTTTCTTTTAACACACGGCATTGTTTTCTTGAACTTGCCGGTGGTTCTTTATTTGCTGGTCGGCTACAGCATTCATCGACGGAGGGAAAATCTCTCAACTCACATTGTCGGATGGCGTTTACTTATTTGGCCTTTTGCCCCTTTGCACAGCGATGATTTATTGGTGCGACTTCATTTTTGCTTGGCTGGAAACAAGTCAGGATACAGCGACATTGGACTACATCTTGGAACAGCAGGTGCTGAGAGCCTCGCGGCGATTTTAGACGGTGGGATTTCTATTCTTGAGCATCATGGGCCGAGACATTACTGGTAATAAGTCTCGGCCTCCGGACTACGGTACTACGATTTGTTTTCTTCTTCTTCTTCTCCATGGATGTCTTTTTTGACAAAAGACGATCCACATCTTAGGGTCACTGGGACTTTTATCACGGTTTGCATTTGAACTGGTGGGGCTTACTAAAATGCTTGTAGTATTAGATGTGGACAACGGATGGCTGGCCATTACTTCATTTCTTTTGGAGAGAGGATCTTTCAAAATATCCGGTGTATTCTTCTGTTTTCATACTGCATCACCTGGGTCTATAACAAAGCATTGATTGCAACAGTCACCCTGGTCATTAGTACATATGTTCTTGACTTAGGAACTGGGTTCCCAATCGAACAACTAGCAACAGGAAGTGTGACGTTGAACGTTCCACGATATGAAAAAAGACAATTTTACCTCTGCTCAATACTCTCACAAACTCTTCTCGTGAATCATTAAATTAGCAAGAACATCCAAGGTGGAAAGCATGATTGGTGCCTATTTTACTGAGGCTTAGTTTCAACTCATCCTCGCGATCATCAGGCAAAGTGGGTCATATGAAGTCAACTTCTCCACAACTTCACAACCAAGCCTTGAACATTATAATCATACATGTCTCCAAAGGTTTTACCTACTTTCTCTCACACAGATGTAAGACTTCGAGGCGCTGGGAGAAAAACGTTGCAACGACAATGTCAGATGTGCCATGAGGAGGCCTCAGTTAAGCCACCAGCTCTAATTGCTGAGTTGTGTGTGCATCATACAGACAAGGCAGAAAGGGCTAAAAACACTTATATCGACTAAATTGAGTCACAGCCTTGCAGTAGTAGTTGCAGTTTCAATAGTTTGTCTAAGCCCATGGACACGGCAATGGTAATGACGTCTGAGGTTAGCGTGTCCTATTATTAGGCCATCCACCCCCGGTAGATTGCCAGATCGAGCCACGCGGGAAGGATGGGTGCGTTCGGCGAGAGTAAGGCCAATCAGCCTTGAGAAGGATTTCGGCTGTTTTACTCAGGAAACTTTTGACGCAGATTACAAGGAGGGCTGGGGGCTTGTGTGATTTGCGGGCGGTGCGCGATTAGGCGCACTGGCGCCATGCAGGGAACTATTCCAGGGTGTGAAACGATCAGTCGGGTTGCCAAGGATATTGGGGCATGTGTTTTGGATAGATGAACAAGGAGTTTGTGTACCAATAAAGGTGATCATCTACGTACAGTACGTTACTAGGACCTGAACGTGCAGCTTCGTTGCGGAAAGGCTAGAGATTTCGCTTAGCACTCGATAACCTATACTACTGAGTGTTATACTCCAAACACGAGCACAACAATCGAGATTCAAATCCTAGGAGGATGTAACAATCCCGTGCAAAGAAGCATCGCAAGCTTACAACCGAGCTCAAGGTTGGATGGATGATGCAGTGTATAAGGGGAACCCGGATTCTCAGGTGCAATTGGCCAGTACAAAGCGGTGCTGACATGATGGAGAGCTACCTGAAGCTTGCATCTTTGAACTTGGCGAACATGGAAAGATGATTCGTCTATCGTTTGAGGAACTCATCAAAGGCTGAGGTGAGCCAAAGTAGTAACGCTACATCGCGGTAGTTTCCAAGGATTATTTCGAAATAGGAATGGCACGATTCAGCTGTCAGAAACGGCTGAGGTTGGGTTCCATGCTGACAGCCAGAGTCCCCAAGAAATTAAACTTGACGATCCCTGGCTTGCCGAAGCCGGGCTGTTTGTATGCAGGGGCATGACGTTTGGTGGAGTGCTCAAGGCGTTTTTCTTCTGGAGGGGACAGGGGTGACCAGTCCCAGCTAGGGGTTGGGGCGGCTGGCGCTTGTGAGTAAGGGACATTCTGTAAGGGACGTATTAAGGTACGTACAGCCAAATGAGTCGCTGGGTCCTTGTTCCTCTGTATAGATTAGGCCTGTATCATGTAAGGTAGGGTCCTTCGTTGAAACTCGGCTACGATCACATCATACTCTACCTATGTCATGTTCAGCCTTACACGCGAGTCAGGTTTCTTGACAGTGTAGGTAGCTCAACATGTCGTCATGATGAGCTCGGGCCAAAACTAAAATATTACTGTACTTTATTACCTAAGGTATCTGATGCCATGAAACGAGATATTGCCCTTGATCCAATCGTTCCTTCCTGCATAATGACAATGATGAGGGAAAGGGAAAGTGAATAGAAGGCAGGTTGGGCGAAACTGGCAAAGGAAACTGCACTAGCACATCCCGTCTGCCGCCATCAGCCCTTCAGTGGCCTTACCATGTGCACTGTGAGTTGTAACTCTACATCAACACCATCAACACCATCAACAACGGCTTCTCCTCCCACCCTTTTCCCTTTTCCGTCTTCCGCATCCTAGCAACCGCTTCTCTACATACATGATAGAATCTTTAGTCTTCATCTTCATTCTCCTCCTGTGTTCAGTCTAGACCTTTTTAGGAATGCCCTCGTGTTCAATGACCCAGTCTCTTGATCCAATTACATCTACTCAAACAATCGTCAACAATACTTCTCAAAGTCAATCTTCCCCAACACAGCGTCTAGGAGAGCATAAATCCCACGGCGTAAATCCCCTCGTCATCGCGATACACTCTCGTCACCGGCGTCCAACATTTGACAGGGCCGTCTGCTTCAGCACACGATACGTGAAACTCCATCATGTTTTCTAACCTCATTGGCCACACTCGGGCCTTTCTCCCTCAAGGGAACTCGAATGATCACATCGGTACTGACGTTGGCGACTTCGATCAAACCCCTCCTCCAAGTTCACGCGTATCCGTGGACATGCCAAGAAGCGAGGATATGGGATCAGAGGCTATCAAAGAGTTTAGAACGAACCATGACACCGCGTCTCTTGGGCATCTTAAATCACCATTGACCGATTCAGAATTTTCTGGCACAAATAAGTCGACACCTCTTGTAAAGACTCGGCAATTCGAACCCTCGGCAGAAACAACAAATACTCTGGGCGCTATACCTGGCCCCCCTTACCACAAAACTTCTCTATCACAGGGCGGGATGACAACACAGCGCAGTCCGTTAGAATTTTCGGTGGGAGGCCGGAATGATCACGAAGTTGAAGATGTTCCACTGACTCCAGGGATTCTGTGCGCCGATAATGACCTAAAGTCATCACCAGGCGAGAATGGCCAGCGGCCAACTTTGGAACAGGACTCGCCTAGATCAAGGAGTATCTTATCGAACAAAGACTAGAAGTCCCAGTCTCTTTCGGTGAAACTGCGCCCAACCTTTGACCTCCTTCTGAGCGATTACAGAAATCGTCTAAAGATGTCAACTACTAAGGGATGGAAAAAGGCAGGCATAAACTATCCTAGCGGAAGTGCTTCAGAAGACAAAAGGATCGCTCCTCCAGAAAAATGTGTGGTCCTTTCGAACGCTTCAAGTGTAGGTGACCAGGATTCTAGACCCTTCTCATCGCTCAACACAGGCACATACCTACCCAATGTGGCATCGTCAGACACACAGCTGCATGGCTTACACGACCAAAACAACAGCTCTCACGGCGTGAATTATCCAGAGTTATCTCTGTTGGAAGACCAGAGCTTATTAGCTACAAACATAAATAGACCAGTTCGCAGCCAATCCTCGGGATCTATTATGAGCTGTTTATGGAAAAGCCAGTGGCTCAAGCGACTATCGCGCACAGCAAAGTCAAACGATTCACAGCTTACCGAGCCTCAGCCTGGAATCAAACTAATCAGATCAGATGATCGACGTCCATCAGAGCCTGTTTTGCCAAGCAGCATAGCTCTGCGAAGAATGTCCGCCTGGTCGACTCTATCTGGCAAGTCTGATCCTGGAGTTGACGGGGTACTGTTCAAGCGTGCATTCAGCGATCTCGAGAGGCTCCTCGATGAAGCTCTCTCCCTCGCCCTGGAGGTTGCGGACCATTCGGAAGCCGCAGCTCATGCTAGCCACCCTGCCGTGTCGAATGAGCATGGTATCAATCATGTGAACGAATCAAACTTGCCGATGGGCAACAGGCCCCAAGAACACGTCGGAGCATTTCCTATAGATGGAGTAGATGTGGCCTACCCAGCGAGACCGGGCTGCAGGCGTGCTGCCACTTACACTGCCGTACCCAAACGCCCACGGCTGGCCGATGTAGTTGAGAGCTATTCCGGAACCTATCAGGAGCTTCGAACCAGGAATCAGGCTGAAAGAAGACAACAAAGTGGCACCTCGCGACGTTCTTCACTCAGCAGAAAGTCCCGGAAATCTAACAAAGGGTTCAAGACGGATCGTAGACGGAGGCCAGTTATGCTGAAAGATCTCCGCAGCACAAGTGCCCTTTTTGATATTGGAGGAATGGACGTCAAAGGAAAAATAACAGCTCAAAAAAGCTCGGCAGCTGTGAACGTTTCATCGGCCGTTCGAATTGGGACCAGCCATGACGCCCTACCAGAACATAACATTGCTGGGAGAAGACTGCATGGCGAACACGGCATCAATCTTCGAAAGCGATCGCACGTGAGTCTACGGGACATGCAAGGTTTCAACCTTCCAAAGTCGCACATCAGGCACCCGATTGCGAGGGACTAGTCACCCGTTCGCAAGCGATTTGTAGCCTCTACTGCCTGCTTGAGCACAGCGCTCATCGGGGTGCTACTTGGTATCTATACAGGCCTAGTCCCATCAATCCAGTATTATATCGTGGATCAATCACATGTCACTGTACACGGCAACACCGGTTGTTTCCTTGCCCTTGCTATTCCGTCCTTCTTTCTCTGGCCATTGCCCTTACTCCACGGTCGGAAACCGTATATAATGTCAAGTCTCATTATTGCAATGCCTCTTCTTTTTCCACAGGCAATTGCAGTCAGCAGTCCCAGGCTTACCAACACTGCGTCTTGGAGGGCAATGCTGTTGGCCTCTCGTACACTAATGGGTGGCTCCTTGGGCTTTGCAACTATGAACTTTCACTCAGTTCTGACGGACCTTTTTGGCGCTTCCCTAATGTGTCAGCATCCCCACGAAGAGGTTGTCGATCATTTCGACGCAAGAAGACATGGTGGTGGCATGGGCATTTGGCTTGGTATCTGGACCTGGTGCTGGATTGGATCTCTTGGGCTCGGTTTTCTCATTGGCGCAGCTATCATTGATAAACATTCGCCAGCATGGGGTTTTTACATCAGCATCATGATGATTGCAGTTGTCTTAATTCTCAATGTGATATGCCCCGAGGTCCGACGATCTGCATTCCGACGGTCGATTGCAGAAGTCCGAACAAGAGGGGACATCTCGCGTCGTCTAGCTCGAGGAGAAGTGATGATGCATCGAGTCAAGACAGGTCCAAAGTGGTGGGGACAGGAAGCATACCATGGTGTTCGTCTATCTTTGGAGATGCTCGAACAACCTGGCTTCGCGGTTGTAGCGATATATGTCGCCTGGATTTATGCACAAGTCGTTCTTGTCATCATTCTGCTGGGCTCACTCGTATCTCGATTCTATCATCTCAGATCGCCATATGTCGGCCTTCATGTCGCCGCCGTTGCACTCGGCGCTCTACTTGCAATTCCTTTCCAAAAAGCCAGTATCTTCTCGAGATCTCGCAACCAAGAAAATAAAGTCAACCGCGAGGTTCTGGGCAAGAAAATAGTATGGTCTTCACATCTAGTCCGCCGGGCCGTCTTTACTATTGCCCTTCCGATCGGCGGCGCCTGCTATGCTGCTGTTTCGTCAGGACCACCAATCAGTTCTGGTGTGCCAACCTTCTTTGCCTTATGTATAGGGTTTCTATCCTGTCTCGCCATTTCAGAATGCAACGGCCTCATCATGGAAACCTTCGATACATCGGATCTATCTCCCGGAATGGTTGGTCGCCACCGTGATCCCACAGGTCAAGACCAGCGTCGAACCAACTACTCCTCTTTTCCGAGAGTGACAGCAGGATTCGCTATGATACAATCCTTCTCATACATACTTGCGGCTGGTTCAACTGCGCTGGGAGGTCATGTAACGCGGAAGCTTGGCCAACAAGTTGCCACGAGCGTCGTAGCTGCGATACTCTTCTTGTTGACTGTCCTCTTGTTGCTTGTTCTCATCCGGTTCAAGAATGTGCTCATCATACCTCGTTCAAAATCAGAAGAGATGGAGAGAATTACCCAAGCCCGTCGACGGTCTTCGAAACGCCGAGCTTCCATGCCCAATGACTTGCGTGCATTGATGGAAGAGGATTATGCCTGGCGGCCCACAATGATAGGAAACCCGATGGGCAAAAACCGCCGAATGAACGTGTTGGAAATGGGTAACCTGACAAGGTGGCAAGATATTCGACGGAGAAATAAGCTCATTGATGCGGGTGTTCATCTCAATCGTGATACGTTGGATCAAGGTCTAGATGCTCTAGATGTTGCACTCGAAAACCATATTGATAACATGCGACAGAATGCATCTGGATTCTTCAGACGAGGGAGCTTAAGAAAGCATGGAAGCCGCCTCCGTCGCAGCAACCAAAGCAGTGAGCAGACATTTCATGACTTAGAATTGGACATGCTTGATCCAGTGGGTACGCCGAGCGAGTCATCCCAGCAACCTCGACAGTATGTCGAGAGGGAATGTGTTATGGGACAAACAATCAAGGAAGAGAACAAGGACGAAGCCCAAGCTCGACCTAGCACTTCGCAAAAAGACCGCACTTAAAGGACACGAAGAGCATTATTGGGAGAGAGTGGCCTATAGGATTAGAATGAATGTCTAGGTGGTGTAGTATAGGTGCATACAATAATTTCCACCCTAAATTCGTGTGCGGTCCTAAGGCATTTTCCATTCCATCTATGACTGCTGCTAATGCTCATTATAGCTTCCAAATGCTTGGCTATTATACAAAATTGGTATGTCATCTAATTCACGAAACAAAAGAACGATGGTGCATGTGTCGCCGAAATCTCTATATCTCCATTTTATTGTACGTTCAATACCAGGTCATCTCCTCGCCGTGTAGGGGTTAATGTCGGCTGCCAATGCGGCGACATTGGAAGGTTTGGTGGTGTCTTGTTTTGAATATCACGATTCCACATTGAAGCGCCAGTTTTGTCTGTACCGATAGTCATATCAGCGGCGCGATCCAAACCGACACGCTTAGCCAGGAGTGAATCCTGGCTATCAGAGTGAACAAGTGAAGGGTTCATTGATTGCGGGGGGCGGCAACTCTGGTACTGAGAGGGGTGTATTTGAGCCTGCTGTCCGGCAAGATAGGGTTGAAATGACTGGTAACCTCCTGTATTACGAGGGTGATGTTGCTGGCTTGGCCGGGCCTGGAAAGGAGGGTACATCTGTGGTTGTTGGTAGGGCTGCTGGTGCGGGAATGTGCGCTGATAGGACTGCAAAGGCTGCTGGTGCTGTTGTTGTTGCTGTTGCTGGAATGACGGATATGTTGGGGGTATACGCTGTGTAGGCTGCCAAGGGTTTTGCTGGTGCTGGTGCTGGTGATTGTGTGAATGCAGTCTCTGGACAGGTTGCCAGGCTGCCTGTTGTTGACGAGGGGAAGGTTGAAACGAGGGAGGCCTCTGATTAGGTTGGTACTGCTGAGGCTGAGGCCCTGATGCAGAACGGCGATGCTGAGAGGTTTGGCGAGACTGAAGAGGTTGAGGATATGGTGGGTCAGAGTAGAAAGGGGACGCCCGGATCTGATCTTGCTTGACATTCGCGGGTTCTGTAGTCTCATCTGGCTCCGGAGAGGGCTCCACAATGCGCATTGTCGATAAGGCTGCCTGTGTACCTGTGTTGTCGGCGGGTTGCATGCTCTGAACAGCTGGTTGAGGTTTCTGTTGTGGTTGCGCATTCAGCTGCGCTTTTGACTGTAGTGCCGCGTAGTATGCACTGGGGGGTTGCATCAGACCCAAGGTCGGGCTTGGCTGCCCAGGAGGGCTGTAAACTACCTGTCGCGTAGGAGGGGCAGCTCGCGGGTTGACGCTGACACCAGGGTTGCCCATCTGGCTGGCACGTCGAGGGTCTCGTGGGGGGATCTGAGGCTGCTGCTGACGAGCTCGGACTGACTGGGGAGATTCGACAACAGGAGAGAGGCTGACTTGCTGTTCTGGCGCCACAGACGGAATGCTTGAGGAGGACTCGGTTGAGGTGGTGATGATGGTGGCGCTACTACTGCTAGAGTCTTCGCGTGGTCGGGTCAGGGGTCTTGTCATGGAACGACGATTGGAAGCGCTGCGTCTTGGATGAGACTGGGAAGAGAAGAAGGGGGAGGGATACTGCGGACGAGGTCCACCAGGTCTGGACGGTGCACCACCAGGAATAATCTCAGCTGGGGGAGCAAGCGATCTGGTGCCGCTTCGTTCTGCACTGCTGAGGGGGGCGTTATCATTGTTAGGTGGTCTTGGTGCTCCCTCTTGAGAAACCTTGGACTCCTGCGAACCTCGAGCAATCACCGAGGCACGCTTTGGGTTTCCCAGAACCCAATTGCCGTATTGGTCGGCGACATAATAGGTTGTTGCTGAAAGAGGGGTTGTTGGTGGTCTCCAGACTTGAGTGTTGGCGTTTGGAGATATCGACGTACGGTCTTCTTCAAACTCTGTCACGTTACTCTCACGGTTGCTCATCCGTACAGCTGGTCCGGCTGGTTTCTCGGCTTGTGGTATTTGTAGCTTCAGCGGTGCGGGTGGTGTCGGCTTAGATCTTCCTGACCAAGCAGCAGCAGCGAGTGTTGGTGGTGGTGGTATTATTGAAGAGCTCTCATCTCGCGTTGAATGTCCAGGATCTTGGCGTCTATCGTCAGCTTGCTCCGCGTGGAGAATAGGCAAGGGCTTGTCGTTGATGTCTCCGGCAGATAGATCCGGTAGGGTCGGTTTCGCAGGGAGCAGCTTTGATAGTCGCCTCAGTGGAGAAGTATGCACCGCCGTGTTGCGGCTCGAGGGAGGAGGTGATAATGCGACACCAATGGCTTCAGGCCTGACACTCCTACGGTTGGAAGTAGGCGGTGGTGGTGGGTGATTTGTAGGATCCAAATCAGGTCGCAGTTGGTGAACCATCCACGAATTATGTCCACCATTGTCAGATCGATCTGGCTTATAACCCCAGGTGTCCCTCATAGGAAGAAAGCCAGTCTTGATCTGAGGATACTTTCTTCGTCGATAGTATCTTGCCAATACAATAGCTCCAACGGCAAATCCCACTGCGGCGAGGACGCCGACTGAAATACCAGCGACCTGTTCAGTGGAGAGTTTGTCTGAATCATCACTGTCCTCATCTTTGCTTGCCCCACCAGCACCACCCTGTACGTCCGTGGTGGTCTCGGACTCTGAACTTGAGGTTGAGGTATATGTAGAAGTCTCAAAAGTAGTGGGCTTCGTGAACGGAGGCTCCGTGATCGAGATGATATCTGAATCATCTGATGAATCAGTCGAAGAGCGTTCTCTGGCCGTCGATCGTGTTGTTGAGTCAACTGGTTTCGTCGATGGTCTTGGAATAACAGGGGGCGAGGATGTGTCAATAACCAATGTTGTCGGCAACGTATGTATAGTGCTAGATGTGTCCGGCCGTGAAAGAGTCTTAGTAGTCACTGAGGGAAAAGTCACAACTCCTCCCGTAGGAGCTAAAACCAATGTTGCCGTGATGGTGAGATAAGTAGGATGGACCGCGCCAGGTCTCCCGTTGCATATATCATATGCATTCTCGATGACTCTATCTGCTTCTGTGTAAGCAAAACACTATCTGTGTATTCTGTGGTCCGTAGTACATACCACTGGCTTCGACTTTGGAGCAGTATCCAATGGATCGTTCAGCAGATATACATTGCATTGCACCCTCACCAAGAGTGAATCCCGAGGCGCCCCTTCGAGAACACAGACAATCCAGCAGGGGTTTTCCGGTGCAAACATCCTGAGCATAATTGACGTTAAGGAAAGAGGCGAAGCATTCTCCGGCACAACTGGGGATGAAGCTCGAGAATTCGTTGGAGATATTAGTCGCGAGTACGACAGTTACACAAAAGATCAACCATGCCGGCACGAAGGAAAATGGCCAACTGGCCATTCTACAACGAAACATCTAACAAGTGAAATCAGCTCGAGCTTGAGGCAGGGCATGTTGGGCTGGTGAACTCACCTAAAGAGAAGGGTATCCTATTAAAGGAGATGGCCAGCATCTCAACGAAGTGGATTCATGAGCAGTCGTGACAAAAGAACAAAGGGAAAAGAAAATCAAGGAGAAATTAGTTAGTGAGAGTTTGTACAATCGGTCACAGAGGATACGACAGAGGAAAAAGAGAAAGAGAAAAGAAAATGCGAAACACAGTCACAACGGATGGATGAGTTAGGAAACAAGGGAGCATATGAAGACAAGACTGGACTGTGCATATGCAGCATACACATATCTCAGCAGCCGCCGTCTTCCGCTACATCACGCAAGTTGATCATGACATGTAAGGCCAGCGCTTGCTGGGCGTTGTAAGTCCTGCATCTGCAAGCCTCCTCTTCAGCTACAAGGCATCTCGAGGGCTATGGAACCGCCAGAGCGGGCCCTCGATTGCGCTCTGCGTCATTGTGGAAGAGGCTGGATCCGAGATATCCTGCTGCAAGTGCGTTCTATTTTTGCGCGCGTGCAATGCACAAGGTGAAATACCTTACTTGGACGATCCGAAACTCGACGGACGGTGTGCGTTTTGTTTGGCGGTTAGAGTTCGAGCTATGACTGGCTGAGGGCTTCTTGTAGCGCCGTTAGACGCGGGAGGGCCCTTTTGGGCGTCAGCGATTGACAGCCAATCCCCCAACTGGAAACATGATGACTGATCACGTGAAGCCATCTCCGTCCAATTACGGTGTTCGTATAGCCTCAGTTGGGGGCCTAGTATAGGCCACCCTAAGGCACTGTACATACTCCTTCTGCTGCAGATCGGCGACCTTTATTAAGCTTGATACTATATTGTAGATGTGATGACTACACTTTCTACGCCTTGGCTGGTTTCAAAGTCAGTTGGGTGGTCATCGTGGACTTATCCTCTCAGAGTTCCGCTGGAACCGTCACCTCCAGTCCAGCTGAAAGATCTCAGCGTTACTTCGTCTTGATTGTACATGGACCTCTCGGTTCGTTGCGAGATCCTAAAGACAATATTGGGGCTGACCAAGAGACCTTATACTTGTTTCAGTCCCGTTCAAATGGGCGTCTATGAATCAATCAAATCGTGATGTGACCCACAATGTCTCGGCCTTCTTCATATCCTCATAGCCAAATGATATAAGCACTATCACCTATTATGCTACCATGCCATATCTAGATCTGTTGATGTCATGTCCACATTCATGTGCATCTGCTTCCTCTTCCAGTAACAACTCCCGACTCATCATACAAGCTGGGTGTTCTCATCACCGACAATTTATTATCTCAATAGCAGATTTGGTCAACTTTACGGGATATATTCGCATTGAAGATCTAGATTCTCTCCTGTTTCAAGGCTCGTCAACCATCACACAGGTCTCTTATCAAGTGCATCCTTGCCAGGCGTACCGTCATCAGAAACACCTCTGTACGGTCACGAGGCTCAAGCCGAATTGCCAGGCGAAAGATGGAAAGAATTTCGTAAACGATAAAGATCAACAACAACCTTAGACGCCGACGCCGACAATAACACCCACAATAGAACCACAAATCCGCCAGGGCACAGGAAGCTCCGAATACCACGAGGCCATCTCTTGTCTGTGTTAGATGAAAACGCCACATATAATGCAGCTGAGCCCTCAGTCCCCACCAACCAAATGCTATGCAAACATCAAATTCCTCTATTAACAATCTCACATGGCCATTTCAGCCTGCAGCTTCCGAAGTTCGGCTTCCTCGTCATCTTCTTCGACTGCCTGCTTCTTGCTTGACATGGCTGTATAATGTTAGTATTTACACGAAAAAGAAACTTGAGTAAGGGGACATACGCTCTTCCCTAGCTGGCGTGGGTAGCTTATGCACAGCATCTGACACGGGGACGGTGCCCGTCTTGAGCATCTGTTCGTCAAGCTGCTCCTGTTGTAGCTCATCCAATTCGTTCTCCAACTCATCCTCGTCGATCGGCTCGCCTAATGAGTTCGAGGTGATTGCGTTGACAATCTCGTCGCTCATTGCATTGTGCTCACGCAGTTCGTCCCTGTGATTTCAGATTAGCCAAGGACACATCCCATACAAACTGGCATAAATAAGCGTGGCGTGAACGTACATTGTCGCATCAACCTTGTCCACCGTAAGACCTCCATAGATCTGCTTCATGGCTGCGTTGGCGTTGCTCATGGCCGCCAGAGTCTCCTTGTTGATATTGGCGGACTCGATCGAGTTGATTTGCTGCTCTAGTGTACCGATCTGTGCGACGGTTTGCTCAAGCGCGTGCTCATGTGTCTTCTTGCGTCTCAACGCCGCTTTGGCCGCTATCATATAGATCAGCATCTCTGCCCCGCATTACGAATCTCATGGAGATGATCACGTACCGTTCTTGTTGGTGCTCACGTTCTTGCGTGCCGTAGCGTCTTGCTCGTCGATCTGGGTCTGGAGATGCCTCTCGCGCTTCTGCAACATGTCAAGCTGCGCTCGCAGCCCGAGGATCGCATTCTTGGGCGTGTCCTTGCGTTTTTGGGCCGCGGCGCCACCAAACCAACCCCACATGTTTACAGTTGCTGATCGGTCAATATTGGGGATAAATATGAGTTTGATGAAGGAAAAGGAGCGTGAGTCCTGTTCCTCTTGTTGAGCGATCTCGTCGTGCAGTGTCGGGGTAGAAAATGGCGTAATGAGTCTCGACTCAGTGTCGGGTAGTGGGGTCAGGCTCCAGGAGAATAATATCCACCGGGGCTACACAAGATATCGGAAGCTGCTAGTATTAGGTGAACAGGAAGCGCGATATACCGCGAAGGTTGTGATGTTTGTTGTCGTCAGCGTCGTCGTCCTAGGTAGTGTAGAGTTAAAGGTAGCCTGCGGGACTCTTATCGTTGCCTGTGTGATGACGGCACCTAGGCCTTGCCCGCCATTTTCTCTTAATTGCATATTGTGGGGCCGTCTGCTATAATTGCAAGATCGCTCAGGTGCACCCGTCTCATGTGACGCAATATTCAAATGGCCGATCTCAACTACCCATGTCACTCCGACCAAACATGAGGCTATTCGCAAGTGAGATATGATACATACATAGTAGATGAGTTCTAGGTGTAATAGCTTGGTCTTTTAGTGTGTTCATGCTTGAGTTGTTCTTCCATAAAATGTTATTCACTTTTTCGCCTCTCCACTTCTTGACAGGCTGGAATTGCAGAAAGTACCTAGGTAGTTATGTTCGTTGGTTCATGTTCAAGCGTACCTAGGCAGCCGATGAGAAATCCGTTGGCTAATTACACTGATCATTATCATCAGTGCATCCTCAACTCCAGAAAACGGCCCATACTCTCTATATTACATCTGGCTCCATACTCCGTCAGCTCCCTCTATATTAAGCTACTCTCCTAACACACATTACTACTGAGTCTTCGGGGCACAGCGCGTTTCCTGACTGATAATAAGAAACCAGATCCCAAATATTACAAAAAGCATCTGCTTCACTTTTAGCCTCTTCCTCCAATAAGTACCCCTAGCGCCCACATTGACCGTATTAAATACACGACAGATCGAGTCGAATCAAACGAAATAGTCACTCGCTGAAGGATAATGTTTTGTTGCTCATTTCCAAGCTTAACTTGAAGGTGAACATCGACCTAGTGGTCTGGAAAAAATGTTGGAAACGTTAACGGCGTAACGTCATGACTCTGCGTGTATGGAGTGAGCTGGTCGGGAGTCGTCAGGTAGATAAGTTAGGTCAAAAAATCAACCCCACTTACTCTTCAGAATTGCGGCTTTCATCATAAGTCACCACCCTTCTCTTGTGTATCGTAATGCCATACGATGTAGTTTGGGAGGCCAATAACTTGATAGCCGGCACGCTTAGCCATCTTGGCAAAGCCTTCGGTCTCGGCCTGGTTTTCAAAAGCATACGCTGGAAAGTTGATGCCTAAAACTGATGTTAATCACGACGTTATGGAACTTGATATACTGTGACCACAAACCTGATCGATGAACGTCTGCCTTGACCAGAATGTTGACACCGCCAATGCCATCCAGTTGAACCTCGACATCTTTGTTTTCGCGCCAATCCCCCATCTTGCACATGTATTCGCGCCCAGTGTCGAATTCCTTGTAGCCTTCGACAATGACTGTGTCTTTCGGCAGGCTGTTGGCGAGCTTTCGGCCTTTATCGGACTCGATCCATGAGTTGTAGTCGACTGCGTTTGCAAATTAGTAAGTCTCAGGTCATATAGATAGATTTGAGGAACTTACATCGACCTTCGATATCAACACCCTTCTCGAACCTGTGGAACCAAATGTCTCGGATGTGTCAGTGCCATGATGTCTCAGAATATCCTTAGGGGACCTACTGGGCACGAGAATATCTCTGTCATGCGCAACAAAATCTTCAATGATCCGTCTTGGCGCTTGTTCGATATCAACGTCACGCCAGTACACCCATGAGTGCTCTGGCTTCAGAGCTGTAGCTAAGAGGTAGTTTCTTGCCTTAGCCATGGCTTTGCGACGTGGCGCTTGTACCTCAAATCCATGTCTCTGCTCTGCATCCTGGCTGAGGTGGAAATGGAAGTTCTTTTCGACAACAGTGATACTGTTAAATGGCACCTCATCCTTCCGCTTTTGTAGGTAGTCAAGCTCGGAAGCAAGAACAGCGAGTGTATCGTCCTTCGAGTCAGATATTAAGAAGGCGAGATCGATCAGGCGGTGCGGATAAGTGAGCTCTGCGATGAGTTTGAAGTAGTTCTTGAGGAAAGGAGCGGCGTCCTTCAGAGGTGTCAAGATCAATACTCGTTCGTTTCGGATGAGGGCCTGTGGGCTCGAGGTGATCGGGTTCAGGTCGATGTGCTGGATCGAAGGAGATTCGACTTTTAGTGGTTTATGGTGGTTGAAGAGGACTGGTGTCTGCATGTGTGCATTCCATAGAGCATGCTCGTTCGGTGTCATTTCCATGGGCGACTTGTTTGGGCCCCAGCAACGAACACTGTTTCCATGTTAGTCGAGTTCCTCTACTCGATCCGAGTTGACGGTACAGACTTTTGTGGTCCCGGGGGTGGTGCTCGAAAAGTACGGTACAGCAGCATCACAATGCCAGTAACGCTTATTAGGAGAAGTAATCGTGATCGTGTCAAATTGCTTCGCAATACTCTGCTTGGAGGCATTTGGGCCTTTGCGGCCTTCCAGTTAAGTCCACCACCAGGGAGAAGCATGGTGAATGCTTCAGCAAGTCGCCCTCTCGCTCTATTCTTCGGGTAGGATAATCTGTCGCAGAGGCGATAACTGGCACTGTCGTTGCAGCTGTGTTCACGTTTTGTCGTCTGCAACCACGTGAGGTCTTCCAAGGTTCGCTGTTCTTTCAATCCCCCCTGTCGCAACGGCTCCGTCTATCAACCCTTTGATCCTGTTCTGTACCGCAGAGTCCTAAGGCGGCTCCCGTGTAATTTCGTGTTTGGGTAGACTATACCCTGATACGCCTTTGTACAGGGGTTTTGTTGGCGGCTTTGAGGTTATTGCTGTCGCGTAAGGGGCCCTAGCGTTACCAGAGTGGCTCAAAAAAATATAATGTTCGCATTAAGCAAAAATATATGGTACGACCGAAAACGAGTGTGTGATGGTTCTCTATTAAAAATTGGTGAAGTCGACAGGCACCGGTTGTAAGAATCCAGGTAAGAAAAGTAAGGTAAACCAAAGCACTATTGACATTTAATCTACGTTGCGATAGCTCGGATCAGCACCTTGACTTTCGTTGGCTCGACACGATAGTCCGGGTTGTGGCCGGGACAGGGTCCCTGGAGCGTTCCAGACAGAGCTTCCAGCACTCCACTGACCCGCTGTAAGCTCCATTCTCCAGTGGTTTCAGTGGCAGATAGCCCCTATCGAAACGGCTGCCGTGTGGGCGGGTGGAAAAACAAACGTCAGCGACAGGTATAGACTTACCCTAGAGATTGCTCCGAAGAAGCAATTCAATTCGTGGCTATGGGTCTTTTTGATTATCTGTTGTTGTTGTTGTTCTTCTTCTTCTTCCGTTAACCTTTAGAACGAATCGCACCGTATGTCTATAGTGCGTGATACCGTGCTACAAGCGAGGGAGACTTCGTATCACCTCACACGTGCTGTTTATGAACAATATTACGTCTCTGGTTGGTCTTTAGAGTGACTAAAACGTAACAATACCATCGATGGAGTCACTGGGGCAGATGCAAGTTCGTGCTAAGAAGTGATAGACGTCTGAATAGAAATATAGGCCACACAAGGCATTTATAAAAGAGAGGAGATACAAGTAGATACAGGTTACAATTCCATAATCGTCAATCCGATGTCTTAATTGACAGTGGAGGTAATGGAAGGTACCTTATTCAACCTGTGATGTTATTGGCTCCAAATATGCTAAGAGATCGACCAATGACATAAGACAGGGCGCATATCCCAAGGACTCATAAACGTGAATAAGCAAAAGACTGACACTTTCACCAACAGGAATACTTGCCAATTTCTAGAATAAAGGCTCTGCTACGCCGGAGGCTACTTGTGAGTAGCGGTGCATTTACCTTGAGCCGGATTGTGTTATGCCCACTTTGCTCTTACGACGTCATACCTCCCTGGCCTTACAGCAATTCATATCATATTCACAAATACTCGGAATAAGGACAGGACTCAGTTCGACGCACATCATGGTCACCACAAGGCGATCTTTACGCATCAGCGCTCAGCCAGCTTCCATGACAGAGCCATTGGAGAAACCAAGATCTAAGGCTACAGGTCGGAAGCGTAAAGCAGCTGCCGTTCAGGACGAGCCCGAAGCACCTTCAACACCACCCCCAAGGAAGCGAGCGCAAGGCGAGCCTGCAACACCAGCTGTTCCGCCACCAAAGACACCAACGCCTGCTGCTGCTGGGCTCTTTGCTGAACCGACTAGCATCACCAAGAAACCTCGTACTGCGGCCGTTACACGACTTGCAAACCCCAGGCTGACAAACGCAACGCTCCTCTCACCAGAGACGTCACGTCTTGTTACCTCACGGGACATTGATAATTTATCGCCTAGTAAGGCACCACAGGCTAAGACGACAACAGAGAATATCCTTAAAGAGGCATGCGACTATCTGGTCAAAGTTGATCCTCGCATGAAACCCCTTGTAGAGAGCCACCACTGCAGAGTATTCTCACCAGAGGGACTGGCAGAGAAGATAGACCCATTTGAGAACCTCTCCAGTGGCATCATTAGCCAGCAAGTATCAGGAGCTGCAGCCAAATCTATAAAGGCCAAGTTTCTCACATTGTTCGAGGAGCAACCAGGAATCCGATTCCCCCATCCCTCTCAAGTGGCTGCCAAGTCGATCGAAGAGCTCCGTACAGCAGGTCTATCGCAACGCAAAGCTGAGTACATCAAAGGCCTTGCAGAAAAGTTCGTCAGCGGAGAACTTAGTGCTCAAATGCTCCATGATGCTTCGGATGCGGAGGTCATGGAAAAGCTGATTGCCGTGAGAGGCCTTGGGAAGTGGTCCGTTGAGATGTTTGCATGCTTCGGGCTCAAACGGATGGACGTCTTTTCACTCGGTGATCTAGGCGTTCAGAGAGGTATGGCTGCATTCGTGGGGCGTGATATTGCCAAGCTGAAGGCCAAAGGCGGTGGTAAATGGAAGTACATGTCGGAGCAGGATATGACAGAGCTGTCGGCCAAGTTCTCACCATATCGAAGTCTCTTCATGTGGTATATGTGGCGAGTCGAGGAGACCGATATCAGCACAATGGAATAAACTTCGGTTGCTGGGTCGGTGTGTGTTTGTTGTTATTGTGCCTCGCAGACAAAGATATAATCCCACATTGTGTTGATCGGATACACTTCCGCGGTTACTACTGCGAGTGGTGATGTCATACTACAGATTCAATGCACAGATTTACTACATAGCTGTCCTCATGGTCTATCTGGACCCGGTGAATAAGGTCCGACGTACGTGTCTATAATAATACATAATCGGTTTCGCATACTGCAATGAGTTGGTGAGGTCTTCTCGTCTAAAAGAGCATATCTCTCATTGGTGTTAAAGGATGATGGCAGCAAATATAATTGGCTGAGCTTGCACAAAGAACATGATTCGCCATCGGCGATCGGCTCCAGGGGAGGCCTGCTTTTGTGGATTCACCCATAACGGCGCGAAGACGGTTGCGCCACGAATCGACCAAAGGCGCCGCTGCCGAGACTGTAGCGGGCCTCGATGCTCTATCTCGGTACATCGTGAAGGTTGCAAAGAACAACAACAACAACAACAAAGAAAAACAGTGGTAATGAGGATGGCCATGTGCAATGTATCAGACAAGACGCATGGATACGTGTCTGACGAACAAGGAACTCGACGTTAGCTCGCAGATCACGAGAGCCAAATGGGCCAATGTGATAGCCAAGGGGAATTTAACCTCTAGTGAGGCCCATAAATGAAAGAAAGTATTGTGCAACCACTTCGCAAATCGTCGAGTCTCTGCAAGGTCTGGGCAGATATTGAAGCGGGAAGTGGGAAGATGCTTGGTTAGTGACGGAGCCGATCCCACACAGGCTGCAGGCTTGGCTGTCTGAGTGTGGAGAGTGTAACGCGTCAAGGGGCGGCGGATAACTTCGACTTAGGTACATATGTACATGCTTCAATGGAATGGAGGCGTGAGTCGTAGGCTCTTGGACAGCGGAAGATTGAACCGAGTGGCCAACGGGAGGAAATCCGGGCATATCTGATCTAAATTAGTGTCCAGACGTGTGTATTTTAGTGCCATGCATAGCCGTGGCACTCAGCTGATAACAGTTTTTTCTTCCCTCTCATGGTTCGGAAAGACCTTCGAGGCTGGGGTTTTCAACGAGGCCAATGAACACTGAAAAGCCATTGTCTGAGATACACGGAAGATAGACATGCCCAATATGCTCTGGTGCGCTATTTTGATTGCCTGGGATGATTACAATCAAGATCATCCTCAATGGACATCTTGAGTCCGTAAAACTGAAAGATAACCAAACCCATGGCCACTGTGATATGGCATGAAAACAAATCAGGGGCGAATTTCGGTTAAAGGGCGGTGCGAGAAAAAAAAGTTCCATTTTAAGATCGTAACCTTGGATCTATCCGCGGCATGTGCCCCAGCACATTTGTATGAGTGACAATCCACTGAGATAAAGAAGGGCTGGGCAGGCTGGGATCAAACACAGGACTACCACATCACTTGAGACTCATGTTATAGGGGAAAGAGAAAAAGAAAATTGACCCCGGCGACAGTGACAGTCGCGTTGCATATCAGCTGTCCGAGACTCCGAATACTATAAGGAGGTATATAAAAAAAGGAAAGGGAAGCGAGTGCGTGAAGTGGAATGATGATAAAAAAATCCGTAAAGGGAGAAGCATTGGGCTTCGTTATCCCCGGAGCCTCCGGAAGTTTCGATACCGAGAAAAGTCGTATCGTATTGTCAGTAGTAATATGATTTGAGACTTCGAGTGGTGTTTATGCCTGGTGACTCCGATAATTGATTCTTCAACCACCTGGGTCTGATATCGATTAATGAGTTTGTTTTAATACTCATGTCATTAGAGATAGGCTCGTGTTCGCTCGGTTGAATGATTGTCATATCTGTGACTGGACTCTGTCCTACCCTTATGCCTATACCGTATTTATCGCCCTTGACAGGTCGGCTGTGTAACCTTTGCCTCCGACTGGCATCATAGTTGATTTGTCTCATGGAAATGATGACGTCTCAGTGGAAGAAGGGAATTGAAGATTGAGAATCCAGGCCCAGCCTGGATTGTGAAATCATATGGAAATGAAGACAAATGGAACAAGACGAGTTTGACAGGGAAGACGGTGCAATGTCTCCGTCTGTTAGCGAATACTTTGAAAGGGGTGCCATGCTAGGTAATGACACGATGGTATCGATCGATTGGAAGGTATTTTACTATCAACATGTTTAAAGACATGGAGTTTAGGGCCCCTGCTAGTTGATGCGAAATGTGGATACTCTGAACAGCGTCCGTAGCTGAATGGGGTGCAAATCTCGCCTGCATGCGATGCGATGGAATTAGAGGTACAAAGCTGGAGATTGTAGCTAATTTCAGTGATGAGATTGTCAGGGAACAACAAGGACAATCTACGGAGTACTCTATGTACAGGTACCAGAGTAAGTCTAATAGAAGAATGATGCGCAAATGTGCCTCCTCAAGAATGGTTGTCTACTATGAAAGAAGGTTACCTAGAATTATAGGTGAATAAATCCAACCATCCAAAGCTGGATAGATTAAGTAATGCGCTTGGAGTGACTACAGGAGCCGCGGTGCCTGGTACGCTAATGCATGCAACGCAGTTAAAGTCAAAGAGGCAGTAGAAGATATGTGCCCACTAATTCCCTCTTTAGGGGCTGTTGATTGTTGCTGGCCAAGCGGGCTGGAAGGCAGAGAGTGTTGTCATCATTGTTGCATCTAGCTCTGTTTACGCGGCCATTGGGCTTTTTGTGAAGCCGGAGGTTGGTATAAATGCGAGCACATAAGGTCTTGGCTAGGTAGAGATTACAGGTAGAAAAAGAACCTACATTACCTCAAACTAGGACAGATTGAAAAAAAAACCTCTCAATGGATTAGCTAGCGTCTTGATAGTTCAGTGGTGGTCGGTGTCAATAATTCACGTCGTGTTGAGCGGTGCACTGATAGTCTGATATGTACAGTAACGGATGAGGCGCAACCAAGTCAGTGGGCCCATGTCTCTGAACCATTAGCAAGAGATTAGTGCCTATGTCGTCTATCCCTGGCTACCTGGGTACCTTAGGTACTAAGGTATTTCTCACACCTGGTCAATGAATCCGTCGCACCCGTCCAGTCCACACTGGAGTCTGGAGTCCAGCTCGCCCTGGCATCGCCTTGGGCCGGTACTGGTTCCTTTTTGGTCTCCAGTGTCTGAGTGCCCCTGGGAGAATGGGCCCCGAAACTGGTGATTGACCTGTCGG
This sequence comes from Fusarium xylarioides, assembly GCA_013183765.1. Taxonomy (NCBI): domain Eukaryota; kingdom Fungi; phylum Ascomycota; class Sordariomycetes; order Hypocreales; family Nectriaceae; genus Fusarium; species Fusarium xylarioides. Next base: position 148,066 of record SRZU01000032.1, on the reverse strand, counting down.
TGCCCTGCTTTTGTCCATGAAGTTAGGTTTTGCCATCCAACTCGAACCCACCCTGGTAGCTCCCCTGGCCCCCCATGCCCCATGCAGGCGGCGCCGAATTCCCACCGTGCACTCATCTCGGTCGACCATCTTTCATCTCCTCCCTCCCGTCTCCTCCTCTCTTTTTCTCTCGCTCCTTCGAACCTCTTCTTTCCTCTCCTTGTCGGTAATATTCTCGTCCAGTTTTTCTCTTCACGCCACTCGTTTTCGTCAGGCTCTCCTCTGCCAGACTTTATCTAGTTCTAGGAATATTCTTACAGTTCCGTGATATATCTCAATCGTTCGCCGAGAAGCTCCCAAGGATTTGAAGAATCAACACCATCCAACAAAATCACAGGATCCTTTCCCCTTACACATTAGGTACGTACGTACGAACGTTCATCGCTCGGTCGACTGGCTCGATCCATTGTGAGATGCTTGCCGAGACGCGCATTTACTTGGCTTGTGCTCCTTGATTGGTTTCAACCGTTCCGTCCCGTCTTTCTTGCCGTCTTGTTTTCTTTCTTTCTTCCTTCACCTGCCTCAAATATTCTTTCTGTACGCTCTTCCTTCCATTTCCCTTACTTTTGCGATTCGGTCATTTCTTGCCTACCTTACGATTTGACTTGACGCATCTCCTCTTCCTCCCCCTCCCCCCTCACGCATCCCTTCCAGGTTGGTTGCCATTGAACATCCCTTTTCCTGCCAATAAGGGGCCTTGCTATCAAGCATCGACATCTACACGACATTGTATTGCAGTTGCTCGCTTTGACACCATTCATCATCAGCATCGCTTCTTTCGAGGTGGTTCTACTTTGGACCGACATTGATAGGGACCACCGCGACAGATCAGCCCGCAGTCTTCTTCACGCACTCGTGTATCGTCAACGTTATCTAATTGTTTGTTTATCCAGATCATAATGCATTCCGTTAAGGTCCTCTCGGCCATTGCGGCCCTCGGTGTCTCTGCCGTTTCTGGTGGGTAAAATCAGATGCACCATCTCGGATATCCTACTAACAAACTTGTCTAGCTGCTACTTGTACCAAGGACATCAAGATCACCGAACCTACACAAGTCATCAGCTGCGATGTTGTCGACGCCGATGTCATCGTTGACAAGTCTGTCTCTGGTGCCGTTGTCATCAACGGCCCCAAGCAGATCAAGGGCAACTTCCAGGCCAAGAACGCTGGCGACCTTATCTCTATCTCCAGTACCACTATCAATTCCATCACTGGAACGTTCGAGCTCAACAACCTCGAGGCTCTCAACAACCTCGATTTCTCCTCACTCGAGAGCCTGGGCGAGCTTAGCTTCATCAAGCTTCCCCGACTCGGCGAGCTGAACTTTGGTACCGAAGGCGTTACTAAGATCAAGAGCATTCGAATCACCGACACTTTCATCAGTGATCTTAGCGGTCTCAGCGTCGCCAGTGTCGAGAGTTTCCAGATTGACAACAACCGAAAGATGAATGCTTTCAACTCCGATCTTGTTAACGTTACTACCCAGCTCCTGATCTTCGACAATGGCAACGACGTTATGGAAATTACCATGAACAAGCTCGAGACTGCTGCCGAGATTCAAATTTCTAGCGCCAAGTCCTTCAAGGTTCCTGCTCTCCAGGAGGTGACCAAGAGCTTGAAGCTGAGCGCCAACCCCGAGCTCAAGTCTTTCTCCGCCCCAAACCTGACCACGATCACGGAGACCCTGTCTCTTGTCGACATGAACAAGCTCACCAACGTTTCCTTCCCCGCCCTGGAGGAGATTGGCGGCGGTTTCACCATCCAGAACAACACCAAGCTTGAGGCTATTGATGATTTCCCCAAGCTGGAGAAGGTCACAGGTGGTATTGCCCTCCGAGGCAGCTTCGAGAAGTGAGTAAAACCCCTCTAGCATATAGCATTTCCAAATCTAATGAGTGATTCCAGGGTGGAACTTCCCAAGCTTGACCAAGTTAGTGGCAGTGTCGTTGTTTCCTCGACCACCGATATCAAGGAGTTCTGTGACTACTTCGACAACCTCAAGAAGGACAAGAAGATCGATGGTGAGGAGAAGTGCACATCTAACAACAAGGAGGCCAACGAGGGCAAGGACGGTGGTGAGGAGAGCGACGGCTCTTCTGAGAGCAACAACAGTGACGACAAGGAGGATGCTGCTGGCATTGTCAGCGTCAACATGGCTGTTCTTGCTCTTGCAGGTGTTGCTGCCGTTGCCCAGCTCTTCTAAGCACGAGATCAAGATTGCTGTATTTTCTCTTAAAGGCGTCATTATCGCCGTCATCATGTTTCCTGACTTTTCTCTACGACATATTGTGCTTGGTCATCATGGGGCACAAAATGCTTTTCATGGGGTGGGGTAACTGCGTGTAAAGGATAACCTGTTAGAGCTTAATAATCGATTGTATTTGGACTTTATTCTTGAGATCATGTTCGCCGAGCCCTGAAAATTGACCTTTCTCTTAACTCATCATAAAGATGTTTAGTTCGTGATAAGCGCTTCTTCTTGATTCTGACCATGATGAATCTTTTCGGTCTGCAACTAATATCAATGATTGCCTAGTTGCAGGTCTATTATGAATATAACCCCTTCTCCATCCACCTGATTGCCAACTACTCTTTACATTAGGGTTTTCCCAGGTTCCCTGGTCAAATCATGAGTGAAATGTGCTTTTCACCTATCTGTCTTCTAACTTTGCCCCTCTTAAGGAATTTGACACTTAAGACAACACCAACGCCTGAGAGGGGGAGGCTATACGAGTATATTGACTGGAATATTACTTGTTTCATGCTGAATACCGACTCCGGTTGGGTAAAGTCGCTTCCTCCAAATCTGTAATCGATATGTCTCCATATTGATAATACTTGAGTATAAGCCTTGTTTCTGCCCCTTGATCTTTGCTTCTGTCTCACTGCCTAGCCTTGGCCTGTAGTAAGAAGCACTCTTTTTAGTGATACTTCCCCTGCTCAAACTTTTCTGTATCGAAAAATTCGGGGACTATTGTATTGCCATTGAATACACGACCATCTAGTTCATTGACTGCCTGTATGGGTTGTCAGCTGTTTGCGGTTCTGAAAGAGGAAATAGGATATTCACCCGAAGGGCTGAAACTTGATTTGTGAACTTGATGAACACTCTGCGGCTTTCCTGGTCAATGTATAGTCTCTCCACGCGCCCATACTGTATCTTTGTTAATTACATCATGCCTGGAAAAGGATATAACTTTCACAAACCTTTTCTCCACACTCTTCTCCGATCTCTTGTCCCAAACCTCCTGCAATCTCCTCCTCGAGATTCGGCATATTTTCAAGCATATTGCGCAATACTATGACATCACTCATAGTACCAAACTTGCCTGCGTTTTCCTCTTTGCGCTTCCCACCAACGATCTTACCCTTACCACCTGGCTCGGCCCATCCTCCGCCATCTGCGTCGGCTTTCTTCCGCCGCTTCTCGACTTGAACACGCAAAGGGTTGACAATTCCTGACTCATCAGCACCAAGGCCACTGCCCTTTGTCCATCCGTATTTGCTCATCAATCGATGGGCAAAACCAGACTGGCCAGGACGGCTTGACCGAGCCTGAGCATCGTCACCAGGTTGTTCCGGAAGATTGGACCCAAGAGCTGGGGGTGGAGAATATGCATCGTCTTCGACATTATCCCCTGTTGCGTCTTCGTCGTCATGTGGCCTTGAATATCTTACGGGAGCGCGTGATATGGTGGCAGAATTGGAAGGCTGAGAGGGTGATGCTTGTACAGCAGGAGGAGGAGCGTCCCCTTGAGAAATAGCTACACGGCGAGCAGATGCATCGTCCCCACTAACATCGCCTGGAGGTGGTCCTGGGGGTGATTGAGGCGGTGGTGGTACGAAAGCATATGACGAAGGTGGAGCGAACTGATCTGATAAAGGTGAGAATTTAACTAAGAGGTTGTTTGTAGTGAACTCACTTGAAGAAACATGGCGGGTTTGTTCGTCCTCGTCTTCATCTGAGAGGTCGCTTTCGTCGCGTTTACGCCGGTGTCTATAAAGCAAGGCTTTCCAATCTCTGACCTCTTGGACTTTCTCATCACTATGCAGGTACTCTTCAACATTAGTTGGCCGTGTAGGGTCATAAATATCGTCCCAGTTCGTCTCAAATTCCTCCTGTTGTCTCTTTTTCTTCTTCTTGCGACCGCCACGCTGACGCTTTTCACCCATACCATACATCCACTCATCTTCCTCGGTTGCGGCCCAGTCTGCAAGCGTAGTCTTGGGTTGCACAGGAGCGGGAGGAGCAGGATTCACAGCCTGCTTAGAAACAGCCGGCTTGGGGAATGCCGGCTTTGGCTTGGCTTGCTTCACCTGTGGACGGCGTATAGGTTGAAAGCGAAGGGCGGGATCAATGGGCTTCTTGACGGCAATTTCTGCAGGTGTGTCTTCTGTTTGGCTGTACAGAACAGGGGCTGAAGATATTGTCGCTGATGTTGAGGGCGTATCATTGGGATCCAGCAGGTTCTCATAGAGAGATAGCCCTCCTTGAGGTGGCGGCGGCGGAGCTGTCATTGTTGTTATTTAGGACTACTGTATGATGTATGGAGCTATGAAAGCTTGAAGAGCTGAGTCTTAATATTTCCCGGTTCAAGGGATGGTTGCGTAAGTTGAGTCTCGAACTTTATGCCGAAGTTATCTTGATTTATACACAACTGTATGAGTCTGGATTAGTTCCGCAGTTGATGTGTGAGCATATGCGCCGGGTAATTAGCGGTTGTCGCCTACATTATAGGTACCTTAGGTACAGGACGTGCCTACTAACGTACTAGGTAAGAGGCGAGCATTAATGGAAGCTTGGATGGACTCCACCCAATCGGTAGGTACTTAGGTACCTTCCTAGGAAGCTTCCCAGTCCATTCACCTCACCTCTCCTCGCGGTAACTGGCATGAGCTTTTGTTTATGCCTACCTTATCCACCTGCCTACCTGCCTGAGTATTTCTCTTGACTTGGGCTAACCCATACCTCAAGAATTTTTCATTTTCCACATCTCTTTTCAAAGCCTTTCGGCGCCGGCTCGTGTAGGTTAAAGGAACGTCGTGATCTTACCGGGCAGTTTGTTTTCTAGCGCCTGCTCCAGGGCCTCGAGAACTTTACCACCGCCTCCCCCCACCGTATCGACTTCTCTCCTTCCACCTTGCGATCGCCGAACCGTATTCTACAGCATTACACTACACTCGCCATGGCTGACCTTGCGAACCGAATTACAAAGCCCGACGAGGCTGCTGCGGAGCCTCCAGCCGAAAGTGCTCCCGCCTCTACTGGCGAACTTGCCCAAGCCGACGGCAACATCGAGGACCTCGGTGGCTCTGGTCTCCATGAGCCTGAATGGGATGTCGAGGTCTCCCTTAGCGAGCTACAGAACAATGAAGCCACTCCCTTCCACTCTGCCACCACCTGGCAGGATCTTGGCCTGTAGGTGGTGATCATCTCATTCTGTGAGAAACATCACTGACATTTCTATTTCAGCCGTGAGGATATTCTGAAGGGTCTCCTCAGCCTTAACTTTCTGAAGCCCTCCAAGGTACAAGGCAGATCACTTCCGCTGATGCTCAGCGATCCGCCGCGAAACATGTTAGCACAGTCCCAGTCTGGCACTGGCAAAACCGCTGCCTTTGTGACCGCGATATTGTCGCGAGTTGACTTCAGCAAACCTGACCAGCCCCAAGCTCTTGCTCTTGCACCTAGCCGAGAACTGGCGCGACAAATTGAAGGAGTTATCAACGCCATCGGCCGCTTTATCGAGAATAAGAAAGTTGCTGCTGCGATCCCTGGCGCACTCCCTCGTGGGGAACCCGTCAGAGCTAGTGTCATTGTCGGTACTCCAGGTACAGTGATGGATATCATTCGACGCAGACAGTTAGATGTCTCTCAGCTCCGCGTCCTTGTCCTTGATGAGGCCGACAACATGCTGGATCAGCAAGGACTCGGGGACCAGTGCCTTCGGGTCAAGAAGTAAGTCCCCACGGAGTTGGAGTTTACCGACGAAACGCTGAAACTTGATAGCATGCTCCCCAAGGACATTCAGGTCCTTCTTTTTTCGGCCACCTTCCCCGAGAATGTCATGAAATATGCCAGCAAATTCGCGCCTAACGCCCATAGTCTTAAGTTGCAGCGTAGTGAGCTCACAGTCAAGGGCATTTCTCAAATGTTCATTGACTGTCCAGATGACAACACCAAGTACGATATCCTCTGCAAGCTTTATGGGTTGATGACTATCGGCCAGTCAGTCATTTTCGTCAAGGTAAGTAGTACTGGTTATTGTTGGATCCCTGCTCTAACTCTCCACAGACACGAGAAAGCGCCAACGAGATTCAGAGGCGAATGGTAGCAGATGGGCACAAGGTCTCTGCACTCCATGCCGCTTTTGATGGATTCGAGCGAGATGATCTCTTGTCCAAGTTCCGTCAGGGTGAGAACAAGGTTCTCATTACCACCAACGTTTTGGCTCGTGGTATCGATGTTTCCAGTGTGTCCATGGTTATCAACTATGACATTCCCATGAAGGGAAGAGGCGACACTGAACCAGATGCCGAGACCTATCTGCACCGTATCGGCCGGACCGGTCGATTTGGCCGTGTCGGGGTCAGCATCAGCTTCGTTTACGATAAGAAAAGTTTCGATGCCTTGAGCAAGATTGCCGAGCAGTATGGTATTGACTTGGTCAAGCTCGATACCGAGGATTGGGATGAGGCGGAGGAACGAGTGAAGGAAGTTATCAAGAAGAACAGAGCTCAAGCTTCGTATGCCCCCAGTGCGACTGAGCCTAAGGCTACTGAGGGTGCCTAGAACTTGCCCGCGTACGGAGTTCATCCTGATTTCCAGAATGGTTTCGGGAATAACGGACCACGCTTTAACGGTATGGCCTATGGCGGCATGAACCAGAATGGGATGGTCTACGATCGCATGAGGTTTTGAGGCTATAATAGCCACAATACAATGATTTGATCCAGCGGGAGGTGCTATGGAGCGGCCTATCGCTGTCGCCAGTCAGCGGTTTCTGACCTTTTCGAAATGCGACAGAGTTAAGATGGACTGTGGGATATTGAGGATGCAATTAGGCGGAAAAAGCTAACTACCCTATGTCTGTCTTTTGCAAGATGGAGATACCAATAAAAGAAAAAGGCTGTCATCAAATTATTGTCCACATGGCGTTCCTTGCACTGTCGGTTACACCTGTGCATCATACACAATGGTGCAACACTGTGATGATTTCTCTCTCACCAAAAAAAAGTGTCTCACGAGGCGAGTTTGGCCTATCCAGGCAGTGTCGCATTTCGCTACCTAGATACTCACGTAGGTTTGAAAGAAGCAGTACTTAAGTACAATGGAGATCGAGTAGAGCCAGTGTAGGTCTTGTTTCTCATGAATTATATGTTGATACCACTTGAAAACTAAGATGGAGAAGTTCTGCGGTGAAAGGGACCCAGCCTCGTTCACATTTTAGCTGTCCATATTTCTCCCCAACTGTCAGTTACTATTAATCCTTGGCGGCCTAGCAGTCAAGAGTTTTCACGATCCAGCCTCTCCGTTTACGCCAGCCTTACTCACCGCTCTCCCTATTTCCATAACGCCCATGACGCTGCCACTAGGAACGGATCTTTTTTGTGTTTACAAAGCAAAATTGGCTGGCTGGCTACTCGTGAAGGAAGTTGTGGAGGCTGTAAACGAAATCAGAGGTGCAAGTGTTAATTGATCAATACGGGACGCAAGAACAGGAGTTCCGTGTTATGAAGTGGACCTCTCTATTTGAGACACAGAGCATGGGCGTGGACAAATTGATAATGTTATTGTCTCTACACCTCAAGTTCAGCTCACGCGACGCCCACAACGTCGATGGCAACGTTGCTCAACGGTCACAACGGTATAATGGCGGAGGGGGTGGATGTCATGATGCTATCAGGCTCGAGCAGCCTGAAGCCGAGGAGCCAGTCAGAAGAAGGTGTGAGATGAGTTGGGCGCCATCTCATCGAGAGATATGCGTTGTAACCAGGTCGTTTCTGGAAATGCTGAGTATTGACAATGATTGACATGAATTGCCCCCACCGAGGGAGAATGGCCTACATCTGAGGCCCGAGGGCTTCCGATATCGAGATGCATAATGGGTCTGCCAGAAGAAGCTTGAGAAGCGAGCCACGTTGCACATCTGAAGCAACTAAAACCGCTCAGTTGCAGCCATCCACCATCGATCGACCTGCCGAGTCATCCAAGGTTTTGAGATGTTGTCCACCATCCGAGACGTCCTGGAGAGGAGGCCCGTACCGGGATCCGCCTGCTAGGAGCGGCCTTTGGCGTGGGGATGGCGGGTCCGGACAATCTTCGATATTGAAGCCGGTCCAGACGTCTTTGCAGCTGGCGGTGGACGATGACGGGCTCTGAAGGCTCTGATATCCGCCATGCGACCAGGCAGGTTGACCAGTGTTGCACAACGCTGGTCTACTAGTTATTATCTTGCCTGCCTGGCACGCATCGCATCATGATTGTCTGTCACTCGTGCCGTTTGGCTCAAGGTTGTTTGATTGTCATGCTGGCAGCGGCCCGTCCATGCAGGTCCGTACTGATTCTGCTATCCGAGCCTGGTACAGCACCTTATTATTGGGCCACGATAGGCCTCATCGACACTTGGCCAGGTAAGTCGAAAATCAATGCATCATTGTTCTGTTCAACCTCGTCGAGTCCTCTGATGGCCCGCCCCGTTAGGCTCGCCTTACTGTACCGATACATATAGTACCTACGTCTATGGAACCCAACCTACAGTCCCGGGCAAAAGTCCCGACACATTTCGGGTCCACCCCCGCTTTTCATAAAACAACAACATCAACGCGATAACTTCATCGCGTTATTTCAACAGATTAAAATGCCCAGAATAAGATGAAATGTATATCATTCTCCTTGCAAAAGAACAAGGTTTATAACGATATACAATTCAGGAGTTCGGGTCCAAGATATCGCAGACAGCGCGGGGCTAAGTCATCATGCGATCTACGGGATCATTCGACGCGGTTGAACCCAAGATTCATGCAAAGACAAACCACGGTCCGGCAGGCGCGAAATCTTATCGGATCAGGATAAAATTCATATCAGATTACTCGTCAGAAATCACCCTTTTATCTCATACCAAGAAATCATTGATCGGGCGCGATTGCGTTGCTCAAGAAGAACAATTCGTCGCTACCTTCTTGATCAGGGCATACAACACAAGCTCGCACTTCGACGCCCGTTTCTCAGCGAAGAACACGCTCAATTGAGAAAAGAATTCTGCGACAGATACCGTCATGAAGATGAGTCATTTTGGTATAGTTGGTGGTTTTCTGACGAGGTCACAATTGACCGTACAGATGGTGACTATACCAAGTGGTCATTTTACAGATCTGTATGTCGAGACCCTCCTTTTATAGAAGCATATTCTGATAACACCACAGGGCGAGAGACTTTACAAAGATAAAGTGCAACCTCGCAGACGACCTCTGAGACACTCACAGATGTTCTTTGGTGCGATTAACTATGACAAACCGTCCCGGGTTGTCCCTTTGCCCGGCGACCCTGAGTCTGAGAGGGGGGGCGTAACAGGCCGGCGTATTCTATCCTGTCTGCAGTCCTATCTTCCTGACCTTATCGAGGAAGGAGAGACTTTTCAGCACGACAACGCCCGTACCTTCACTTGCCGGAAAGTTCAGGATTGGCTGCGCCCTTGGGCAAGGAGACACGGGGTGTCTTTGGCGAACTGGCCGCCGTACAGCCCTGATCTCAACCTCATTGAAAAATCTATGGAAAGTCCTGAAAGCCCGGATCTGCGAACGATATCCTGAAATCGCAGCTTATCCGAAGACCCCGGCTGCAATCGACGCCCTGATTGCAGCTGCAGAGGAGTTGTGGTCTGAGATTGAAGATGATGTAGTGAAGAACGTGATTAAATCGATCCCGGACCGGCTGAATGAGTGTTACAACGCAAATGGTTATTATACCAAGTATTGAGATATATTCCTGGATTCTCCTTTCAATTCTCTACAGATTCATATACATTTCATTGAAATTGAATAAATATCACCCAGTCAATTGCAGAGTGAAATGGCAGCATGCAATCGAGGTGGTTGGGGTAATATTGAAATGTGTCGGGACTTTTGCCGACCCACTGTACCTTACCCAACCGCCCCAGCGACGTGGCGCCAGCCAGCGTTGGCTCTGCATGGGCCAATTGCACATGGGCACGATGCAGCACTCGCTGTAATCCTTGGGATTTGGGCGTCTGTGGTCCATCACAAGCAGGGGACTTGGCAATCAGACTGGGTTTTGTCAGGCCTGCATGCTTTTTTCTCCAGCAGTCCTGCCTTGAGGGAAATGGACCCATCCATCGTTCGCCTCATGAATACCTCTCGTGAATGACCTCTCCGGACCTCCCACCCGTTCGCCCGTTATGATCCGAGGCTTGCATTTCGCAAATCAAAGTTACTGAGCTCACAACCCTTCTGTTTTCTGGTGCCGTCCAATAGACGTTATCTGCCATTTTTTGTTTTGTTTTGTTGCTGAGCTGTCGCGCCCTGCAGTGCGCCGCATGATACCCCCCCGACCCATACATCCTAGGTAGGTGGGAGGCTTAACAACTTCAGGGCCTCGAGAAATCTAATACTTGGTGGCATTACTGCAGCTACCCGATCGCCTGACTGGCGTGCTGCAAGAAGCAAGATAATAGAGTTGCTCCCCGGATTTTTGTCATTGAGATCTTTTCGTAATGTCAGGTGCGGACAAGGTAGAGAAAGTATGAGTTACGGCTACGGCTACGACTATTACCCTGGTAGGACACAAATTGATTGGGGGCATGTACAGTTCTCCGATTTCTCAAATGTCCAATACTCCAGACCCGAATTTTCAGATGCGGAGGATGATCCTGGAAAGGATGAATATGAAGGTAAGTTGGGCTTATTGCCAATCGTTTTCTTTGCTTGACCCTTCTGTACTAAATCACCTACAGGCGGATACACACAACAATCACTAATGAGAGTGCCTACAGCACCTACACCATCACAGCCACTTTCAAAGAAAGACAAGAAGAAGTTGAAAAAGCAAAAAGAGAAGGCCGCTGCAGCTGCAGAAGCTGCCTTTGTGCCACCTCCAGCACCAGACCCTCCAGCAGCTCCAACTCCAGCCCCGGCGCCAACTCCAGCAGATGATGAATCCCCAGCAGCCACAACTTCCAGCAAGAAGAAGAACAAGAAGAGCAAAAAGAAGGAAAAGGAGTCAAAGTCTCTTCCAGCTACTCCTCCTGTGCCAGCTCCCCCACCTCCAACTGCCGAGGAGAGCAAGGAGGCGGGGAAGGTAGAGGAGGAAGCAAAGGAGGAGACTGAAGGACCTGAATTGACTGGAACACAGGACACGGCCATTAACGAAGACTCACCAGCTATGGGAGAAGAGGTTGCCGAGACAGAGATAACGTCAGAAGATATGGCGTCGAAGAAGGACGATGAGAAGGAGGAGGCACCCAAGGAAGAAACATCCCCTGAGGAGGCATCCCAAAGGGAGATCCCCCATTCGACTGAAACATCAGCTGCTGAGGCTGGAGAGACACCCGTAAAAGAAGAAGCTCCAGCCCAAGAAGGCGCACTCAAGGAAGAGGGAGAGGCGCCCCAACCGGAAGGCTCCGCAGACGATACGCCAAATTATGAACCGGCAAGCGAAGAAGGCATTTCGGTTGAGAAGTCCGCAGTCGATACCCCTGAGTCAAAAGACCCTGCGATTGAGACACCAAAGGATGATGCTCCAACGGCAGGCGAAGTAATAGTTACAGAAGATGCACCTGCGCCAGAGGACGCTCCCGAAGAGCCCGCACTAGCTGAGAAGGCTACAGAAGAGTCGTCCGTAACGGATCCCTCCAAGGAAGAGTTTCCGGCGACTGAGGAAACGCCTTCTGCAGAGGGAGTACCTGGAGCAGACGAGGCCCCTCCCGGTGAAGAGTCTCCAGCTAAGGACCAAGCCTCAGTTGAGCCAGAAACATCCGGGAAGTCAGAGAAGGATGGCGATGGTGATGACAAGCTTACTGCTGCTGCCGAAACAAAGCCTCCGAATAAAAACCAGAAGAAGAAGAAGAAGGAGAAAGAAAAGAAGGAGAGAGAAGAGAAGAAGAAGGCAGCTGCGAAAGCCGACAAATCTCATCATCACAAGTCCAAGCACTCACATTCATCGAAAGACGCGAACAATTCCAAGGACGATACCCCTGACTCACCAAAAGCCATAGAGAACGGAGAAGGGAAGAGAAGCACTACAGCTGATCCGGCCGAGAAAACCCACGACGCTGAACTTGGAGTTGATTCTAAACTTGCTGAAGAGATCCCGCCCTCCCTAGAAGAGGTGGCGCTGGTTCAGGGAGCGAAGTCCGGAGACGAGCCCGAGCCTTCTGAGGATGTGGAGACTGCAGGAGAGGTTGCGCCAGCAGAAGAAGTGAAGCCTAAAGGTGAAGCTCCAGCGGAGGATGCGAACCCTACAGAAAAAACACAAGTCAGTAAGCCAACGCCAATAGAAGAAACATCGACAGCAGAAGCGAAGTCTGCAAAAGAGGCTTCCCCCACGGAGGAAGTAAAGCCTCCAGATGAAGCTTCGGTGGATGAACCACAACCGACAGAAGAAACCTCAACAGAAGAAGTCAAGTCCGTAGAAGAAGCTTCCCCAACGGAGGAAGTAAAGCCTACCGATGAAACCCCAGTGGAAGACCCAAAAACGACAGAGGAAGCATCAACGGAAGAAGTCAAGTCTGCAGAAGAAGCTTCCTCAACGGAGGAAGTAAAACCTCCAGATGAAACTTCGGTGGATGAACCACAACCGACAGAAGAAGTCAAGTCCGTAGAAGAAGCTTCCCCAACGGAGGAAGTAAAGCCTACCGATGAAACCCCAGTGGAAGACCCAAAGCCAACAGACGAAATCTCAACAGAAGAGGTGAAGGCTGCAGAAGAAGTCAAGTCTGCAGAGGAAGAAGCAAATTCTGTAGTCGAAGGTTCAGCCGAAGAACTAAAGCTCACGGAAGAGATCCAAGCAGAAGAAGCGAATCCTGAGCAGAACTCAAAGCACACCGTTGAGAGCCCGACAGGAGAAAAAGTTGTGGAATCCGAAATAGAACATGGACCTGCAGAAGACACACCTTCCCCTTCCGAAGATCTGGCACCTGCCAAAGAACCGACAATTGAAGGAGACTCAAAGCCTGAAGCAAAGTCAACTAGCGAAATTCCAGCAGAGGACCGAGCCTTTCAACCCGAGGTTGAACCCCAGCCTGCAATCGAGACATCGTCTGCCCTTCCGCTTCCGCCCTCAGATTCTGAGCTAAATCGCACCGGGGAAGCTTCAGCCGAAGAGGATGGACCAAATCCAGACTCTACTCCTGTGCTGCCCACGGAAGAGGCTGCCCCTGAAGCTGCCAACGCTGAAGAGGGTAGTAAGACTGTAGAAGCAGCTGAGACTCCTGGGGCAATGAACGATTCTAGTGACCATATCGCCACAGAGGGTACCACTCCCGTAGCAGCTTTGAAATCCGATGCTTCTGCTGAAGATGAAACTGCGGTTGCTGCAACCAAGCCGACTGCCGAATCAGAAGACGATCTGAAACCAGGAGACACAAGCCCTGTAGATGCAGGAGTTGATGCTGCAGCGAAAGAAACACCAGCTGAAGATCCAGTAGCCGAAATGGCGAGCAAAGCTGTTGCGGGCGAGAAGGACGAATCTATTCCCGAGGAAACACTACCGCCGGAGGACGCTGGAGCTAACAAGGAGCCTGTCAAGTCAGAGGAAACAACACCCGGCGATAAGGAAGGCACCGATGTAACAACAGCTATTGGTGTCGATGATAAGCCTGTTGATACGGAGGAATCCCCTGGCGGCAATGACTCGTCCCCTGAGACGGAAGTTGCCTTGCCGAATGACAAGGAAACTTCAGTACCCGAAGACAAGCCTCATGAAGAGGACCAAGCGATCGATGCCAAGCCATCTGAAGTACTTGGGCTTGAAGCAGAAATCACTCAGGATGAACCGCCCGAGGAGGAAATATCCAAAGAAGAGGCCTCTGAAGCAACAAAGCCGACAGAAGATACCGCCGCTATTGAAGACACAACTGCCACGACCGCAAAGAAGAACAAGAAGAAAAAGAAGAAGAAAGGCGGGAAAAGTGGCGTCGCAACGCCCCAGCCCGAGCCCGAGCCTGCTGTTGAGTCTGCTGCCGCCAAAGCTGATTCGGTTGAAGCAGAAGTCGGATCTTCGAATGAGCCTGCGACTGAGGAGGATGTAAAGCCTGAGTCGTCTACAGAGCCTGGATTCGACGGTGTTACTGAGCCCGAAACTATCAGCAAAGCTGGAGTTGAATCTCCCATCGAACCTCACGAAATTCCTCCCGAGACCGAGACTGAACCCAAAGCCTCTCCAGAAGACTCGCGACCCGCCGAGCTTATCCCTGCCGATGACCCAGAGGCAAATCATGAAACTATCGAGGCAGAAGGTAGCGGTGAAACCGAGATTGTGAAGCCGGCGGATTCTGGAGAGGAAGCGGCTAATGAGGCTGAGGTAACTGTCGTTGCAACCACGGGTGGCGCTATCCCGGAAACCACAATAGAACCTACAGGAAAGAGTGAGGAGGCTATTGATACGACCGAGAAAGCTGGAAGTGATGTAGAAAACGGCTCCACGATCTCGCCTGAAACTGAAGATGCCTCTACAAAGGAGGAGCCGCAAAAAGCCGAACTTGATGCTGAGCTCACAAAAGACGCACCTACAGACGATCCCAGCGATAAAGAACTCGAAGCTTCAGACACAGAGAGCAAGAATGGTGGATCGACCGAAAACAATTCGATTGATGATGAATCGAAGCTTGAAACTGTGCCTATCACCGAAACCACGCCAGCCGAGGCTTCTCAAGACGAAAACCCCGACAAACCTGAGAGCGGTGAGCCAGCTGCTGCTGATCTCACGACGGAACAAGCTGAAGTGATACCAGAAAGCGGAAGCTCCAGTGATGATATCCCGGATACGCAATTGGACCCAGCTGAGTCCAAGGCTAGCGAGATTGAGGAGACCCAGGAAGAGTCATCGAAGCCACGGAAAGAAGGGCACGAACAACCTGATGCTACTACAGAAGATCCAGAAGAGGCTGCAGAACCCGCATCAATTGTCAGTCCTGATACGAATGCTGCAGTAAAGGGCGTTGAGCCTGAAGATGCAGTTACGGAGGCGAAGGGCGACAGCTCGGCGGAAAAGAGCGAGCCTGAAGCTGCGTCTGAAGAAGCAGACAACAGTGCTAATCTTCCCGAGGTGGCAACGCAGCCACCTGAGGATGGCATAGATACGAAAAGTGACTTTATGGCCGAACCTGTTATGCAAGAACCAGTGCCAGTCGAGATGGATAAGCCAGTGGTGACCGAAGGAGAAGTTATTGAACCCCTAGCCACGGAGCCGGAGGATGAATCTCCTGTGCTAGACATCTCTACCAAGGAAGCCGGTGAACCGGACACTGGTGATGCGATTGAGACACTGCCAGCAGAGAAACCAACAGATGCTACTGAAAAGGAATCGTCCGATGCAGTCGCCGAGAAGGCGCCAAGGACAGCGGATGAAACGATTCAAGTGCCTGAGGTCAATGCAGAAACTCTAGGAGAAAAGTCAGAAGAGCTGAGCCCCCACGAGGGAGATACTTCTGAGCCTGCCGCAGACAGAGATCCCGAATTAGAGACGCCAAACGACACCGACGCCAAGGGAGATCCCGAGGAAAATCATAAGGACTCTAGCGCTCCTAGCGTATCCAATTTCGATGAGGCGAAGGCTGAAGTCAACATTGAGGATGGCAAACCCCGTAGCCTTGAGGTCGAGGGTACTCCAAAGGAAGATGTCGACGAAGTCACACAAGAGATATCAACAAGTGGCACTGAAGCTGCTAAAGAGGCAGAGGGCATCAGCGAAAGTACACCCAACGAAAACGACAGCGAGACTCAAGAACCAGCATTCCCAGCAGAAGACGACACGGCATCAGTCGAAAGCACCTCGACCTCCAAGGAAGAGCCACCAGCATCTGAAAACCCCGTTACTGAAGAGAGGACTGACCCGGTTGAAGAGATATCAAGTACAAACGAGAAGGTTGAGAATGAATCAACACTCTCCGTCGGCAACCCAGACCACGATGAACCTGCTTTGAACGACACAGAACAGGATGCGCCACAACCTTCACAACATGCAGCTGATGATACCAGTGTCTCCGAGAAAGATCCTAAGGAGGTCACAATTACAGCTGGTGAGACAGGAACAACAGATGAGACTGTGCCAAATCGACTAGAAGAAGGAGAAGACAGGACCTCCGAAGAAACACCAGCTGCAGGAACACTTGCAAACGGCCACGGAACGGAGGGGGCCTCTGAGGCTTCTGACAAGAAGGAAGCGAAAACAGAAACAGAGCCTGAGGCGCTTGAGCCGGCCGGAGTGGAGAACAACGCAATAATTGAGGGAGAACATCCTGAGGAGGCATCTGAAGCCGTTGTTGGCCCTTATGAAAAGGACAAGTCCTCAGATACTGTAACCGATTTACCGACTGAAGCACCTGATGATAAACCTGCGGAACCAGCGACGGATGCAGTTACTCAAACCTCCGAAGAGGAAACACGAGCAAGCGTCCCGGAGGCTGAAGACGGAACCAAGGAGGAAACCAACCCTGCTGCAGATGTGTCAGCTGTAGATACCCTTACTACTGACGACAAACCAGTGGAAGCTTCGGAAGTGATCGACAATGAAACTTCAGACGACAAGTCAGAAGAAAAGGCTGACCCCTCCGATACCAAGTTGACTGCAGAATTATCTACTGGTGACGAACCCAAGAAAGAAGAGCCTGCTACGGAGACGCCAGTGGAGGAGCCTATTGCCGTTGATGAGCCTCAAGAAACCGAGCCAGTTACAGAATCTTCTTCCCAGGAGAGTAAGGCAGAGGTAGAGGCAGAGGCGGAAGCGGGGGCGGAGGGTGAGATCAAGCCGGCCGAGGAGAAAGCAGTACCTGAAGATCAACCGGCCGAGGAGGCAGCGGCAGCTCATGACGAGCCAGAGAAAGACTCTGAAACCGCTGACAGCAAACCAGAGGAAGAGGCTACACTTGTCGAGGACAAGCAACTTGAAGACCCCTCAGCCTTTGAAGAAAAGCCTGACCAAGATGGAAAATCAGCAGAAGAACATTCCGCAGGCGCAGCCGAGGCCGTGGCTGAAGACGATCCCAAACAGGCAACACCCGTAGATGCGCAGGAAGACACCAACCAGTTTACCGACGGTGCAACTGTCGAAGAGCCTCCCAAGCCAGAGGATACATCTGCACCGGAGGAGATATCGACCCAAGAACAAATACCTGCAGCGACCGGGGATGAAGTTCCAAGTGATGGCAAGCCAGCTGACGACTCCAAGGTCTCTCAGGACGAGACGAAACCGGAAACACAAGAGCCTCTTGCACCAGAGGAGGAAGCTAGGCCTGCTGAAGAAGTGACCCCAGAAACCGAAGGCGTCACGGGCAAATCACCAGATGAGCCTACAGATGAGCCTCCTGCCGAAGCACAAAAGAAGGATGACCAGCCAGTCAAGGACACAGACGAGGTAGAGGCCAAGGCCAAGGAAGATGAAGAAAGCAAAGACACCCTTGGGCCAATTCCAAGTAACAAGAGACAGGCTAAAAAAGGTGAGGAACATGGTTCATTACACGATACCCCTATTGATTTTGCACAACACTTGGGAGTTTTCACAGAGATGAATGAAGAGGGGGGCAATGGCGTTTTGGAGTTTGATTCAGACGATACCCAGCACCATCAAGATATTCCACACAGCGAGGAAAATACAGCACTCGAAACAGCCACTCACCACCCGAGCCAGCTACCAGTAGCTGTAGCACCAGGTAACCAGAATGACCAAACTCTTGCAGAAACCACGATGCCAGGGCCACAAGAGCCTAGCTCGGGCGGAAAAAGGAGCAATGCAGCAGCGGAAGATAACTCCCCACCCCTAGAATCGAAGCCCGAGATTCTAGATGATGTCCAAGAGAAGTCGATATCAGGTCATGGAAATGTGCCTCAACCAGGTCTGACGCCTCTGTCTACGCCTATGGACCTGGACGCTACCGATGATACCGGTCTGGCCGCGAGTCCCCCAGCCACCGAAGCCCATGACAGCACTAAAATCTCCGCACCATATGCTCCACAGGAACAGGACCTTACAGGCCAATCACAGAGCGCCGTTCATGCATTTGCTACTGAAGGACCTGTAAATATCAGCCTCCAAGACCCAATTTCGATTGCCGAGCCCCAGCCTCAGCAGCCTAGGACTGAGAGCGAGACGCATGTCGAAGAACCACACTCAAAGCCAGCCCAGGACGCTCATGATGAAAATGAGAAATCTAGGAGAATGGAACCAGACCTGCCATCCATAGTTGCACGCAGCGCATCTTCATCCCCGGCAGCTTCGGTAATCTCTGATGAGGATTCAGAAACTTCTGTGCCCTCACACACCGCTGCCGATGAGCCTCTCGATGCTCAAGACCCTGCCAGCCGCGTCGAAGCAGAAACCGATAAATCATCTCCGGGGCTGCTACAACCAATCCCTACACCAGAACCATCTTCACATGAACCCAAAATTCTGGAAACTGACTTTGACAACGTGCTGCAAACATCACGAGAGTTGACCCAAGACACGGCTATGCGGCGTGCAGAGCCAGAAGGACAGGAGGAAGAAGAATCAGACAATTCAGAGGCTGAATCGGTGGGCAACGATGTTTCGAACTTGGAGGAACAAATTCAAGAACTTGCAACTCCAAGTCACGTCCAAGAATTAGAGTCATCAGAGGTAGCCAAGCCTACCGAAGCCCAGGAAAATGCCATAATCTCGGGCGATACCACACAGCCCAGAAACCGTGGCCTGGCGGAAGAAAAAACCATTGGAGAGCTTGAAGATTCTGATTCTATCTCATGCGCCAGTTCACCTGATGAAGTTATTGGTTTCAAGTCTGGACTTGGAGATCGGCTATCTGCTTCAGCGGACGCTCAACCTGTTGATATCTCTCAGAAAGCCATAGCTTCAGACGAAGATTCAGATGATGAAGTCAGCAGCCTCCACCAACAGAGTGTTGCTTCCAGAACCAAATCAATCGACCAGGCAATCTCGCTAGAGGGTCACCATGATCGACAAGTTCAGGTAGAGGCGGTTTCTCCCGGGGTAGATGAGCCGACTGCTGCTTTGCACTCGGAATCAATCAAATTGGAAGATGCTGCCAAAGAGATCAGTGATCTTGTTGACTCCGGTTCCGAGGATGACTCAGAGGATAATGATTCTGAAGCCAGCCGTAAATCGGAACCTCAGTCAGCAACTGGTATTAGTTTGCCGGGTGAATCTGTTCGGGAATTGAACGAGTCTGCTATCGAAAGACAGCCAATCCCATCAGTCTTGGTTTCATCCAATCTCATCAGGGAGGATGTCTCTGAATCTGACGAAAATGATTTCGAACCAGAGCACGACTCACCGAGCTTGAGAGCCCAAGATGGTCCCAGAGAGGACCTACATGTGGGAGCCCGTGCGCCTGCTCCTGGTGATGATGACGAGGGCGAGGACACGAATGATGATGGTGACGAGTCTGATGTAGGCAAAACCCATACCGTCCATAAAGCCAACTCTCCAGAACTGGAACCAAGCTCCGTGTTGCAAACCACTGGTGCTCGACGTGGCTCGCCTTTTAACGACGAGGAGCCATCCGAGCCGCTTGAACCTACAGATCCAAACCTTGCAGTCGTAGATGAGCAGCCCAAACCCTATCCAGATCGCGCAATAGACCAATCTGAGGAGCTGGACCTTTCTGATTCTACTTCATCACTGTCGATGGCTACAGATATTCAAAAAAGAGTGGTTTCTTCTGATCAGCACAACTCTCCACGCCATGGTCTTCCGCACCCGGAACCTGAGATCGCCATTCCAGAGCAAGCTATTACTGCCCAGAGAGAGGCATCGTCTGAAGCCAAATCATCTGTCAATCTTTCTAGGTCCTCTTCCCCTGGGTCTGTGGATGAGGAGCAGCTCGATGGCACCGGACTCCCGCATAGACCGCTTGAACCCTCTGATGCCGACAGCGAATCGGAGGCAGAAGGGACAGAGAACGAAGCCAAAACTGAACCACCGTCCTTACCACAGATAGTGCCCAGCAAAGACGATTCCCATTTTGCTGCTGGCGATGAACAGAAACACGGCGGAATATCTACTGCTGTTGTATCTGGCGTCCAGCCAAGCCACGGCTATCTTGACTCCGAGAAGATGTCAGAGACTCCTAATACAGCCCCAAATCGTGGGCTTCAGGATAAGCACGAATCCTTGGGAAGAGTGTCGGGTGTCGAGCTGCCAGCCGCTTCTGACGATGGACTTCAAATCGAAAGCAGATCGGTCGCCAGTTCCACAGATGACGAAGTAGATCGAAAGGCGACTGCGACAGCTGCCACTGATGATGAGAGTGAAGATGACCTCCCTGCCTCGAGAGGAATCTCCCCCATTGGCATCAACAGAATCTCTGCACCGCACCAGCCTGAAGCAGTGGAACAGCCAGCGTTTGAAGCAGAAACAAGTCACGACAAAAATGCTAGAGTGGATGGTACTGATATTGAAGCAATGCCGCCTCATGAGACCGGAACTATCGGGACTCGAAGCACCACTCCTGAAATCCCTGAGTGGCCTGATAATAAACCTGGGGGCGATCGACTAGTGCACGGTACTGAGTCTCAGGGGCGGCCGGCTCTCAGTTATGCAACTTCATCAGGGGCAAGGAGGGGAGTTGAAGATGAACACAGGGCTTTGAGCGAGAGAAGTCAAGATGAAGAGCCAAATCATGACCATACCATATTCGCTGGCCTTCGAGACCAACGTTTGCCATCAACGGAGGGCCCCAATCAAGACTTGTCTGACCACATGTTGCACGAAGTCAAGACTCCTGATACGGATGACACTCAAGGTTCTGAGTCAAAGCCCGTGCAAGCCGCCGAGGTGAAGCCTCTCGAACTCGTCCGACCTGAACACATGGCTGTCAAGGTTGTTGATATCCCTTCGCGTGATAAAGGCAAAGCAGTTGCTACTATACCAGAAAGTCCAAAGAGGTCTAGCTCTACTTCACGATCGATGCGTCTGTCTCGCGCGGAGCCGCCTCGGACATTCCTGACACAACAGCAGCGGCCACGAAGATCGCTTAGGGTTCGTCCCGTGACAGAAGTTTACACTAAGGATCCCATCTTCATCCCTGCCGCGAGCCGCCCAGTAGACACCAAGCCTATTCAGCGGCCTCAGCCTCCTCGTGCTGAAAGCGAACCGGCCAAGGTGCCAGTTCGTCCGCCGTTAGCGCATCGATCCTTGGAGTTGCACGGCGATCCTTCAACGATGGCAGTGCGGAGTGAAAAGGCCCCCCGACCTCGTTCTTTCCAGGCCGAAGGCGAGTTGTCCACGGGCCATGTGAGGCACGATCTCAGGCATCCCGCAGTCACAATTGAAGAGGGGCTCCGAGATGCTGCATATCGAGCTGCCCCCTCAGCTGACTCCACTGTTGAGGCTGAAGTCCAGAGATCGCCGAGTCCTGGCATCGTGGTTCCAGATGCAGATATGATTGATCTACAGCGAGCCCGTACCTTGAGGCGTACACGAAAGACATCAATTCGGCGTGCTGAGGACACGCTGGCCGCCGCCGTGGTCATATATGCTACTGCAGAGGCCCTCAGTCCTCCCGGCAGTCCTTCGCCTTTCATTCACCACAGAAACGGAAGACTTCCTAACCTGGAGCATCAGATGGATGCAGAGCCCAATGATTATAATTTTCCAGCTGTTTCTCCTTCTTTGAGGAGCTTTGATGATGAAATCGAAGAACTTCACAAGTCTAATGCTGACTTGTTTGCAGACGATAGGAGCAGAGAATCTGACTCATCGCGAAGCGATAGAGACAGAGATAGACATCGTAGGCGCCGGCATTCTCATCACTCGAATCGCTCCGGCGGAAGCCGTGGTGAGGAGGATAGGGAGCGCAGATATCGTGGCGACGACGAGAGGCGAGCTCATCGACCTCAAGAGGAAGACGAGGGCCGACATCGCCGATTGTCTCACCGCGAAGGCGAGTCTCGATATCGACGCCATCGTGAAGAAGATGAAACGCAAGCTCGCGACTCACGTGGTGAGGCCGACGCTAGACCCAGGAGCTCTCGCGGTCTCGAAGAGCCAAGAACCAGAGGTTATCGCCGAGACGAGGACTCACGGCCACGTGAATCTCGGAGGGCCGAAGAACCAGCTTCACGTGCCCCGCCCCAGGAGGATGAGGGCCGAGAGCGCAGACGACGATCATCTGGTACTCATCCTTATCGACGCCATCGATCCGACACGGTTGAATCGGGCCCTCCAGGCACCCCACCCAGAACACCACGACGAGACAGTGGCTTTTCTGCCGACAATAGCTCTGGAAGCTCTGGCCGCAAACGTCGAACCCCTGAGGAACAGGCTGCCCACGACAAACGCAAAGCAGAAAGGGCAGAACGGCGAGCACGGGAGGAAGCTAGCACAAGGCGCGACCCCTCAGGATATCGAGAAGAAAAGGAGAGCAAGGGTAAAGAGCCTGTTCGTGAACCAGAACCAGAACCAGAACCCGAGCCTCAGCCGCAGCCGCAGCCTGAGCCCGAGCCGGATCGACGACATCGCCGCTCGCGTCGGCATAGTCATTCCGAGAGACCTCGATATGAAGAGCCCAGGGAGCGTCCTCGAGAGGAACCCATCCCGCCCGCTCCCGTGCCTGAAAAGAAGTTCTTTGCCGTCAAGAACTCGGAGGGTATCCTGGGCAGTACCACACCGCCACGTGAGGAGCCCGTGATCACCGAACCAGTCAAGGAACGAACGAGGGAGGCCCCGCTAGAGGACTCACCTAAACGGCCCTCGACCCGTCATAGACGCACTCGCCCTTCTACCGATGAACCCCGTCCTCGGTCCTCGCGTCGCCCTCGTGAGGAGCCTGCCCCTGAGCCAACTCGAGACAGGGACAGGGAACGGGAGAGAAACAGGGAGAAGAGTAAAACGAGAGATAGGGACAGGGACAGGGAAAGAGACAGAGAACAGGAACCTCGACCTGTCAAGCACGTTAGGATGGACACGGAGGACTCTCGACGCAAAGCACGCCACGAAGAACGACGTAGAGCGCAAATGAGGGAGGAAGATAAGAAGCCATCAGGCATCAAAGGTGCGTTCAAGAAGCTGTTTAGCAAGTCTTGAACAGCCAAGAACGAGGGAAGGGACAGATTGTCTTCATTTCGGTCTTTGTAGTGCGATGATATTCTTTACGTATATATGTGACGACAAGGGAGGGTTTTGAGTTTGTTGACATGACGATATGATTTCTCTGGAAACACGACAGACATGTTTTCTCACGCCGTAATTGCCATATAGATTGACGACAATTTATGATTCGTTTTACTTGAGAAAGAGATACTTGTATGTGCTCGTCATTGGAGTGCTGTTTCTGCTGCCTCTTTTCAAATGGCTTTACGGAATTGAGGGAACCTTGGCTGCAATATGGGCTGGGTGGACTTGTTGTAGCCATACTGTGGCTGTATTGGCAACGCACACGGCGGAATTATTGGGTTTGGGTTTGTTTGGCAGATGTTTAAGTGGTTCGACTATACCCCTTACCAGTTGAGTGAGGGGATCACGATGCTGATTTCAACACTGAGGAATAGAATCGGTGGCGGGAGTGCCTCAGGCGCTCTGCAAAAGGGGCTTTTGATTCAAAAACTCTCTGTCGAAGTTTGTCGAAAGAGAGAGTCCCCTCCAGGTCTATATAAGATGCGCCTGGGCTAGCCCTCCCACCTGATACGCCGACCAGGTCAGCAACCTAACTTGTCAAATCAATCTTTGCTTTCGAGATGCGTCTTGATCTCATTCTTCTTGTGGGCTTCGCTGGGCCATTAGCAGCAGTTCCCATCCTGGACAGCCACATCAGCTTCCGTAAGTCATGGGCATCTGCTTCTACCAGACTGAACAGCGTAATCGCTGAAATGCCCACCATCTATCCCGGTAAAGGGACCGCCCCTCCTGGAGCAGCAGCCTCTACCACCGGCACCATTGCTGTGCCTGGTGCCTGCTCCTGTGACGACAAGGCGCCTGCTACCTCGACAGCCTCAGCCGGGTTGGTCACCTCAGGATCAACATCAGCACCACCAGCAGCTGTAGTCACTGAGACTTCTACTCTCACCACTTCTGCTACACCCTCTTCTGGTGAAGTCGAGAGTGGCAGCACCTCTGCTTCAGCGGCTTCTTCGACTGTTAATCTACGCGCAACGACAACAACCACAACCGTTACGATGACCAGGCCAGCTTCAACCGCTGCAGCCGACCCTGCCTTCACCACTAAAGGCTCTCATCACCACCAGGCCCATACTTCTGATGGTGAAGCACACAGATCTGGCCATGGTTGGGTCTCTCTCGATCGTGACCTTGGCTCCACTCAAAAGTCCAAGCTGCTCCGCCGTCACAAAGACGAGAAGGATAAAGACTTGCTTCTGAAGGACAAAGAAAAGGAAGTGCGGTACCTCGAGAAACAAAGTGAGAGATTATGGAAAGCGGCACATGGTTGGGGAAAGGTGCTTGAGCAGTATGCCGCAGATTTCAAAAAGACAAGCCACCTGGCGAACCGCCCAAAAGTAATGGAGAAGGGCAAGGAGGCAAAGGAGGTCATTGAGGAGAAGCGGCTTGCTCTAAACCATATCAAGTCGGTGAGCGATCGAGCTCATCGTTATGCACGCATACAAGAAAAATGGTTGCTGACCGCCAAGAAGGAGCTTGAGATTGCCCAGTGGGAAAAGGCGGCGAGAGAGGTACAGGGCTTGAGCCATGAGGAAATTCTTGGCAAAGAGGATTTTGGGAAGCATGCTTCGAGCCACAACCCTGAGAAGCGATCAGAAGCCAAAGATGCCGGGGAGCATATCAAGCACAATCAGAAGCAGGAGAAGAAGCAGGAGAAGAAGAAGAAGGAGGAGGAGGACAAGACCGCCAAACAAAAAGACGAAAAGTTTCACGACAAGGAAGACAAGAAGACCGATGCTACCAAAGGAGAGACTACTAAGAAATCCTTAGAGGAGAAGTACGAAGACGGTCTCTATGGAAATATTGGAGAACAGATCAAGGATAAACTCGAGGATGATAAGAGCAAAGGTCACCCCTCTCTTATTGAGAAGGGAGAAAAGCCCGCCTTCCTGATCACTAAGGAGTACAGGGTCTACAAGTGCGAGGGCAAAGAGGGCTGCAAGGAGGACTTTGGATCACTAGAGGTAAAGGCCGAGGACGAGGGCGCGGGGCAGGAGAAGGAGGAAGGCGAAGAGAAGGATTGGTATGATGAGGAAGGCGATCCTCCGATGCTTGCTAATGGTGACGAGGCTGAGCAGCTGAAGCGTCTCCAACAGCTCTACATGCAATGGCGTGGCATGCTGGTCGAGGCTATTCGCAAGGACCTCGACCCGATCCTCAAGAACGATGAGTTCCCGGAGGATACCCAGACGGCAGCGCAGCATATGGAAGGGGATGAAAAGAATCAGCGCAAGCGATTGACTCATATCTACATGAGCTATCGCTACATGCTTCTTGACAAGTTCACCAAGCTGCTCGATCCTATTCTTCACACCAAAAACCAAAAGACCGACTGAGCGGAGCCTAAGGTAGGGAGGGGAGTCGAGTCAGGCCAGTGATGCTGGAGAGAAGAGGCCAGGGGTTTTGTTCAACTGCCATATGAACGAATGAATTTGGATCTGTTTTGTTTGAAAGGGGACTTGATTGTGGTTGACAAGAGTTGGACAGCTGGGATAGTCTAACTACAGGGGTTTCGCAGCCAATCACAAGCTGAGCATGCCTTGGTACCTACCTATCCTAGCCATGGCCTATCTAGGAGCCAAAGTAATATAGTCCAGTATATGATATCTATCTTGCTTCAGCTTTTGACTGGCTTTGAATCTATCATGCAAAAAAAGACGTATAGAACATTTCTGGGCGCTCTTGTTTCATCTCGCAAGTTCTCTGCCAGCACACGTACGTCATGATAGAACTATAAGCGTAGATAGTTGGGTCATAGATTAGACATGATGATGAGTACTTTGGTATTATGCGTTCGGCATGTCAAGATACAGACTTTGAACGTGGCATTATGATTTCAAAGCAGCCCAGCACGAGTGCAAGGTTTTGTTCATTGCCTCGATTCTAGGTACCTAATCAATGAAGCCACCAAGTCATGAAACTCATGCAAACTCAATAGCCTAAGGTACCTTAGTCATTCACAGTCACATGACGTTCGATCCACCCACTAAAAAAAGCCCTAATTTTGCACCCACACAGAATCACCTTTGCGCTTTCTGGAGCTATGAGGCCTCGAGTTTTACCTTGATTCTTTCTCCCCTTCAAGCGCAGGATTAGACTTCTTTGCGACAAAAACACCACAGTCCCTTTTCAGACACAGAAATCCATTCCATTCCATTCGCAATGGCTCCTCAGGCAGTACGTACATGACATCGCTATGCTGTTAGGCCCTCTCCCGTATCGCATCGAGGAGAGGAGCCGTATAAGAATGCAGTAGGCTAAGGTCATTTTTCAACAGAAGAAGTCGGGCAAGGCCCAGAAGCAGACCAAGAAGGTACGCGACACCCAGATTCAGATCGAAATTTGACTCAATGACGGACGACTACGACTGTGACTGCGACGACGATTTCACACGCCCCCCAACGAGGGACACAATCGCTAACTGATCCTGCCAGTACATCATCGATGCTTCTCAGCCTGCCAGCGACAAGATCTTCGACGTCTCCGCTTTCGAGAAGTTCCTCCAGGACCGTATCAAGGTCGAGGGCCGCACCAACAACCTTGGCGACAACGTTGTTGTCAAGCAGTCCGGTGAGGGCAAGATCGAGATCACCGCCCACAACGAGCTCTCTGGTCGCTACCTCAAGTACCTGTACGTTTCTGTCTGAAGTGAAGCACGGGGATGGGATGCACATCACATCACACAACAAGATGCTAACAGTGAGCAGGACCAAGAAGTTCCTCAAGAAGCAGCAGCTCCGTGACTGGCTCCGCGTCGTCTCCACCTCCCGAGGTGTCTACGAGCTCAAGTTCTTCAACGTCGTTAACGACGAGGCTGACGAGGACGACGAGTAAACGAATCAATTTGCATTGCATCGGCGCAGGAATGGATTGGTGAATTGGGACAGGGAATAACAAAAAGTTTCTTCAAGGACTCGGCCAATAGACCCAGCCATTTTATGTGGCACTCTTTGTGGTGTTCATATCCTTCCTCTCCTCCCATTACTTGAGTGATGTAAATGCCGAATTTGTGAACTGACTTGAAGATGATGCTGTTGGGTATGTATGTATGTATGTGTGTTTGTTTGTTTCATGCCATCGTGTTATTCTCATGCTCGTGCCTCCTCATGGCAGCGATCTCATGACACC
Organism: Fusarium xylarioides; assembly: GCA_013183765.1. Classification (NCBI taxonomy): domain Eukaryota; kingdom Fungi; phylum Ascomycota; class Sordariomycetes; order Hypocreales; family Nectriaceae; genus Fusarium; species Fusarium xylarioides. The sequence goes on along the minus strand of SRZU01000032.1, from coordinate 120,555 downwards.
CTCAAAAGCAACCAACGCCATGGCATTCGCCGGAAACGCCCTCAGAAAACATGGAACAAATCCTCTCCAGTATCCCTTCCAACCTCCCTCCCTGTACACAGCAACTGCTGCGTCCTTCCAACGAGGAAATCTCCTGACTCCATCGTTTAGCCCGCCTCCCAGCGGATCTGTCATGATGCGCTGCTTGACTACGTCACTCGGATAACTAGTCAACCAAAACACCTGCGCACTCAGGCCTCCCGCCCAGAAATTCACTGCCGGTGCGCTGAGGGTTGTCTTGTCGCGTAGTTGTCGAGACAAGATATCGTAGCTGCCCCACCAGCAGAAGAAGAATCCCCGAAAGAGAAGAGTCGCTGAGAGGCCATGATACACGCCCTTGATGCCATGGTATCGGTAGATCTTGCGCAGACAATCAATAGGCCCGGCGTATAATCTGTCGGCTTTTTGCGCTGCGTACTGGATCTGCAGTCGTGCCTTGACGTGCTCGACTGGTGCAGCAATGAAGCTCACCGTTGAGCCAGCCAATATTCCCGCGATACCATGACCGAAGCTAGGTAGCGCTGTGTGGCCCTTTGGGGCTGTGCCTGGTGAAGATGCCGTAACGTCGGTTCCTAGTGGCTCAACGTTGAAGACATGTTCTGAGAGAAGACGGCGATAGACGGTGAGCGAGCCCAACATGACCGAGTCCATAAACATCCATCCGACCAAAGGCGGCGTTGCGCCCTTGTAGAGCCCACGAAAGCCCTCATGGCGAATAGTCTGGGTGACGCATTGCAGAGGGCCACTGAAGCGACTAGGGTCTGTCGTTTGTAGACGGACTTTGATAGTGTCAAATGGATGACCAACTATGAAAAGTCTGTCAATATTTGCTTGCATCTCAAGCCGTCATGATAAGGGACATACATGTACATACCTGAGAGTTTGGCGATGCCGCTGAAGACACCCGCTACAAAGCCTTTGTAATCATGTGCACCACTTCCACCACCGACGTTGCTTGTCTTCTTTCCCTTTGTCTTGATGGGTTCTGGCTCATTCAATATGATTTTCCCTTGCACGTCTGTAGCCATTGTCTGTCTGTGTGTAATTTGACTCCTGCGATTCTATTCGTCATGAATCTCTTCTTCAAAGGAGTGAACGGCGGCTTTTGGAAGAGCTGATGCTTAAGCTCAGTGATGTAATGGCGAGGCTTCTGTTTAGACCAAAACAAAATATTATGAGATAACAAGGGCTTGTAGATATGAAAACATTCGGATCGAAGAGATGTCAAAAAGTCCCCGATTCAGATGTTGAATGCTGACGCATACAACTTTTTGAGGATCGTTATTCGCCGGACCTGGGGGAGCTGTCTGCACTGGTACTTCTTCACCGAAGTCGGAGCAACGGGGGTTTAGGTAGTTCAAGGAACCCTACCTTAGGTATCTTAGGTAGGTAGTTGGCGGTCTCCGGACTTTGAGGCCTTCCCCCGGATACTCTGGGGCCGTGTATCCATCCACTACATGTACTCTGTAGTAGGTACGCTAAAACCTCGACTAATCATTCTCACCAAGGTACCTAACTTATAGCGAAGACCTCCCTACCTAGACTAGACTATGGGTATCATTCTATAACGCTGACTGAAGAAGCCATTATTTCACTTGCAAAGGAGCCTAATGCATTGTGGTGGTATCCCTCTGGATTCATATCGATTGAATTCCTTTCGTTCCCAATTACAACCAATATCGGGGGTATGGTATCTATCTCACACTCACAAAGCTAAACACAACCAGGAACCCCAACTATCTAACTTGAAAATATGTTCACGCACATCCATGTCCATCCACTTGTGCTTGTGCTATCCTGTCATAGCATCCATCCTCTTTCCGCTCATAATATCCAATCCAAGTTAAATCATTGCTCGCAAATCAAACCATTGACGTATCGCTCTGCGGTAAGAAAGCCATGTCATGTCGTCGTCAAGAATTGAAGCAAAAGCCCCTGTATGCAAATATGTCCCTTTCCTGCATCCTCTTTTCCTCTTTTCCTCTCTCGTTTTCTTTTTCGGTATTTGTCAACATCTTTCCATCCCCTGTCCCCCCCCGTTTCCTTGGTTGTTCGGTTGTTTGTTTATTAAGCCCTTCATCTTGCTGCTGTTTCAGCTGGCCACCCCTTCAGTCTAAAGCTGCCTTTCTTTTTTTTGCGATAATAGCAAAGTCGTCCACTTGAAGGCCGTTTCATGTCCATAAAAAGTTCATACAACTGACCACCAGCCAAAACCTCCAGAAGGAGAGTCAAGTTTGGTGTCAAGATAAGCAAAGCACTACATCATTCTCTGATAAGATATCGATCAGCATCCCGGTAGTGGACGGCTGCCACGGTTATCCCCTTTCTAAAAGGTCTCCGTGTCATCCGTATTATGAGATGCAACACTGCCGAAGGTATCTGCTTCCAAGATTAGAGACATGGACATTAGATACGGATCAGATGTAACTTACCTCGCTTGCGTCGACGAACTTCGTCCTCAGGGCTCTTAGGGGTCATGGCTCGTGGCCCACTAGGTCGACGAGTAGGGACACCCAAAGCAGCATTGAGATTACGGTTCTCAGGCTTGGGGCTGCTTGAGAGGTGGCTGACATGAGTACCACTCATAGTAGCATATCCGCTTTCATCACTGGGGTGAGGGGCGGGGCTACCCTTGGCCAACTTAGAGATGCGGCTACCCCTGGGGGGGGATAGAGCTGAGGGACTACCAGTGGGCTCGATGGGCTCCTTGGGAGGTCGAGGGGGGCCGGTTGGAGATGTGGTCCAGTAGGCAGGGTCCTGAGGAGCACCTGTTGATGATGCCTGGCTGTATCGGTTGGTGTTTTGAGCCATTTGGTTTAAGCTCGAGACCGAACCACCCCAATCTGCTGACCTAGGTGTCATGGGGACGTTGTATTCTTGAGCAGAGAACTCCAGAGCATTGCGGAATCGCTCTGTCTGGCCCTGTCTGGGCTGGGGGTGTTGTAGGTTCAGTGAGTTTCGGTGGACCTGATACTTGGGTGCATTGCCTGGAGTATGGTTGATTTCGCGGCGGAGAGGCGCTGGCATGGCGTCACCGGCATTGGGCGCCGACGCAAGTTCTTGCTGAGAGAATCCGGTATGTAGCTGGTCCTCTGCGTACGGGGCATGACTGTAATCCCCATCGTTATACTCGCCCAAGCTAGAGCCTGAGCGCGAGGGAGGGTAGTCATCATACTTGGCTTCCTTCTTGCCTTTGCCAGCACTGGAGGCTGTCGTTCCAGACCACCTTGAAATCTTGGGGAACCAGCCCGAAAGACCGGACTTGTGCTTTTTCTGCTTCTCTGTTGTGCGTGGAGTGTTCTCGTTGCTCATTGATTGAGTAACACCAGACGGTTGAGGGGGTGTGTCGAGAGGAACAGAACCTCCCCGCTGGAAGCCCGATCGCTCTGGTGTCAGCATATTGGGGTTGCTGCGCTCACCAGTCGGGCTAGGGTGGGCTTGCTCGTATTCATCCTCGTGCTCAGCAACAGTGCTGATGCGGTTATCAGAAAACTTGCGTTCGTTGGCAAGCCGAGATCGGGAGTGGGAGAGCGAGAAGTGGCCAGATTGGCTGGGGGTGATTGTCGAATTGCCTTCAGGCTCATAGCCTCGATCTTGCTCGAAGTGACCCTCAGGCTGCAGGTTGTCGAATGAGGGGCCACGGCCACCACTGGTGGAAACAGGGGGGACGGTGCTCTGTCCCTTGAGCTCGTCAACCTCGCCGAGAATCTGCATCAGGATTTCTTCAATACGCTTGAAGTCGCTCGTGCCCTTGTTGCTGAGGCCTTGGAAAGCTCGCTTGAATAGGTTCTTCTTGGCAGCGGCTTCATTGAAAGTGTCAACCTGGGAGATGCTTTGAACCGATCGGGCCCCAGGGTAGGGGCGAGGGCCATTGATTGCCTTCTGAAGCTTCTCGGTGTTCTCAACACCTGCGAAAATGACATCGTCGCTAGTGTCCTGAACGAGGTTTCTAAGCTCGTTCAGAGAAGTTCGCATCTCAAGGGCAGAGTTCATCAGCAGTGCAACGATTTCCGTGTCGCGGGCACTGCGCTGAGCATCTCGAACCATCAGGTGCTGCATCAGAGCAACAATGTCCTTGTTCTCGATGCGGTCAATTCCTTGACCAGTGGCTGCATCGTAGAATGGTGACGCCATGCCTTGAGACATGCCACTGAGATGACGAGCGTCCTTGGGGGCGTAGAAGGGGTCCTGGCCAGCATCATTTGGAGATCCGGGCAGAGACAGATGAAGAGCTTTGCCCTTAGGCTGGAGATCGGGAGTTCGGTTATTGCCATTGGACATATAGCCTTCGTCATACTTGGGGCCAAAGCCAGGGCTTCCGGTGTGGTAAGGAGCTCCAAAACCCCGGGCTCCTAAAAGGTTGTCATTCAGGGCAGGGTTGGCGACAGGGCTGGTGTCCTCATATGGGTTGGTGACAAGAGTGTCCCGCTTGCGGTCGTCAGAGGTCCGCTGCCACTCATCTTGATCCTGGCTGGGTTCACGGCTGTGAGCATTGGCAGCAGCCATTCCAGCGGCAGCGCCCAACGCAGTAGCACCGACAACTTGAGCGACACCAGGTCCGTGACTGCTGGCAGCGCTCTCAGCGCGTTGCTCGGCAACATTTCGGGGAGTGGGTGTTGCTCGGCCTTCAGAAGCATCATCGTGGTGTTCGCAATCAAGGCGCTCTTGGACAACTGAAGGGTTGGTGTGAACATCGTCATCAATGTAGCCAAATTCAGGCATGGGATTGTTAAAGTCGGGGAGACCACTTGCAGTCATCTTGGGTGAGTCATCATATGAAAGGCGGTCGATGCTGTGAGCAGGAGTGTTACGAGGCTCATGACCTTCCAAAGTACGCTCCTTGAAGGACTTGTTACGGAAGACGCCGGCGCCTTGGTATCCCTCTGGCTCCTCGGTGGCTGCTTGCTTCTTACCCTGCGCCGCCTTGAGAGCAGCAACGGCGCCAGTCGCAATAGCGACTTCTGACGCCGTGGGTGACCTTGCTCGGGGCACCTTTCGGCCATGCTCATCCAGATCATACTCAGTGAACTCTTGTGATTTGTTATGAGATCTGGCACTAGGTGTGGCATGCCTCTCGGGTTCCAACTCACTACCATCTATGTAGTTCTTGTCAGGACTCGCACCACGGCTGCTATAAGTCCTTGACTGGTCGTCATAAGAGAGAGTTGAGTCGCGAGGACCAGGGTAGTCGCTGTAGGAGCCGCTCAACATGGACTGGTCGAGCATCGAGCCTTCAACTAGTGAAGCAACTGCTGATTCAGGCCCCATAGGAGGGTGAACCAGGTTGGGGTTGGCACCAACGCCACGGACAGCTTGTCCAGACGCGACCTTATCCAGCTCGCTGTCATCCGTGTAGGTGGTGTTTCGGTAACCTACACCAGAACTTTGAGGTGACATTTGGTCCACTTCTCGTTCTTGGAGGGAGTTCAGAGAAGGCGTAGACTGGCTATTGCGACGATCCCCAGATCGTTCGTGGTAAGCATCACTTGTAGAATGCATACTCCTCGAGTTGCGAGGGTGATACTCGCTGCCACCCTCAGTGTAGCCAGAAACACTGGGAATAGGGCTGAGGCCTCGAGCACCAGCCTGGTAGGGAACATACTTTAATGGAGGAGGGACATCCTGGGTAGCGAAATAGGAGTTATCGTATCCACCCTCAGGATAATCGTTGTCAGAAATGTCATCCTCTTCATATTGGCCCCGTCGTTCGAGAGGATGCTTCTGGCCATACTCGTCTGGTTCATACTCTTCCACGTAGTCCTTCTGACCGCGCGGTAAAGCAGTCAAGTCACCATGGGATACGTTGGCGTGCTGAGTGGATAATGTTGTCTCGAGATTTGAGGGAGTTGCTGAAGGTGTAGGTGTCGAGGTTCCAGAGACATATCCACCCGGAATGTTCTTAACAGGCGTGATCTCCTCGCTAGCCGAATGAGGCCTGTCGGTATCGGCAGATCGGATAGAAGTCCTGGTCATTTCCGAGGGGTTAATTTCACTCATGAGAGGCATGGGTGGCTGAGGAACCACGGGATCGTCGTCGAACTGGTCAGCATGATGGTCACGGCTCAGGCCACGGCTATGAGCAGACTCGGCTCTCCGACGCCGTCTTTCTCTCGGCTTTCGGTCGCCTTGTGTGCTGTCTGAGAGGAGTGATGAGCCAATGCCAGCTGCTGCTGCACCGGCTGCAGCAGCCTTGAGCATGTCACCGCCACTTCGCTTGGGTGTAACATTCTCGTTCTCGTATTGGTAGTCATCCTCAATAGAATCATGGCTCACATCAGAGTTAGCTTCGAGGACATGACGAGCCTCTCTATTGCGTCTATCCTTTGGCTCATTCCGTTGACCTGACGACCGCCGGCGGTCGGGGGTTAACTCATCCTTAGATACTGATGTGGCAGACGAAGTAAAGGAATCGCGTCGGCTCTCCCTCTTGCTGGTCTCTCGCTTAAGAGCGTTGAGTTCGGGCAGAATCAAGCGGCGGATGGCGTCTTCGACTGTTTCGAGGAGCTTGGGGTTGTTGATTGAGGATTTAGAGACATCTGAGCGTGAGGAATGTGTTGCGTGGGTGCGATGGCTGGGAGCCAAATGAGAAGCTGAGACATTCGAGTCAAGTCCTGACACATTGGATTCCTGTTGACTTCTGCTAGAGCGACGGCGATGGGCTTTAATAGGCTCCTCCGTCCTCTCCGAAACGCTGCTGGTCCTGCTCTTTGGCCGACGCTTTCTCTCTGCTGTCGACTTTTCCCTCGACGACTTTGATTCTGACACCTTTGACCTGTCTCTGTTTCGACTCTTCCGGTTCTTCAGCTCATCTACTGCAGCACCGGCAAGTGCACCCGCGCCAGCTGCTGCAACCATCTCCCGGGTTGCTGATGGACTGTCGCCCTTGGCGTCGCCGTCGAGAAAGCTGTCAGATGGAATGGCGGATATGTCTGAAGCGTTGACGTTGTAGGTCTCCGAAGGGATCAATGGGCTGGCGGGTCGTCGTCGTCGTCCAGTGTGGCTACGATCAATCTCAATATCAATTGGATTTCTCGAGACGTTGGACTCTTCGGTAGCAGAAGCGTAGGAGCTCATGCTGTTGCCGTCGTCCCCGTCGAAGTACTCAGAATCTCCCAACGGTATCCGTCGAGTCACAGAGGTGTTGCGAGCGCCTTTTGTTTCTGTAACTTGAAGATGGTGATCGGACCGGCCTCTCTTAGAAGGTGTAAGGCGGACACGGACACTAGGACGTCGCTCGCCTGTGGAACCGGCAGTTGACTTGCCACCTTCGAAGTACTCGATGAGCAATGAGGTCTGAGATTTGCTAGCCTTGTGTCCACGGGTAGCAATGGTGACGGGTGTTCCGTCTTCAGGAATGGAGTAGGAGGACTTCTCGTCGCCGGGATTCACCCCATCCACCGTTGTTGTGAGATCGGTGGGGGTGGTATTAGTCTCGGTTTCGGTAGGGGCGGGAAGTGGAAGAGATTTTCTGGAAGATACACCCATCGTAAATCTGGTGAGGCTCTTAAGTGGAGGTGTTTCGGGGCCCTTTCTTCCCAGGACTGCGATCCGGAGCGGATGCAGAGAAACACCGGTGGGAGAGGAGGGGTTGGTTGATTAATGGTTTGATATCAAGGCATGCGGAATCAAGGAGCAACAAAGATTGTCTAGCAGGACATGTCAGTAAACCCGAGTGTCCAACGGAAGAGAAATAACGGTGTAGGCCGATTATATGGGGTAACGAATCGCCACCTGCGTTGAAAGCGACTCGCTCGACTCATGAAGCGGAGAAGGGTAAAGCAACGGTCAAGGGAAAAGGAAGGATGAGAGACTTACAAACAAACGACCCGATTAGAAGAAAGGAAATAACTTTGAACGTCTACCAACTACCCAGAGACAGGACAGTCGATAGCGATACCTACTTACGAGAGTCGACAACCGACACAGCTCGACTCGACTCGACTCGAATTTGACCTGGCCTTAGAAGCCTCAAGGTTCCGTGGGGAATTCGAGAAGGAGAAAGATTTGGGGGAAGGGTTAAGGATGCGACGTGCGGCGTGGTCGATTGTAAAGGATGGTGTGAAGGCTCATGGGATGTGGATCCCGTAAGGTAAGGTCAGGCAGCTCGGCGGGGGGACGCCTGGGGCCTTGGGGGGCTAAGAAAAAAGAATGGGCCAGCAAAGTTGCCCGCAGCAACCAAACCTAGCAATTAACAAGGAACAGAGAACTGAAAACCGCCAGATGTCAGTGTCAGACGGAGCGGAAGAGAGCCGAAACAGAAAATCAAGAAGGGTTACGGATGCAAGGTATGATCTAGACCGATTTGGGAGGAGCAGGGCATTCAATTTAGGTGCAGTTGTGTCAAGGGGAATCGAGGAGGTTGGGCGAAAGATCTCCATGGAGGTTGGGGAAAACGTATTGAGTTGATGCAGAACGGGCAGGCGGTTTTTTTTTTTTTTCGTGCAATATCGATGGGATATGGAGTAGTTGGTAAACTCACTGCACGCGCTAAAGCTTTTAAAGCTTCAATGAGCGAGGTCTAAAATTGTCGATGATGTACTATGTATGGCTTCGTTGTGTGTTGAAGAAGATCTTGATGCGAAAAGTTTAGGTAGGCACATACTTAACAGAGTCAGCATAAGTGGAACCAAGAAGCTTATGATGTTTTAGGTATTGGATTCCGTATGGATCTCTCAATGCAATCTCCTCTGTGTGTGTATTGCTCTAAACAACACCAAACCTAACATATATCGGATTGGATTGTCTTGTCCTCGGGCTCTGGTCATCACACCCGACTCTAGGTAAACATTGGATCCACCTGGTTCAGCGGCTGGGCCCTTGAGATTTTCATTTTCAGGCTAGTGCCTTGGAATGATGAGTTGTCTCTGGCACCTCTGCCGAGGCGGGCTGTCCAATAGCGCCGGCCCGCCGGGATGCCACCTAGCTCAACACGCTATGCCCGTGGTTCCTCTGCCAATGGACGATCTTCCAAGGACATGAGGGGAACGAGATATGCACCAAAACGTGCAGGAAACATGCAGAGCAGACATTGGATGTACAGTAGCGAGGCCCGACGAGTTCATCGTATGTAACGCTCCATGTGTGTGATACGTGATTTGCTGTGTGTGATGTGATGACCATCCTCATCCCATCCAACTCCTCTTTAGTATCGAATAAGCATCCTCCGTCTCTATCAAAACAGGATATTCCAACTAGCGGTCTCCAAGTTGTTGCGTTGCCAGTTGCCACGCAGAACTAGCCTCCTTGCCTCTCTAGATGCTCCCTCCAGTATCAAACCACGACAGGCAGACAAACGTTGGGCTTCCACCTCTGCTACGACAAACCCCTGTCTTAAAACGATTCATCTTCTGTTTTCCCTTCGAATCAGGTCCCAGCAATCGTCGCACTCCCAAACAATCCTCTTCCCCAGCCTCTCTTTTCACTTGATCACCCTCGTCAATCACCCCAACCCCTGTCCGCCTATTATTTAATCTTCAGACTTCAGCCGTCCCTCGTTCAGCGCCACGGCCCCAGCTTCGGGCCAGGATGGGAAAGGTGCGGCTGGGCGGCTGTGTCCCAAGAGACGGAAAAGGATCATTCGAGTGAGCCTCATTTGTTTGACTGAATAAGTCAGACGATGAGGGCGAGGCCCGTGATGAAGCTGCATTTTTTGACCGCGTCAGCACTTCTCATAACTTCACAAGTTGCCCAAGTCGCTTCGTAAAGAGTTCAAGATACGCGATATTAGCTGAGCAATCTTATCAAAAAGATCACCAGAGTCCCAGTCAGACCTCCACTCAGATCCATAGGCACTCATTTCGCTCTTGTGAGTGGATTGTAGGGCTGAGTCACGCACTTTGAAGGTCGGACTTGTCTTCAAACTACCTAATTATGAAACACTCTCATTCCTGAGGAACAGCCTAATTACGGTGCCTTATTCCCTGAACAAAGACGGAGACATACCATTATCCATAGGTTCCAAACATAATAGTGCTTTAGAAGCTTCTTGGTCGAATCTAGCGTCCAGACCAAACCTTGACCTCAACACCACCACCCAATACGGCCAATACGGATATATCTAACATGTTCCTGAAAATCATCTTTGCCACGGCTCAACCTTACTCGCATCTGGCTTCTATCTTCTCGGGGCATACTCTGTAACCCAGCTCAGAACACTCGCTTTGCCGCTCATGTTCAGCCCATTGACATCTCCAGCCTCCTCCATCATCACGCTAAGAAACCACGGCTCCATTTGCTTAATTGGCGTCCCTCATATCCTCTCCAACCACCTCTTTACCTTTCAATTATGGTATCGGCTTATCCTGATCTGTCTGTCATATCTTACCGCAAACATACTCCGTACATTTGTCAAGATGAGGCGAACTAGGCTTTGCCAAGCATGACGTGAATCATAAGATCTCGCAAACTCTCTGTGGATCCCCCGAGCAAAGACCCTTTCACTCATCCGAGACACATCGAAAAGGAATGGGATACCCCTAAAGTTTGGATCCAGGACAAGTTTCGATTTTTGCCGTATCGTTTGACTTGTAACAAATATTCTCAGGTACGAGACTGATTCAGGCTTTTCCGCCAAAGTTCACAAAAACGGTTTCAAGAAGCACTAGTTACTCCTTGATTTAGTAGCGAGCTAAAGCAAACTGTCAACAAAAGCCCAGAGAGAAAAAATAGCCCTTTTATGGCTCTGTACAATTAGTATTGGCCCAGAGCACTTGCAGTCTATTACTACCTAGGGTACCTTACTGTAGCTATTTCTGCGATCTCATGTGTTGAGGCTAGTTGGTCACCACGACATCCTGCTTCCAGCGTGGCAAGACCACAGGTAAGACCTCTTCGTCCTATCGGTGCTATTAACTCTTATAGAAGCTTACCACAGCATCACTTGTAACACAGTCCTCGATGCATGCAGCCAACCGGGTCTTCTGATGCCACTCGTGTCACACGCAGACGACCCGTATAGCATCCTGCTTCCGGTGGCTTGTAAGAGGATGACTTTGTCATATAACCTGCAACCATGTATTCTTAGTCCTTCCACTCGGTTTCTTTGGATTTATTTGGTTCACGATTCGTATACCAGTATTCAGGCAAGCTCAAGGTCCGAATTATTGTAGAAGCCAAGACGATGAAGCTTGTCTGTTTAGAGAGAGAGGGGGGGGGGGGGGGATGTTGGTTCATTGTTCAGTTCAACTTTCACTTGAGTTTCGCGGACATCTTTCTTTTGTACGACAATTGATGCATAGAGTGGTCTCGCTAATCGGTCGAGCTTGATTGCAACGGATATCAGCAAACTCAACTCGACTTTAGCTCATGAGACGAAAACAAAGAATTGTTTATTGCTATGGTAATATCAGTCGATACGTAATCTCATTTTGATTCATTCATTTCCTCGAAGACGTAACCCTCCTGGCCTATCCCTCTCCAACTCCAGGCAAAAGGGTAGATATAAAACGGTCCAAGAACGAGCATATGCGGGAAAATCAACATCCAATAACCAAAGTTCAACAATCAACTTCTTCGGCCATCCGCCACTACAGCCGGCGCAGGCTCAGCAGGATACTCCGGTGGCCTGTTCCCAGCTTCGAGATCCCGCAGTTCCAGGGGGTCCTGCATCTCCTTTTTGCCATCGTATGGCGGCGGTGCCTGTCCCAGTTCATTGAGCCCTTCTTCAGACCTGGTACCATTCCATGGCGATCGGCGACTTCCCGTTCTTCTTCCACCACGAAGGCCGGTATATACAGGAGCTCCAGTGGTCTGGCCGGGCCATTGGTTCCCACGACGGCGGCGACGTCGTCTCACTTGGATGATGGTGGCGGTTAGACCGAGAACTAAGATGACAAAGAGAGGAATGAGAACCCAGGCAAAGGGCTGTGCACCAAATGAGAAGCCGGTACTGTCGTCGTTACTGTCGTTTGTTGCCATCACAATAGCAGAGATGTCGTTGGAGCGTATAAGTAAGGTACTCGATCAAATGATATTGATATGTGCTGACTGGACTAGATTATCGGATGTCTCAGACAAGATCCGTATGTGATCGATTCTCAAATGGATATGTATGTAAAGGGCTTCTTTATTCTTGCTGCTTAGTTTGTGGGACGTCAAATGATATATTGTCAAGGTGTGAGGTCAGAGACTTTGATAGGGTGGCGTCATCTAGTAACTCCAACTCCCGACTCCAAACCTGGAGGGGGAGGGCAGCTCTTTGTACTTGTGCACCCTCGGCTTCTACCCTTTAACCTTTTGCATTCGTATGCCTCCATTACAGATCCGCGTAGCCGATCATCCCCCACTGTCAAGGTGACTTCATCATAGTGGCTTAGTACAGTAGCTTATTAGATCTGTAAGGACCGTTGAATGTCGCCGTCCGCCGGTGGAGCCGGGATAAATTGGCCGCCATGATATCTATGATGGACACAGCCCCAGTCGGATATAATAGAATGAAGAATACCGACAGGTAAACGAGAGAACTTGGTATGAAAAGTCGAGCCCTTGGATTACAGCTTCTCAACTCTGCCTTCGACTAGTGGCGTATTGAGAACGAGCAATGCCACTTACAACGACTAAGTAATACGCTGCAACACAGCTGAGTACGAAGGCGATGAGGTAACATTGGGTGACCCGGGTCCAATTTGCCACATGATTCAGTTCGGCTTCCCGATTGAACAGCTCTGCAAAGCCAGGCACTGTACTGTATAGATACCTAGTTACGGGCTTTGCCGTTGCGCAGCCGAAGGATGAATAAACATTATTTGGAATGGCATCAGATGATTCCATGCAGGGTCTAATAACGTTAAATGGTAGATGGTCCGTGCGTCATGCAAGACTCCCGTCCAGTGCCATTAAACTCCACCCTTCTTATGGGGGAAGCGTCAACCATAACCTGAACTTAAACCTCATTATAATCCACCTTGGAGCATTTTCTGGACCTATTGTTGCGCTTCCGCGAACTGGCCCAAGATGCCTCGTGCAATCAGAGGTTCGTCTCACACTATTTTCTGGTCACCGAGTATCCGAGCTTACCTATGCCAGGCGTTCTTATCGAGTGCGATCCTTCGATCAAGTCCATCATCGTCAGCATCGACAGTGCTAACCATGACTACATCATTGAGGATCTCGATGATGAACGCGTGGTTGTGAAAGAGACCATGGTCTCAACGCTCAAGCATAAGCTCGAAGAAGTACGTTCGATTGCTAGCATCATTGTTACCCAGGCCCTTTGCGACTGAAAATGGCTTTGTTCAATTGACACATTCCCAGCGACTCAAAGAAAATCTTCCCCCTGAAGAGGAATCCGGTTCCGAGTAAGCTTCGAGCATATGCAATCACTAAAATATGTACACAATTTTATACCCAAACGACATGCGACTGTGGTCCTTTCGAACACCTAACTAAACTACAACTTCTCAAACCTCGGCTTCGTCTTCTTCAATCCACTCATCAACGCCAACGAAAAGTCCTTGCCTTGCACAGCCGCTGCGTTCCATACTTGCGTATACCTCAAGCTCTCAGTAACAGTATGATCCCTGCCGTGGTTGAGCAGCTCCTTCGTCCCCTGTACAGCAACAGGGCTCTTGTCAGCAAGTGTGGTTGCCAGAGCCACAGCAGCCTGCACAGCCGCCTGTTTACCCTCATGAACCTGGCTCACAAACCCTACTGATAATGCTTCCTGTGCCGAGAAGTCTCGGGCCGTGAGACAAACGTCCTTAACCCATGATGTTGAGCCAACGAGCTTGGGCAGACGTGCCAGGGTTCCGATATCAGCGGCCATGCCAATGTCAACTTCTTTGACGGCGAAGCGTGTGTTGGAGGCGCAGATGCGGATGTCAGCGCAGCAGGCGATATCAATAGCAAGGCCAATAGAAACACCATGAAGCACGCAAATGACAGCTGTAAATTCAATCCCACATATGAGTGATCCATCTTAACAAATCGTTGGACGAGTGACACTTACGTTTCTCGCACTTCTCCATAGCACCAATCGAGTCCTGAAATTCCTCAATGTGGTTTCTCACTATTTTTGCCTTTTTGGCGATATCCGCCTGAGAACCAGAGAGGATTCCATCATTAGACGCAGACTGCACGTCCAAGCCTGCGGTAAAGGCTCGTTCGCCAGCGCCGCTAACTACAACAGCACGAACGTCTTCATCACCGCTGAGCTGCTTGAAGACACGCCCAAACTCAAGCCATAGTTCTTGAGTAAAGGCGTTGAGCTTTTGGGGTCGGTTTATCTCGACATGAGCGACGAAAGGGTTTGGTGAGCTGACAATTATGTTTTTGTAAGATGTGTAAGCGGGAAGAGGTGCGGTGGAAGACATTGTGTGGGCTTTTAACTCAATTGCGATTACGTTGAAAAGAGAAGAGTATGGGAGGTATTGTAAGACGAGTACTTATAAGGGATGAAAGAATCTCGGGCTAAACTGTCCCATGGGGTAGCTTGATCTTGGCTGCGACACAGCCCATGTCAGAGGTGGGCTACTGATCGAGATGCCGAGGTTCCCACCAAATTTAGCCCAGGCTCTACGGCTAACTCCAACTCACGTGCGACACGATTGAGCGTTGCATACCTGATAAAATTATAGGACAAAAGTCTGACAACACCAGCCCCACAGCCAACCTCCCTCATTACAACAGCAATTAAACACTCAGCGATATCATCGCAAATAGTCAATTAAATTTAATAAAATGTATATCAATTAATTGCCCTAATCCAGCGCTTTAATATTTTATATACTATCCCTGTGCGCGAATAACAGCGTGAAGGCGATTTTTCATGGAAGTCGTTAGCTTTGCAACCATCTGATCAACTGAGCTCTATCTGCCTTATTGTTCTTTAATCTAATGAATTCAGGATGCATCTATTAAAGCTTAGCTTTTAGAGCTTTCTATATGTATTCTATAGGGTTTAAATCAGGGGAATAAGATAGCTAATTAATAGGTTTTATCCCATAGAGGAGCAGCTAATCTATTAACGGTTTAGCAGTGTAAATATAGGTGTTATCTTATTAAAATAGGTTAAATTCATTAAGGAAAGAGAGGAGACCTTCTGTAAGGGCTTTGCAATAAGACTAGCTAGAATAACCTCCTTTTTTAGCTATCTTATCCCTCATTATTGGTATAAGATATAACTGTTTATCTTAAGTAATTCCTCCCTAGAATATAAGGGAAATAGTTAGTTTAACATGCTACTAGACATTAACTAGGTCTATATAATACTTCTTATCAGGTTAGTAAAAGATCTAGCCATTAGGGTTATTTAGTGCGTTAGAAACCGTAACCTTATTAGTAAAGCAGATCTGTAAGAAAGTTAGCGTTGAGAAGGGTGTTATTTTAAGGCTATTTATAAGGATATATTTATTAATATAATGAATCTAAAAACAGGTATATTATAGCCTTGCTTTTGCATTATCTTTTAATAGTTTAATTATCTTTTTTAACTTCTATTTACATTGCTAATACCTCTCTAACTAATAATATAGCATCTAGGCTAACACTTTAATACTAAGCTCTAATAATACCTTATTCTATATAATTAAGTAATTTCTTTTAATAAATAACTAGATAGATATAATCTCCTAAGTGCTAAGTTTCTTTAAATGCCTAGAATATAATCTAGAGATATTATTATAATTCTCTTTCTAGCATTTAACTATCTAAGAGATAGTCCTAGGATCTATTAAGTAGGAGGTTATAACCTATCTTATTAATTTACTAGCATATATCTCTACTACTATAATTACCCTTTACTTAAGAGTAAATTTATAGTTTCTTTAGTAATTTCTGCTTATTTTAGTATTAAAATTGCATTATTTAGAAGCTATTAAGTATATAATTCTTGTTATTGAAGTAATTGCGTTGTTTGCTGATACTAGACTGAAGCGGGGTAGACACTTTGGTGTTGTTAGACTTTTGGCACGTGATTGTACTTAACGTCTACAACGTGTACACCACCGAGGCAGCGGATCTTCGTATCGAGTTTAATGAAAGTCTATTGAACGTGCTTCGGCACTAAATCCTTTTAACTGAAACGACAAAGGCGATAACCGCCCAGATAGCATTATAATCATTTCCGGGTCGTCTGCCCTGCCTGGGCTAGACGCCAATGCTCCTGTTGAAAAAATACGAACCCAGCGTGCCCAGCGCAGCGCGCCCAACTAAGTAATCAAGCGCTCTTCCCCTACATCTTGTGCCTATCATGAAAACCAAGAGGGGGGCCTAAATCATAACTTTGACCACAAGGCAATCCCCACGCTAACGAGGAAAACAAATAAAGAGACGGCACGCCTGCCATCTACAGCAAAAGGGTTCCGACAAGGGTGAAGAGAGTGGCGGCAGCGGAGACGTACAGGGCACCGAAGCCAAGGCTAGCAGCGCCGCTGTCATCATCGTCATCACCAGAGGCAGAGGCCGAACCTGTGGATGTGGAAGAACCCATGGCCACGCTGGCAGTGGCGGTACCGCTGTCAGTGTCGAAGTGGGATCCCTTGCCGTTGATGCCCGGGCCCTTGCCGGCACCGTCCTTCATGTACTTCTCGGCCTCGGAGGGCATCTCAGGGAGGTAGCTGGGGTCGACCTGCCAGACGGACTCGGAGGTAGGGCAAGCAACGCCATGAGAGGACTTGGCAGCACCGCCGGTGCCAGTGGGCATGGGGTACTTGGAGAGAGCAGACTTAAAGAGATCGAACTCCTTCTCGGTTGTGACCTTGCCGTTCTTGATTGTGACGATACCGTAGTCGTTGTCCTCGAGGGAGTACTCATACATAAGGCCACCGGAGTAGACAGAGGACATCTGGCTGTCCATCATGGGCTCAATCTCCTCGAACTTACGAGGGCGGTTCTCAATGCAGCCGTACTCGGACAGGCTAGTGAAAGGTTAGGAGAGACCAACATGAGTGGTGAATTGACCTACAAAATGGGGATACCGTAGTTGGTGAAGTTCTTGACCTTGACGTCCCAGCCAGAGGTCTTGAAATCGCTGTTGCACCAGGAGTAATCGTTGAAAGCGAAGAAGTCAGATCGAACCTCCTCAGAACCACAGTTCATGTAGTGAGCGGTTTGCATGCGGTTGGAAGCAACATCGGCAGCAGAGTAGCCGACAGGAACCTGGCGGAGCTTGCGGGCCTTGAGGTAGTTTCGCATATCACGAGTGATGGCCTTGACGTAGGGAGCGGACTTGTCGGTATCCTTTTCGTCGTTCATGACCTCATTTCCGGAGAAGAAAGCGAGTGTGTTGTCGTACTTGGCGAACATCTCGACGGTGGCAAAAACGCTCTGGATGTAGGCGGCATTGTAAGAAGGACCGGGCTTGGCACGGTTGATGGAGTACTTGGGGTTGTTGACATCAAGAACGAGGTAGATGCCAGCGGCGTCGAGCGCACTCATGCACTCGTCGTGATCAGCCTTGTTGTCGACAGCGTAGACGCGAATAACGTTGACGCCGAGCTCCTTGAAGTACTTGATATCACGGTTGCAAACATCGGGATCGGCGAGAGGATCCTCGTTAGCAGAGGCACCACCGGGCTGGTAGTCGATACCTCGAAGGTAAAATCGGTCCTTGTCAGTCCAGAAAGCTAATTTATTGTCAACACTGACTGCACATCCAACCCTTGGGCCAATTGACTACTAACCATTGCCAGAAACCGAGACGGCGGGGAGGGAAGCGCGCTTGCTGGGAGGCTCCTTGAGGGTAGGGGTAGCCGAAGCGACAGCCGCCAAGGCGGAAAGGAAAGCAACGGTCTTCATTTTAAGTTGTTTGTTCGAACGGTACGGCGGCAAATTAATACAGCGGTTTAAGAATTGTCGTTAAGAGACGATATCGAGGGTGGAAAATGATCGAAAGAGTGGATCGGGTGAGGAAGTAGGATTACAGTCCAAGTAGAAGAAAACCAACAACGAGGGAGTTGAGAGGTGGGAACGAAAGAAGAGAGAAGATCACGACCGGAGAAAAAACGACAGAAAGGCGTTAACCGGTTGGAAGGGTAGTTGAAGGAATTAAAAAATCAATGGAGGGAGGAAGAAGAAGAGAGGAAAAGAGAGCGTGATACGGAGGTTGGAATGGGGGTTTAAAATAGTAGTACGCACTGGACTGGAGGTGGGAAGACGGGATGGATGCCCTCCACTCACGGGCTGGGCTGGGGTGTGGCAAGTGATTGATCCCTGAATTGGGCTAGTACTGTAGGTTAGTACCTACTATAGCTTGAAGCACTCGGCATTATCATGGTACCTACCAATCTAGGGAGAGACGGGGTGTCTGGATCAGTGCCGACTAATGAGTGAGTGAGTGTTTTACGGTACTAATTGAGGCAGGCATTGGACGAACGATGCAGTCTCTTCCGCTCCCAGGTTAAGAATGGAAACTGAGGTGGTCAGTCCAAGCGTCTAACGCCGGCCACTGTGGGCATTTCTTCCTTGGAAGGCTTGGATGGGTTGACGATCAAGTCCAGCAGTATCCGTACAATGCTCTTGTATGTAATTCAGTGCTGTGAAACTACATGTCTTGTCGGATGAAACGAGTTTGTTCGAATTGCCATCTACCGGCATTTGCACCATCACACATTATGTCTTGTTTGTGCTTACACTTGGTCGATGGAAGTCAGGTACACGAATCAATGGGTGAAGGACTAGACTGAGCCAAGTGGTGTGAAGACTGCTGATGTGTTGTCCCTGGTCGCTTGGTACAGAACAAACTGTTGTAACATCCGTAAACAAGGCGGCTATCAGTTGGTTATGAGTAGGTACTGTATGGATGTTTACTCGTAACTATAAAGAGGATCGACACAAACAAACATTTAACCATCTTGCCCTCCAGCTTCAAAACTCTGTTCTCGTTATCCGTATTTTGGCTAGTGCCTAGTGTTGCCCATGGTGCTGCATCACTCGTATACATATTCTGTACATCTCACTTGTGTCAACAAACACCTCAACGTCTACCTAACTATGGATGACAAGAAACTCTCAAGAGTGCTCAGCCACAAACCAAGACTCCAACAACTCAACCTTTCCGTTTCCATGACAGGTCCAAGGCCTGTAGTACATTGGCATCACTTGCTGTCCTCTCTTTTTCGTTTCTTGGCCTGGATTTCGTTCAATGCTGAAATTCAATTGACCCACCAAAGTCGTCGTAATGCATTTTAAGCTATCGGCACACGCCTCCCCTTGCTCATGCATGACACTCCCTTTCGGCTGGAGCAAACGCCTCCTGATCAGCGATTGGCGCGCCGCTGAAACTCGTCTCTTAACCTCCCTGGGACTTTTTTTTAAACGGCTCCAGCTGGTGGGTGGCACAGTCCCTCTGTTGCCTTGTTCATCATGATGCTTGGTGAAGGCTGGTCTGGGGTTGGCATTAAATGTCTGAGTAGGCAGGTACCTTTACTGAATTGTAGAGCTGGTTTTTCATTCAGTTTTATGCTTCTGTCGCAGGTTTGGTTATTAAGATCCAGAATCAAGACTTTCGTCTCATAACCAAGGTATCCAGGTAAGCTTAAAAGAAACTTCCTACCTGGGTATCTGTCACTAATAACACAAATAAGAATTTCTTCCATCCATTCTCACCTGCAGGTTCAATGATCGGCAGGGGTCATTCTGCCACTCCCGTGCCGCTAAACTTCGGTGGAGCCCAGGCTCTCATGTTTATGGGCCATACCGTATCCCATTGAAGAACAAGAATAGAAATTCGACTTCTCGTATGGCTCAGTACATAGGTACATACCTACTGTAGCTTACTGAAATGCTACTGGTTGTCAAACACTCACTATTCTTTAAACTGTTTTTAGTTGTATCAAGGTACAGGCAGATACCGTATATCTTGAGTCTCAGCATTTCTTCATCCTAGGTAGCTGGCATCAGTCAGTCTGAGCTCTGACTGCTAAGAATGGATCCATGACGATGAGTAGCACTTGACATGGATTTTGCTTGGTTTTATCTCCTAGACCCGTCAAATCAACCGAGATCATGGCCAAATTTCAATCGTCACGTCGATCGCCCTGCACTGCCTCGTCCCAAGCTCGTCTCCGATCACTCATCCCTCCTCACAAGCACCCGCCTCAGCATTCTCACCGCAACGCCAATATCATATCTCGCCTGGTGCATAATCAAACTCAGGATCTGGGCGCTCAGCCAAGAATGACCCTCGTGTGGAACACTGTGGTGCTTCACAATACCAGAGGCCCTCTTTTCATCTGGTAACTTCACCTGGGGTGCGTCACATCCCCTGCCAGTACATGCATCAAGAGACGGGTCACCACTCTATCTCAGAGCCAAGAAAATGCTTGGCTTTGTTTAGCTGCAATAGGAGGTTCCAAGTGACACTTTGCGTAGGGGAGCCAAGGAAACGTGAGACCTCAACCCCAAGTGACGGAAATATTAGCCAAGTTTAGTGTATATTAGTAGGCTCTTCAACCAGTTGATTTTGACACCGTATCTTAATGTCAGAGGTTTTATTACCCCCCGCGGTTTGCCTACCCGGGTCTGCAAGAGGAAGACTGTATGCATGATCATCATTTGAATTTCAACCTATCCTACATAACTTAAATCGACTCCAAGTCTCAACACGTCCATCTTAAGCTTGGCCAGCATTACCTCATAAGCTAACGTTAGAACACGGGTGATGGTCTAAGCAACCGTCTATTGCACACACTCTATCTTATCTTAAACACGCCGGGTCACATCAGCGACCTGTCATCTTAATCAACATTCTTGACTACACAAAACTCCGTAAGAACTCTACACGAACAATTGATTCGACTCGGGGTATCAAAAACTGAATCCAATGGTTGTGTCTATTTAGCTTTCATCATTCATCACGTAAGCTTAAAGAGGTCCTCAACCCCTTGCCAGCTTCCCTTTGCGCGCTCTTCCCAGTAGCTATCCTTTCCTGTCTTGAGCTTCCACACTTCCTCTCCCTCTGGAGCGTTCTCGACCTTGACGAACCATCGAGGCTTGTATGTCTCACCCCGCTCTTCGAGCTCTCGGCGTCGACCACGCTGAGCTTCCTCCAGCTTTTGTTTCAGGTCCTCAGCATCATCGATTGCGCCCTGTTCGTATGCACGCTGGTCAGGTCGCAGGCGACAATCCGTAGGAGGCAGTTTGCCCTTCTCGATCTCTGTAATTTCGTTCAGGCTGGCAGCAAAAGTTGTGAGACCGAATGTCTGGGCAGCATTTTCCACCAGTGGTCCAACACGCCAAATCTCCTGGCCGCCACCTTTGCCTGTTGTCTTCAAGCTGTTGGTCCATGTACCTACCAAGCCGCTGCCTGTGTTTACTCCTTCAGGGTTGAAAATTTCCACACTGACATCCTCAATACGGCCACCCCACATGCCTTTGCTCTTGAACTCAACAGCAGCCTTGTGACATGTACTGTCATTGACGACATGCATCGTGCCTACAGGCTCCACGTACTTTTCGCCCATGACCACGTTACGCAAGAACATGGTAGCAATATTCCATGAATATCGCTCTTCGGAGCCATTTGATAGACGTAGCACAATTCGAACACGGCCATCTGTCGTGATTTCAGCGCTCTTGCCCCAAAACTTCTGACCGGGAGCTGGTGATTGGGAGAACGACCAGTTGGCTGAGTCTGCTTGCATAGCGAGGAGAAGAGGTCGATGCTGGACCTTCTCGACTAAGAGTCTGAAACCTCCGGGCACCTCCTTTTCACTTCGAACCAGTTCAAAGGTTTCGCCCAGTAGAGGTGTGAAAGGCTTCCGGATAGCACGCTCTTTGGCTCGACCACTGCTGAACTGCGAGACTGCAAATGCTGCGACGAACAAGAGTCTGTCTGTTGGAGAAGATTGTTTTGCAGCTTGGTTTAGCAACTGTGCGTATTCCAACTGCTCGGCCACCTTTTGGCACATAGATGACGGTTCGTTCGAGGTAACGGGCATACTGATGGTACTAAAATCTTTGCCGACATTTTTCCTGAAGAATGCGATCAAACTCGGTGCGGCTGCAGCTGCAGGAGGTATGGTTGATCTCCTGGTAACGGCTTGCTCAATAGGCAACGGTGTAAGGCTCTTTGGTTTCGTGGGGAAAAGATGAGACGCATCGTCCAGGTTTGCTGTGTCATTCTCTCCTATAGACGACACAGAAGAATTGTCTCGGAATGAATCTTCCTCCTCATCTTCTGCCTCTTCTGATCGTGAAGCTTCGTCTTCGCTGCCATCAATTTTAAGAACGGCTGAGTTGGCATCTTCGGCATCAAAGAACTCGTCTGCTGTCGAGACAGTGTCTATACTCTTCCTTGATACGCCACCTGCGGACAAGGGCACTGGCATGCGACGGCGCTTACTATTGTTGATAAGTGTGGTGAACTCGGAGACAACTGAGTCAAGGTCCGTCAGAAGTGATTGACAATGATCCTGCAGCGAGTTCTCCTCTCTAACAAGTCCCTTGGATTGTCTCCTTGAGTGGTTTGGCATATTGGCAGAGATAGTCGTGGTGACACCACCTGGTGCTGGTACTGCCATAGCTGTTGGCGCTCCCAGTGTGGCAGGGGATATCGCAGGAGTGTTTGACTTTCTTCTCCAGAAGGAGCGCCTCTGTTCGGGAGGGGGTGTGAAATACGTGTCGTTCTCGTCGATAGCACTAGTTGCGGCTCCAGGTGAAAGATATTGAGGACTGGTTACTGGTGGCGGTTTTGCTTGGGCTGTGACCTCACGGGTCAGGCGTCGAAGCGCATCGCGTGTACCAACCACGCGGCTAACCAGGGATTCGACCTGCTCCCATTCCCTGTCTTCTTGAGGAGAGGACTGATGAATAGGCTGAAGCTGGCGTGTATTGATTTTCAAGTGATCATTCTTGGGGAGATCCAGCGTCTCCAAGCCTCTTGCAACGCGACTCGCCTTTTCGAGCGCATGTGCCCAGTCTTGGAATTCCTTATCATTCGGGGCTCTCAAATGCCAGACTTCAGCGCCTGAATCGATGCTGATCTCTCTTCGTCGCTCATCTGCAGCGATGGCGGCTAAGCTTAGGGGAATAGCGCCTCGGAGCGCAGAAGACTTAGGATTATAGTAGTACGACAGAGTGCATGTCGAGTAGTCAAGCGAGAAGAATCTGCGAGCGTAGCCTTGTCCCTTCTTGCGACGCCTCTTGTGGAGAACACCTACATGGTAATTGCCTGAGCCAACCTCGCTACGGCCAGAAACGGAGTTGGCGTTCGCTACGGCATTGTGACTGTGAAGACTGTCTAATGAAGCAGAGGCAACCCCGTCAAGTTTAGGGCTACTGTGCCGCCCGAGACTCGTTTGGCTAGCTCCAGCTTTCGGTGCTTGAAGGTTAGGCAAATGTGATGAAGTCTGAGGAGGTGCCCCAGTAGGATATGTCATTACCACGAAAGTCGCCGTCTTGGATGTCTGTTTCGAGAACGTGTTATCGAACACGAGGCCGTACATTCCGCTCTGGTCATGATTGACCTCGTACGTGCCGATGGACACCTTATCCGCTTCGCATTTACCAATCCATTTGATGGGTATAAATCCTTTGCTTTTTAGCAGCTCTTGTGCGTTTATATCTTTCTTCGAGAAGCGGGCAGACTTCCCGTCCGAGGTACCACCGGACTCTTCAGTTCCATTATTCAGGTCTTCGGCTGTGGAAGATGCAAAAGTGGTGGCACCGCTGCCGGGATGTTTGACAATGCCAAAATTGCTGCAGTCATATTAGTACACAGCTTCAGTCATGGGCCTGGGAAGGTTCGTGCCAAGCGGCATAAGATGGAGGTGCGTACATGGACTTCTTGTGAGGTTGTACGCTCCACGATAGTGTATTCCCTTCATCGACTTTGACCCAGCGAACAATATACGACTAGTTCGGTGTTAGCCAGAAATTCATGTCGATTCTTCGCATGGTGCCTGGCGCGCAGCATCTGTAATGCAGGGAAAAGCTAGTAACATGCCTTGCTATGAACTTCAAGCTGTTCAATGCCCGCCATTTTGTATGGCACTCTAGCGGCAACCAAAGATTTCGCGTCCGTGGATGTTTGAAATATCGGGAAGCTCGGTAGACGAATTCGTGGCGGAGTTGAGAACCTTTAGCGATTGACCATGCCGCCTCGATCGATATTCAGCTCAGGTTTTTCGGAGTACCGGAAACTGCGGATTGGGGGATGGCTCTTGTTGTTGAAGAAGACAGGTTTCGACAGTTGAAGAGAGAAGTTGTGTGTGCAGGGGCTGAAAGTGGCTGGCAAGTCCTCCTTATGTCTGACTGTTCTGCATAGGTAGAAGCCAAGAGTTTTGCCTCGAATCCTAGAGGAGTGAAGGAGTATCCGTCCGCCGTATACGTGCGCTATACGTGGACAACTCGAGCACGTACGCACGAGGCAGCTACCCAACGACTAAGCTAGTGTTTGTGTAGTCGAGTCGTGGGCTCTGTATTGGGCCGAACAGGGGCCCTGGTGGAGGGGCAGTATATGGATAGCGAGGTTTCGCCTTACTGCTGACGTTGGAAACGGGGATTCTGCAGTTTGTACAGCCACCACAGCCACTGGGAGCCGCAAGTCCAGTCCTTTTCTGGAAAGTCTTTGGTGACGGGGACGAAACTCTTGCGAGGATGCTGTTGGTTTCAAGTGGATAATTTGAGGGTTGAAGTGGTTGGGAGGACAGGACGGGCGGAGGTTGGGGATAAAAGCCTTGGCATAGGTACCAAGGTAAGGGTGATGAAGGTGGCTGGAGGGCGGAAGAAGCTACACGATTTTAATGCGAGTGGATGATTGATGATCAAATATCACTGAAGGTGTCAGGAATGTGGAAGCTTACAGAGGTGGAATTTGATTAAATACGAAAACCAACAAAGAGGACTCGCGATTACTATGTTAAGGTTCCTTGCCTCGGTAGGTTTGGTATGCGAGCGCAGCAAAGTGCTAGTTATTACACGGCATGATATAACGTTACATTCCACTTTATTCCGAGGCATAGGGGTTACATCATTTCGATTTCTGGGACTGAGCTGTAACTTGTGAAGTTGCTAATATACCTACATGCATACCTACTACGGAGCAAATTCTGCTGTATCGTGATACACGTGCCACCGCTTGACTTTATAGCTCCAAGGTCTATGGGAACCCGATCTCTTGCATACTACATTCTACGCCGATGTTCCATTGTCCAATGTCTCGGGTGGAAGATCATTGTCGACTAGGATGATCCTCATAAATAGCTTCTCGGCCCTGAAGACTGGTCATTACCCCACGGGCAATCCTCATTCCGGGCCTTGCCGGTCAATCCGAGCTACCGTGGACTGACAGATGCTATTTCCGGCACAGTTATGGAGTAGTCTTTGTATGTGTGTCTGCCCGTTGAAGAGAAGGTAAGGCTACCCGGAAGCCGAGCATGTAAATGAGGTGGCTAATGTTAAACCGGTGACATCATGTAATTGAGTCAGATTAAGCCATTACGCAAGGGGTTTAGCTTAAACGAGCCTCAGAGATGGATTAAGCCGATCACATGACTGAAGGAAGACTAAAAGAGGGGTAACTAGATACCAGAAGCAAGAAGTTAATAAATAAACAGAATAATCACAAAAATTAGATTTAATAATTAAGAGTCTTAAAGCTATACTTCTTTAAGGCACCTATAACTACAGAAATAAAAAGCAAACTAGTAAAATAAACCTTAAAAGCAATAACTTATATGCAATATAATATCTTATAACTTAAATATAAAGACCTACCTTCTTAATAGCCTAAATAACTAGGATTCCTTTAAATAGTTATACATTATAAAAACCACTGTAGAGAGGGTATATAAGCTAGGAAGACTATTAGATCTAAGCTCCTTTAGAAATCTACAGATTTAAGAGCTAAAAAGACCTAAGATTACAGACTACTAGGTAAGACCTTACATTAAGTTACTTCTAGATAGTATAAGCATTAAATAAGAGGAATGTAATATAACTAGATATATTAACCTACTACCTATAAAGCAGGAGGCTTATAAGGCTAAAATAAATATCTATTATATTAATTTTAATTAATATAATAAGTAAGTAAATAGTATTTATAATATATTAAATTAGATAATTAAAAAGATAAACCTATATTATATTAAAATATACTTACTTGCTACTAGTAAATCTAATAACTATAATAATATATTATAATTCTTTTAAAACCTTAAAGCTATATATAGTATTAATAAAGCTATTAAAAGAAAATAAGTATAAAAATACTATTTTAAAGTGCTAAAAAGCACTTTAAGCCTTAAAACTAACTAAAAAGAGTAAATTACTAAATAAGAAATAGCAATTAAAGTTAAAAAACTTAAAGGAATTATTAAAGCTTAATACTTAAGTATTTAGTTTAAAGATCTCTAGTAAGCTTTAAATTACTATTTTAAAATTTTCCTATAAATTAAATAAAGCTAAAATAAAAAGGAAATTAAAAATAAATCTTACCTTTTATTAACCTTCTTTACTTAGTTTAAATAAGAAATTTAAGATAGTAAGAGAAAAGGCAATAAACTATATACTAATTAAGTAATAAAAGGGAGCTTTAAACTAATATTTTAAGCCTTAAACTTAAAGGAATAATACTTACCTTTAAAAGATAAAAAGTAAAGCTGCTTAGTAATTAATAAATCTTAAGAGAGATTAGTAAAGTAAACCTAGCTATCTATTAAAATGCTAAAGAAGTGTATATTATGTAAAAAGAATTATAAGCATCTTAATAGTAAATTATACTAGGTAGCTTTCCTTAATATAGCACCTAAGAAGTTCTAGCTAAACTAAAAATAGCTAGACTTATTTAAATAATGCCTAGAGGGTAATAAGGAGGTTAAGGAACTCTATTAGAAACTCTAAATAGATAATAATGCTTAAAGGGAGAAGTTAAGTTAACTATCCCTTATAAGACCCTTAATCTTAAAAAAGGCAGCTATATTTCTTACATTAAGTAGCAAATACCTATTATATAACTTATATATTCTAAACTTTAAAACTACTTTATATATACTTAATAACTTAAAGCAGTTTAAGTTAATAAAGACTGCTTAATATAGAGAAGGAGTATATACTAAATCTAGATAGCTGCTAATCTTAGGATATAGAGATATAGAGATTTAAGTTATAGATCTATAAAATAAACCTTAAATATTAAACTTATAGAAAGTAGCCTATTACCTAGAAATAGGTATTAATCTAGTATTACTATATAAGCTTTAATAAGTAAAATACTAGTAAGATTAATAGAATAATACTAATATCTTAAGATATATAAATAGCTAGGCATTATATAAGTTTAAATAAGAATATAATTAGTATATACTAGATTATACTTATAAAATAAGTAAAAGTGCTTCATTTATAACTAGATACTTGCAATATAACTCTTAGATTATATACAAGCTATCTAAAGCTTTAGCTAGTACTTAGTACTATTAGCTAGAATATCTTAAACTAAGAAATCTAAAGTATCTTATAAACTATACCTTTAAAGCTAAGATTAAAGGATTAATAATAGTAAAATGCAATATATATAGATTAGTAAAGATAAAATATTAAAAGTACTGTAAATAGTAAGAATAATCCTTAAGATTAAGAGAAAGAGTTTTACTTAACTTCTATAACTATTTAACTAGATTAAATAGTTATATATTATATATAATAATTATAAATTGCTATTTAGGATTATATTAGAATTATTATTTTATAAATTGCTATAATAAAAATCTAGTAGTAATACTTAAGCATTTTACTTAAATACTTAAGATAATATATAAAGTAAAGCTATAAGTTATAGAGACTAATAATAAGCTATAAAAGGGGAATTTAATGTATATATAGCTACTACAAAAAGGAATTAAAGTAGATAAGAGTATACTAAGGACCTAGCAATAGAATAGCTCTAAAGAGCGCTTTAGAGGGGTAGTAAAAGAAAAGGTAAGGCTACTAACAATTAACAGTAATCTCCCTTTAGGTCTCTAGCTAAAGATAGTTAGAATAGCAGTATATATACTTAACTAAATACTAAAATAGGAATTAAAGTAGAAAATGCTATATAAGAACTTCTTTTCTTACACTCTAACTGCAAAAGATAGCAATTAGCCTTAAATTAGTTATATAAGGGCTATTAAATGCAAGGCATTCTTATTAATAAGTAATATATAGAAAAAGAAAAAGCACCTTTAATTAAGAATAAGCCTAAAGGTATAAATAGGTTACCTAGTTAGCTATAATTCTTTAAATATCTTTAGAGTCTAAAACCCTATTATAAATAAGGTCTATATAACTTAAGATATTATCTTTAATAAGGAAGAATTCTTTAATACTAATAAGGTATAGCTAGAGAAGATAATTAAGGAATAGACCTTTAAAGAGTTATAATAAAGATTATAAGCTCTCCTAAACTCTAAGCAATTTAATTAAGTAATTAAACCTATTTAGACTATAGATAAGAAGGAGTTATAAGAAATACACCTTAAGAGCTTAATTAAAGACTTACTAACTAAAAAAGCAGAGTTAAATAATAAAGAAGGTAAAACACTTATAAAATACACTTAAGCTAGATTTAAACTACTCTTAATACTACTAGAAAGCCTACCTTTAAGCTTCTTTACTAAAATAGGAATTTAAATAAGTTAAAATATAAAAGAGAAAAAAGGAATAAAGAAAGACCTCTATATCTTAAACTAAGCCTTTAGTACTAGCTTAATAGCTACCTTAATTATAGAGAAAGATAGCAAGCTAATAATAAAGGTAATAAGAAGTAGATATATTAGTAAAAGACTAAAGCCTAAGTATAAAGTGTAAAAGACTTAAATAAGCCTTATTCTAGAAAGAAAGAGATACTATTAGAAGAATTTACCTCTAGTACTAAGTTCTTATAGCAGTCTATCTAGATATAGGTTTAAAATAGAGTTTAAGAAGGCATAAGAAGATCATTTAAAGAGTTATAAGTAAATAGGATTTTAGATAGAGATTTTAAGAAGCAATCTATGCATTTATAACTTAGAAATACTAAACTATATATAGGTATTTACTTATAAATTTAATAAATATAAATATCTATAAAAGTAAAAAGTAAAGCTTATTATTTAAAGAGACTAATAATAAAGATTAAGTACTAATAAAATATATATAGTAACTTTTACTAGAAAGTCATTTTAAATACTTCTAGCAATTACTATTAAATATAATCTTAAATTAATATAATATAATGCAATTAATGCATTTTATAATATAAAACTGCAAAGTAATATCTTTATAAAACTGCCTTTAGGTTTTAGGAAGGGTAAAAAAGATAATTAAGTATTACTTCTCTATAGAGTACTATATAGACTGCAGGTTATACTGCTTTTATAGTAAATAAAGTTTAGAAGTATATTATAAGCTTTAGACTGTAAGCTTACATTAAATGAAAGTTACTACTATAAGAAAGGAAATCTACTAATTATCTTCGAAATAAATAATATAATTATTATATATAAAAAGGAAAATAAGGATTCTATAACTTAACTTATAAGATCTCTTTAAGAGAAATATAAGTTAATAGGCAGTAATAAGCTATAATAGTTTCTTAAGATGCAAGTTATTTAAGATTATAAGGCTAAATGCATTTAGGTTACTTAAATAATATATCTTAAGAAGATATATAAGATATATACTATAAATACTGCAAATAGCTCTTTAATAGAAAGGAAGAAGCTCTTTTTAAATTAAGAAAAGGCAGACTAGCATATAGCAAACTAGTATAAGAAGGTAATTAAATTAATCCTTTATATAAGTATAATAAGCTAACTAGATATTATATTTACAATTTTAAGGTTATTTTAGTTTATAAATAATCTAAGTAAAATACATATAGAAAGTATAAACTGCATTCTTAATTACCTATATGCAATGTATTACTTTAGTTTGCAGTTTAGTCCTAAAGAAGGATTTATAATATATAGCAATGCATCTTTTATAGATAATACCCTAGATTAAAGAAGCTTATAAGGATATATAATAAAGATCTATAGAAGACTTATTAGATAAAGAGTAAATAAGCAGGATACTATAACTACCTTAATAACTAAGGTAGAGCTACTTGCTCTCTTATAAGCTATAAAAGAAAAGCTATTTTAATAAAGGCTTCTCTAGAGTATAGATAATGAATTTTAAAATGATATTTTATACCTTATATGTAATAATTAATAGATAATTTATCTCTTAAAGAATCCTTT
This sequence comes from Fusarium xylarioides, assembly GCA_013183765.1. Lineage (NCBI taxonomy): Eukaryota > Fungi > Ascomycota > Sordariomycetes > Hypocreales > Nectriaceae > Fusarium > Fusarium xylarioides. The sequence goes on along the minus strand of SRZU01000032.1, from coordinate 90,373 downwards.
ATAAAAGCTAAAGATTAAACTTTAATATATAAATGTTTATAACTATTAGTTATAAGAATACATTTAAAAGAAAATAATATTTCTAAGCTATAAAGTAAGCTTAAAGCTTATTATAGATAGTCTTATAAAGGCCCTGCAAGGCAGAAAGCTAAAAGAGAGCTATAAGCTATATAGACTTATAGAAGTTTAAGATTACATCTAAGGATATTAAAGTATAAGGCTTAATAAGAGATTAATTAAAGAAGTCTTAGATAAGCTTAATATTTAAAATATAAGCTTTATATAACTATTTTAAGACTTATTAAGCTAGTTAGATATATATAAGATTTCTTTTAATATTACTTAAAATACCTTAAATTTCATTTATACATTTTAGACCTTATTATATGTTTTTATATATTAAATATTATAAAGTTATATTAAGTTAAGTTTAAGAGAAAATTATTAATTTAAAAATTAGAAAAATAAAAGGCCTAAAGGTATAACTTTCCTTATTATTAAAATAGAAAACTACTAGCTATAGCATAAAAAGAAGAAATACACTTTACCTAGGCAAGGCAAGGGTTACCAGTTAAAGGGAATTTACCAGCAAGAATACCCTTTAAGATACACTTAGCTGCAATATAATGCTTATTCTTCTCTTAAAAAAATTTAAAATTATTAGTATAGCTTAAAATATAAAAATAAGTTATAAGAAATACTTATAGAATTTTTAACTAGATGCTAGTTCTACTAGATATAATCTAGAAAAAAGAGAGTAGCTAGTAAAGCAGCAGTAGGGCTAATATAACTTAAATTAGCTAAATAAAACTTAATATATTATTCTATAATACTTATATTAAGTAGTAGGAGCTACTAGAGTTATAGCACTTATAATGCATAATGCCTAGCTTAGCCTAATACTTACTAGTGCTTTAACTAGCAGTAATACTATTAAGGTAGGCTAAGTATAGGACTTAGTATTACTTAGTATTACTATAAAAATTAAAATGTTAAATAGTAGCTTAAAATGAAAAAATAAGATATAAAAGACTTATATTTTATTTATTACTATATAAGTAGTAGTAACTTATACCTTTTACTTAGCCTAATAAACCTAAAAGCAGGATAAAGGAGATAGTATATTAGCCTTACTAGATAATTATTAGTAATGCATTTTAATTATTTAAAGCTTATAATAATAAGTAACTTACTTAAGAGAAGTAGGCTTAGAGAGAGAAAATTTACTACTTTAAGTTAGCTAATAAGCCTTAAATAAGCATTTTAAAGTGTAAAAGTATATATAATATAGTAATAATAGCAAGGAGAATACTATAAAAACTTTAAAGATATATATTAAATTCTATAAAGATAATAATTAGTAAAAGTACTATAAAAGTATTAAATAAAGCTTAAAGAAAGAAAGGTATATACTAAATGTAGTATTAATACTTAAAGAAAAGAAAAGAGATTAAATTTTATAATAAAAAATAGCTTAAATATCTTAAGATTAAAAGGCCTATTATTTAAATTAATTAAAAGATCTATCTATTATCTATAAGACTTATCTATTATTAAAGCACTATAATAGTTAAATTATTAATTAACTTATTAAAATGCAAGTAATAATTTAAACTATAATAAAAATATAAAATAATAATAAGATATAACTTTAAATAACTTTTAGTATATTAGTAAGAGGAACCTAAAAATAGGAATTTAAGTAGTTAGAGGGTTACTATATTTCTACTTTAGGGGGGTATATTAAACTAGTAATATCATGTAATTAAATCAGATTAAGCCATTATGTAAGGGGTTTAGCTTAAATAAGCCTTAAAGATGGATTAAGCTAATTACATAACTGAAGGAAGACTAAAAGAGGGGTAACTAGATACTAGAAGCAAGAAGTTAATAAATGAACAGAACAATTACAAAAATTGAGTTTAATAGCTAAGGCCCTGATCGGTATCCAACATAATATATTAGGTAGGTTAAATGAGGGTACTTATTTTTCACTGCATAAAATGCTTATACCTCTAGAATCCCTATTCTAAGAGTAATAAAGTGTAAATCCTGTTAGATTAGTTAGTCTAGGTAGGCTTATTGCTAACTAATCTGCTAGATCCTTTTCTAGGAAGCTAATATTAGCCTTATAATAATTTAACTATCTTCTACTATAGAAAATATATATTTATAAGAACTATAGTAATTATATTATTATTATTAAAGATTTTAACTTTAAGGCTTATAGCTAGCTTATAAATTATAATTAAAGCTATTATAAATAGTTAAGCTATTAATAAAGACTCTTTTACTAATAATAATAATTTACCTTTATTAAGTATAATACTAAGTATATTATTACTATTAGCCTTAAAGTAAAAGACCTTATAATAAGTATTACTTTTATTGCTAATAAAAAAGAAAAAGCTATAGTTAAGATAGAATAATAATTAAATATAAATACTATTAAAGCTATATTATAAGGCTTATAATAAAAGTAATTTAAGTAATAAAAAGTTTATAAATATTAAAAAGTTAAAATGTCTCTGCAGCAATATACAAGATATAGCTAATAGGGTCTTATATAATAAGAGAATATAATATAATGCTTATTTTTAGCATATTATAATATAAGGCATTATATACTATGCTAAAAAACACAATAACCTTAAAATCAAGTCTTAAGGTTATACGGCGCTGCTGCCTTGAACCTTATAATCCAAGTTAGTAATAGATTGGATTAGGTCGCAAGGCAACGCAGTGCAGTATGGGGAACATAAATTGAGGGTAAACACAGCTAATCAACACTTGGGAGTTTATAAATATAAGATAAGTATATATAGATATTACCTTTAGGCTATTAAAAGAGTTTCTAGCTATTAGCTTTAATTATATAAAGGTTAAAAAAAAGGTTAATAATTTACTAAAGATTTAAAAGTATTTTTTATAATTAATAGTAATAGTAATATATTATATAATTATAATATTAATCCTTTATTAAATTACTGTTAATACTACTGTTTATTGCCTTAGCATTAGTTATTATTTTATAAGGCAAATATGCTTAGTTAGGCAAATTCTATTTAATTAACTATAGCTTTATTTTACCTACTAAAGGACTCTTTAACTTTTAGGCATAAACTCTTTCTTATATATAGAATTTTTTTTATCTTATATAATTAACTTTATAGAATTTTCTAGGCAATTATATTATATATAAACTCTAAATACTACTTATAATAGAAGCTTACTTATAGGTTATTGCAGATATATTCTATAAGTATAGTAATGCTTTAGATCTAGAAGCTATACTTATTTCTTAACTTATAAGGGTATAGGTCCTTTATACCTAGAATGCTTAGCTGCTATACCTCTCTATTAAGCTACCTTATATAATAGAAGCTTCTAGTTAAGCAGCAGAGGAGCTTATACTTAAAGATAACTAGCTAAAGTAATTAGTTATCTATTTACTAACTATAGCTAATAGCTAATACCTGCCTAGCTTCCCTTTATATTTTAAATTTAACTTTAAAAGTTAAATTAATTTAAAGAAAAGTAATATTATTACTATTAATTAGTTAGTTATTATAATAGCTAGTAGAGATAAGCTATAGGCATTATTAATTAACTTCTACTAGTTATATATTAAGTAAGTTTAATATCTTAATTATAATTAAGATTAGTATTATTAATCTTATATAGTTAGAGTAAAGAACTTATATTTAATAGAGGCTTAGTTAGTTTCTTAATAATTTATTAAGATAAGTATCTTTAAGGATAGATTAGAAAAGATTAAAGTTATAAAGAAGTTATAGACCTTATTAATTAAGCTTTTTATAGCTCTTTAGCTAGTTAAGTAATGTATTTATTATAATTAGAGTTGCTTAAGATGCTGCAGCCTAAAGGTAATCTTATTAATTAAGTTTATTAAGATTTTAGTCTAGCTAGAGACTTTATAGTTAATACTTTTATAGCTATTATTAAAATATCTAGGTTCTATTTATTAGTTATTACTGGGTTAAGGCTATAAAATTATAATATTAATATTATCTTTATAAATAATAAGCTTTAAAAATACTTTATTAATAAATATATTATATTAGCTAAGTATTTTAAATTTAATAATTTATAATTTTATTAGCTTTATAAGTAAGCTTTTAAGAGTAAGAAAAAGGTTAAGCTTATTACTATTAAGGCTATTTTCTAGTTAAGCTACTATAATAAAATTAATATAAAAATAAAAGTATAATATCTCTATTATCTTATTATAGTAAATACTACTACTACTAATAAAAAGGTAATATAAAAATATTCTTAAAGGTTATAGTTAATTAAGAAATATTAGTAAAACCTTAACTGCTATATTTACTACTTATTAGACTTACTATATAGTTAAGGCTATAAATATAAAAGCTATAGTTTATTAAAAAGTTAAAATTTCTTTATAGCAATATGCAAGGTATAGCTAATAGAGTCTTATATAATAAGATAATATAATATAATGCTTATTTTTAGCATATTATAATATAAGGCATTATATACTATACTAAAAAATATAATAACCTTAAAATTAAGTCTTAAGATTATATAGTGCTATTACTTTTAACCTTATAATCTAACTAAATAAGTAGCCTTAATCTATAAGCATAAAAAAGATATTCCTCCTAGCCTGCTAAGGCTAAATGCCTTTTCTATTATTACCTAATTAAGGCAATTACTACTAAGGCTTTAACCTAAATAGATTATCTTAAAATAGGCTAAAAACCTTAAAATCTATTATAAGATGCAGTACTATATAATTAGCATTAATAATAGCTAACCTAGCTATAATCCCCTAAGTATAGCAGCTAATTATTATATAATTAATTCTTTAATTAATATTAATAATTTTAATCTTAATTATATCTTAAACTTATATACCTTCCTTTACATTTAGAAAATTATAAGTAAAGACTTACTATATATTAATAGATTACTACTAAAGTAATAAGTTAATCTTATAATCTTTAATTATAAAGTAAAGCTCCTTAATATATAAAATGTATTTATTCTTATATATATTATAAGTTAGATATAGGCCTTAAATAACCTTATTAATTAGCTAGAAGAGAGTTAAGACCTATTAACTAAGCAATAGGCCTTTCTTACTAGAATTGCATTAGCTAGCAGTAATGATCTATACTAGGAGTAGTTTATAGAGTTAAAATGCATAGTTATAGTAGTTAAATTAATAGTATAAATGTTATATTATAAGAATTAAGGGCTATTATAGTATAAAGAAGAGAAAGTAAAAGGGAAAAGAGAGAAAAAAAAGTAAATTAGAAAATAAAGGTTTTAGTATTAAGGGAAAAACTATAAATGTTAGTAGATTAAAGCTAGCTTAGCAGGTTAGTAATAGATTAGATTAGGTTATAAGGCAATGCAGTGCAGTATAAGGAATATAAATTAAGGGTAAATACAGCTAATTAATACTTAAATAATATAATATAATATAATAGTTTAAGGAAGAAGTTTAAAGAGAAGCTATTTAAAAGATATATTATAAAGGCTTTAAAGGTAACTTTAAGAAAAGATATAAAAATAAGCAGTTTCTTAAAAGAGTTATTAGCAGTAGAAAATAAAATATATATTTTCTAGTTAATAGAAATAAATATAATAATAAAGATTATTTAATTTAGTATTATAAGGTTATAAAATAAAAAATAAAGCATTATAAAGAAGCTGCATTATAAGTTAAAATAGTAATATAACTGTATTAGTATTAAGGCTAAGAAAAAGCTAGCTTTATAAGTTATATTAACTTAAATTAAGTTATTAAGCTAAATACTTAAAATAGCTTTAATTACTTATTAGTATTATTATAACTATTAAATATACTTTAAATAAATTTAAATTTAATATTTATAGTATTTAAAAGTAAATTAATAATTTTAAATTTTAGTAGATTTTTAAATATTAAATTTATAAAGAAATTCTATTATAAATAAAGGTAAATTATTCTAGGTAGCTAGGCTATTAAATTAGTATATAGCCCCTATAACTCTACTACTAGCATTACTATAATAAGCACTTAAAAAAATATAGTAGCCTTTAATAAGAGGTAAAGTTATAATATCTAAGTACTTTAGCTTAATAAAGAGGCTATTATTACTTTAATTTATTTTAATATTAAATAATTAATAAAGGAAAATAATAAATATATTAATTAATAGCTTAAAAGCAGGAAAGTTTACTTTAGAAATTTAAAGAAAACTAAATATTAATTAGTTTTTTATAGCTTTAACCTAGTAATAACTAATAAATAAAACCTAGGTATTTTAATAAGCTATAAAAGTATTAATAATAAAGTCTCTAGCTAGACTAAAGTCTTAATAAACTTAATTAATAAGGTTACCTTTAAGCTATAGTATCTTAAGTAACTCTAATTATAATAAATATATTACTTAATTAGCTAAAAAGCTTTAAAAAGCCTAATAACTAATAGAATTTATAACTGTCTTATAACTTTAACCTTTTCTAATTTATTTATCTTTAAAGATATTTATCTTAATAATTATAAAACTATTAAGAAACTAATTAAGCTTCTATTAAATATAAGTTCTTTACCTTAATATAAGATTAATAATATTAACCTTAATTATAATTAAGATATTAAAGTTACTTAATATATAACTAGTAAGTATTAATTAACTATACCTATAGCCTATCCTAACTAGCTATAATTACTTCTAAAATATTTATAATAGTAGTATTATTACTTTATAGATAAATATATATTAAGAAATAAGAATTAAAGTAAAAAGAGAAGCTAGTTAATTATTAGCAATTAGCTATAATTAGTAAATAGATAACTAGTTATAAAAGCTAGTTATCTTTAAGTATAAGCTCCTTTACTACTTAACTAGAAGCTTCTATTATAAAAGGTAGCTTAATAAAGAGATATAAAGGCTAAATACCCTAGATATAATAAATTTATACCTTAGCAGGCTAAAGACTAAGTATAGCCTCTAGATCTTTAGTATTATTATACTTATAAGTATAATTACTACTAATCTATAAGTAGGCTTTTATATTATATGTAATATTTAAAGTTTATATATAATAGAATTACCTAGAAAATTCTATAAAGTTAATTATATAAAATAAAAAAAATTCTATATATAAAAAAGAGTTTATAACTAAAAGTTAAAAAGTCTTTTAATAGGTAAAATAAAGCTATAGTTAATTAAATAGAATTTACCTAATTAAGTATATTTATCTTATAAAATAATAACTAATATTAAGGTAATAAATAGTAGTATTAATAGTAATTTAATAAAGAAATATTAATTAATAATATTATAACTTTTACTTTTAAAAATATTAAACTTTTAAAATAAAGCTATAAGATTTATAACTATTTTATATTTAAAATACTTATAAGATTAGCTTTTTAAGGGAAATAAGAAGTTTATTTTCTACCTAGCTAGTTGCTTTTTTTAATACTATAACCTTTTTTCCTTATTATTACTATTACCTTTAAAGAGGGAAATTACTTTTATTAAGATTCTTAAGCTCCTTAATAAGCTAGTTAATCTCCTTAACTTTTATATAATATTCTTTATAAGCTTTTTACTGCTTATTTATAATAGTTTATCTTAAAGTTAAGGCATTTTCTAACTATATATACTTATCTACCTAGTCTTTAACCTCCTTTAAGACTTCCCTTTCCTTTTTATCTTCTTTATTAGCCTCTTTATTAGCCTTATATAAGTATAGATAAATAGGATCTATTTATATATAGAATACTCTAGCGCTTTATAGCAAAGGATCTAGAACTTCCTTTTTATATAACTAAAAGTAAGTTTAATAATAATCTTAAGATGTAATTAATAGAGATTATATAGCTCTTTCTTATCTTAAGATCTATTATAAGTTATTTTCTAGTTATTTAAATAATATTTAATACTAATATAAAGAATAATAAGTCTTTAATAAGATTTAAAGCTAGTATTATTAATATAAAATTAATTTCTTAAGATTTTAAGACTCTTAAAGTAAATATATTGCATTAATAAGGTATTATTAACTAAGCCCTTATAGCTAGTAAGGATATATAAGAAAGTCCTATCTAGCTATATAGTATAGAGAATGTTTTAAAAGATTAAAGACTTCTTATTATACTATTTTCTTTATTCCTTACTAGGAATATATATAATAAGATAAGTTTTATTTACTATATTAATATAGCTATAGAAATACTAACTACTTTATTAAGCTATTATTTCTAAAGAAATAAAGCTATTATTAAAAAGTTAAATAAAGTATTTTTTATAGCTTTAACCTAGTAATAACTAATAAATAGAACCTAGGTATTTTAATAAGCTACAGAAGTATTAATAATAAAGTCTCTAGCTAAACTAAAGTCTTAATAAACTTAATTAATAAGGTTATCTTTAAGCTATAGTATTTTAAGTAACTCTAATTATAATAAATATATTACCTAACTAGCTAAAAAGCTTTAAAAAGCCTAATTAAGTCTATAACTTTCTTATAACTTTAACCTTTTTTAATTTATTTATCTCTTAAAGTTATTTTAATAATTATAAAATTATTAAGAATTAACTAAGCCTAAGTTATCTATAAGTTCTTTACCTTAACTACTTTATTTAATTAATAATATTAACTTTAATTATAATTAAAATATTAAACTTAAATAACTTTTAACTAGAAACTATTTACTAATAGTATATATAATCTCCCCTAACTAGCTATAATAACTACTAAATAATCTATAATAAAGATATTATATTTCTTTAGCAGATAGCTAATACAGCTAGAAAAGAGCTATAAGAGAAAGCTAGGCAGATATTAGCAATTAGCTATAGTTATTAAATAGATAACTAGCTACTTAGCCTAGTTATCTTTAAGTATAATATCCTTTACTGCTTACCTAAGAACTCTAATTACAGTAAGTAACTTAAAGGAGAAATATAGCATTTAAGAGATACTTACTTTTTAAGTAAAATAAAATAGTATCTTTATTAGTTAAGGACTAATTAGTTCTACTACTAAATTGCAAGCATTATTACACTTATATAATATCTCCTTACTAACCTGTAAGTAAGTATTATAAGTAGTATTTAGAGTTTATATATAATAGAATTACCTAGAAAATTCTATAAAGTTAATTATATAAAATAAAAAAAATTCTATATATAAGAAAAGAGTTTTATCTAAAAGTTAAAAGAGTCCTTTAGTAGGTAAAATAAGCTATAATTAATTAAATAGAATTTACTTAATTAAGTATATTTACCTTATAAAATAATAACTAATGTTAAGGCAATAAACAGTAGTATTAATAGTAATTTAATAAAGAATTAAATAAAGTATATATAAAGCTTTAAGAAGGCCTTTATTACTGCTATTACTATAACTAAAACTATACTTTAGCTTATCTTAAAGAAGTCTACTATAAGGTATAAAGATATACTTTAATTAATTATATATAAAAATATTATAACTTTTTACTTTAAGGTTTATTATTTTATATCCTTTAGCACTATATTCTCTTTTAATTACTTAACTAATTTATTAAAGACCTTTTTAAGAACTTTAAAGATCTTAAAGAACCTTATTAAGCTACCTTAAAGCAATCTCTAAGCCTTTATTATAGCTACTAATAGTTCTTTAAAGTTAATAATATATCTTAAAATAGAATTATAAGGTATTTATAGCATTTCTTAATTTAATTATAATTAGCTAATTTCTTTATGTATTTATACAAATAGAAAATCCTTAAGATTATCTTAATCTTTATTACTACTATAATTAAGGTTAAAATTATCTATTTTTAAAGGCTTAATTAAAGGGTTTTAATATAAGCTTAATATAGCTTTATTAGCCTTCTAGTTATATTTAGTAAATTAAATAAAAGTAAAGATCTAAACCTTTATATTACTCTATTAACTTTTTAGCTAAAAAATTAACTTTTAAGTTATATTCCCTTTATAACCTTCCTTTAAGGAGTTTATAGTAAAAAAGGTATTTTTTTTTTAAGTTTATATATTAGCCTTAAAAGGTATCTAAGCATCTCTAAAGTCTATTATAATTTAAATATTACTTACCTCCTAGGCAGTAAAGCTTTATTAAGTTAATATTATTAAGTTAACTGCCTTAATTATAGCCTAAACCTAACTATACTTAAGCTAGCTAGAGAGCCTTTCTTGCTCTTCAGCTAGGCTAGATCTTCCTCTTATAACCCACTTCAAACAATACTACGCTTCAATCATCTAACACGTAGTAAGTCATCTAACCTACCTTCTGATCGCAGCCACTAACAACATCACAGCTACACTGTTATAATGCATATCAGAAGAAGCCTGCAGACTCCTAATCCTAACAAGCCTTATCTGATAGAAGGACCTAATGCAACTGAAATAAAGGATATAATTAACTAAGCTATTAGCAGCAGTAACTATTATAAGCTATATAATAAGGTAATAGAGATCCTAAAGGCCTAGAAGTATATAGATAATATTAACTGCATTAAGCAGGTAGCCTTTAGTTATAAGATCCTTAAGGTTATATAGCCTTATTATAAGCTAGTTAATAGAGGCTTTCTTAATGCTAAGATAAAGGCACTTAATATACTTAGAGAGAAGTTACTTAAAGGAATAGATCTAGAGGTTAAAGAAAGGGAATTTATTATAGCCATTTATAGTAGCTTATATAATAAGTAGCTTAAGGCTATTAGGTAGCAGGCTAAGAGGGTAATAAGAATTACTCTGCAGTGACATAAAATGGATAAGAGAGGGGTAATTGCAGGGTTCTATTAGAAGAAAAATGTATTAAGTTTTATGTAGGTTTAGGCGCCTAAAGTTAAAGACTGTTAGCGTTGGCAGCAATGGAGGGCAGAATTAATTACGCTATACAGTATATAACCAGTCTACAATTGTAAAGACTAGCTAAACATCAGTGCACTATCAGTATAAACAGGGGAGTAAAAAAGGTATATTCTTTAAGCTTATATAACTTAAAATTATAAGACAAAAGTCTAATAATACCAGCCCTACAGCCAACCTCCCTTATTACAACAGCAATTAAACACTTAGCAATATCATTACAAATAGTTAATTAAATTTAATAAAATGTATATTAATTAATTCCCCTAATCTAGCGCTTTAATATTTTATATACCATCCCTGTGCGCGAATAACAGCGCAAAGGCGATTTTTCACGGAAGTTGTCAGCTTCAAAATCAGGTGAGGAGGCAAGGCTGCCCACGCCTCTTGCAACCATCTGATCAACTGAGCTCTATCTGCCTTGTTGTTCTTCAATCTGATGAATTCAGGATGCATCTGTCAAAGCTTAGCTTTTAGAGCTTTCTATATGTATTCTATAGGGTTTAAATTAGGGGAATAAGATAGCTAATTAATAGGTTTTATCCCATAGAAGAGCAGCCAATCTATTAACAGTTTAGCAGTATAAATACAGGCATTATCTTATTAAAATAGGTCAAATTTATTAAGGAAAGGGAAGAGACCTTCCATAAGGGCTTTACAATAAGACTAGCTAGAATAACCTCCTTTTTTAGCTGTCTTATCCCTTATCATTAGTATAAAATATAACTATTTATCTTAAGCAATTCCTCCCTAGAATATAAGGGAAATAGTCAGTTTAATATGCTACTAGATATTAACTAGGTCTATATAATACTTCTTATTAAGTTAGTAAAAGATCTAGCTATTAGGGTTATTTAGTGCATTAAAAACTGTAACCTTATTAGTAAAGCAGATCTATAAGAAAGTTAGCATTAAGAAGGGTATTATTTTAAGGCTATTTATAAGGATATATTTATTAATATAATAAATCTAAAAATAGGCATATTATAGCCTTGCTTTTGCATTATCTTTTAATAGTTTAATACTCTTTTTTAACCTCTATTTATATTACTAATATCTCTTTAACTAATAATATAGCATCTAGGCTAACACTTTAATACTAAGCTCTAATAATATCTTATTTTATATAATTAAGTAATTTCTTTTAATAAATAACTAGATAGATATAATCTTCTAAGTATTAAGTTTCTTTAGATACCTAGAATATAATCTAGAGATATTATTATAATTCTCTTTCTAGCATTTAACTATTTAAGAGATAGTCTTAAGATCTATTAAGTAGGAGGTTATAATCTATCTTATTAATTTACTAGTATATATCTCTGCTACTATAGCTGCCCTTTACTTAGGAGTAAATTTATAGTTTCTTTAGTAATTTCTGCTTATTTTAATACTAAAATTATATTATTTAAAAGCTATTAAGTATATAATTCTTATTATTAAAGTAATTGCATTATTTACTGATACTAGACTGAAGCGGGGTAGACGCTTTGGTGTTATTAGACTTTTGGCACGTGATTGTAATACTAAGTAGAAATTGTAAAAAACTAACATTTTATTACTAATAGGCCCTAAATTAGGGATAGCCTCACCTTTAGACCTACCAGTTATATTATGTTGAAAGCTTATGTTGGATACCGATCAGGGCCTAAGCATAAACTTCAGGACACCTAACTGGCAAAACTGTATTCGATAATGTTTATTACAAATACACTAAAAGACTCGACGGTTGGTGATCTTGCGTTAATGTATAGTTTTGGTAAGTCTGCAAAGCATTTTATAGACCATGACATGAGGCCTGTCGGCGGCAGACCTTGTTTTTGTACAAGGCTTCTGTCACAGGAACAATTTAGTATTCATAAGGTACTTCAATACTCCGCGAGCTACATATGAGGGTATACAAACACATGATCAGCAATGCTTGGTAGCTAGCCACATATTCGCATAAACTAGACATGGCATGTGTTATAGTGGTATCTCCCTTCCAACCCGGTCTTCATAATGAGGTTCGGTTGTGTAAGAAACCCCCTTCCAATGCTAGTATAAGATACAGAAATAGAGTGAGCACTGTCTACCTAGTACTTGCGTATCCCATGGATGTGTACCTTTGTAGACATGGGCATTTCTACCTTATCTGCTCAAATTTTAGAACTATAGCAATTATGGTACTGGCTTGGAATTGTAATGTAGGCATCAACTATAACATACAACAGCTGATGGCATTCGGCAATGAACATTGCAATACAGTTCGTGCCATTTCATTAACGGACAACCACCCTCCCAGAGAAATAACCACAAGTCACATCTTCTCAGCCCCAATTACCCTCGAGGTTCATCACTAATAGGAATCGATATCGGTTCTTAACTCAAACCCTGTCTCACCCACGCGACCTGCCCCTGACGCCCGTCGTCGAGCCAAGAACTAAAGGCCATCAAGACACTTCTACTGGTGGATGGACGAAGTGAGCCCATGCCTAATCCTAGTTGGGATAGACAGACGGGCCCTTAAGCAGCCAGACCTTACCTTAAGTGGCTTGTGGATCTAAGCGGGCAGCGAGATGGAACTCCACTGTGGTTTAGGGGACGAGCCTACGAGGAGGAATCTCGTCAAGCTAAGCCCAAGGTCCAGGCCAAGCCAGGGGCTTTTTTTTTGAGTTGGTATTTGCCTGACCCTTAGTTGAAGAACTTGGGAACGAAATTTCCATCTGCCTCTAGTTATGTTGACCAGTTTTTCATTTTCCCCTTTTATTAATTCCTGGACTCTGAATTGATGTTAAATCTCACAGTAAATCATTGAAACGCTGAGCCAGAGTGTGGCAAGTGCTTCTTCCCGCACCTGCATCCCGTCCGTCTTCAAGGTACCTACCGCTGTGACCTGAATCGCACGGCGCAACAGAAAGGAAGTACCCTTTCTTGGTCAACTTTCATCTTTTCATCTCCTTCTTTTCAATCTCATCAACAACTTGAACCGCCTCGCCTCGCATTGCATCGCTTCTTCTTTGTCCCTCCTTTTGCCTGCATTGTTGGTAATAAGTGCTTTACTCCATCCGCGGCATCTACTTTACATAATTGTTTGCTTCTTTCTGCTGCCCGTCGACAATCCCCGTCCCGGTCTCCGGCCTCCGTACTCCAGACCCCGATCACTGCACTTGTCCTGCACGAGCCCTACGAACGACTCGAGACGGTTACACTGCGAGACAGGTTCCTTTGGTACTGCACATCTTCTAGAGATCACCGAAAACTTGGATCTGTCGAGGACCGCCACCATGTCGAGTATCATGAGCAAGCGCCAGCAGGCGCGGAACGAAAAGGCCCTGCAGGATCTTGTGCAGAACACCCCGGGCAATAATATGTGCGCTGACTGCCACGCGCGTAATCCAGGTATGCTCCAGATGCACAACCAAGCTCATCCTGCGCCGGGTATACGAGATGACTGGAATTTGCTAACATCAATTGTTAATATCAGCTTGGGCATCATGGAGTGTACGGCCCCCCACTACATACGGGAACTGAACCAATACTGATATGTTTGTTAGTTGGGCGTTTTCCTATGCATGAGATGTGCTGCAATTCATCGAAAGTTGGGTACTCACATCTCGAAAGTAAAGTCCTTGAGCATGGATAGTTGGACCAACGAGCAAGTCGACGTGAGCAACAACAACAACCCGGCGATCGTGCCCAAAGATAACCAATAGCTTACACGGTCTATAGAACATGCGAAAGGTCGGAAATATCACATCTAACAACATTTATAACCCCGAGCATCGCAAACCTCCCGTCCCGGTCGACGCCGACGAAGCGGATTCTGCTATGGAACGATTCATCAGACAGAAATATATGAATAATACTGTTAGTGGAACGGGAAAGCCTAGATCTCCTCACATAGGTGAAGGGACTCCTCCGCCACTGCCGCCTAAGAACTCGAAGTTCGGATTTCGTTCAGCGTCATCTATTTTCCCTCTGTCGTCCAAGTCGAAGAAGGATGCCAAAACCATGACAGCTGCGCAAGGTGGACGTAGCGAGTCTCCAAGACCTCCTAATAAACCATCAAAAGTGTTCGGCGCCACCTTGGATCTTGATCAACCTGATGACATGGAGCAAAAGCTGGCTAGGCTACAAGACATGGGATTTCAGGACCCGAAACGCAATGCTCTGGTGTTAAAAGGTGTTAATGGCAACATCGAGCGAGCGATTGAGACTCTTGTGCGATTGGGTGAGGGTAGCGGCAGACCCTCACCTCTTCCTACCCCCTCAACTCGGGAACAAACTCTGCGAACATCAAGGTCTTTGACGCCCCTGACACCGAGTTCTGGCGGGCTGGGACTCGGCGCAGGTCTTAGTGTTCCCGCCCGTTCAGCTACGGACCGTCCTACTACTCCATCAAGTGCTTCGACAAACCCATTTGATAACTTAGGAACGGCTCAGCCCCAGACGGCCCAGTCGACGGGAAGCCTTCATAACCGGAACCCATACGGCCAGACAAACCCATTCGGCGTGCCAGCCGCTCCAAAGCAACAACCGACTGATGCATTCAGCCAGGCATTCCAGAACATGTCTCTCTCTCCCCAGCAGCCTCTGTTCCCTCACCATACTGGAGGACCAGCACCACAGCAAGCACCACAGGCGACAGGATACCAACAAGTGGCTCCATCAGCGCCAACGACCCCAAGTGGCTTTTCAACTCTGGGCTTCAGTAACAACATGACATACCCACAGCCAGTCCAAGCGCAGGTGACTGGATATAATCCCTTTTTAACGAACACCGCAGGTGCAATCCAGCAACAGCCGCAACAAGGGTCTAATCCCTTCCCCCAAGTCAACACCAACCAAGCACCTGCTGGATACAATCCATTTGCTCGATCTCCAACTCGAATCGCATCACCAAGCCTTGGCCAGATACCAGAGCAAACGCAGAGCTCGTTTCAAAACGTACCTATTTATCAGGGATCTGCCGTGTATCAGAGCCCAGCTCCTTTGAGCCCCCCAGAAACAAGCACAAACCCGTTTTTTGCAAATGCTGGTCAGCCTGTGGCGCAGACAAGTCAACAAGTCTTTGCGCAACAACCTGTCGTGCAACAGATGCAGAGCCAACCTCAAGCAAGCCACAACCCCTTTCTCCAGCAGCAGCCTGGACAGCAATTCCCTGGACAGCAGCCTCAAATGTACCAGCAGCAGCAGCAGCAGCAGCAGTTTTACCAACCTCAAAGACCAGATAAGGCCTCGATCATGGCTCTTTTTAATAACTACCCTCAAACGGTACAACAGCAGCTAGGTACGGCCGCGGCTCAGCCTTCATACCAGATACAGCAGGCCGTACAATACACCCAGCAGCCAACCATTCCAGAAAACCAGCCCCCGCAAGCCCAAATGGCACCTGTGCAGCAGCAACCAAGTGTGCCGCAGCATCTATCATCTAGCACGAACCCTTTCATGAGTGGTGCGCCTTCTTCTGGCGTCGCTGGTAACCCAAATGCTGCGATCACTTCAGACCCATTTGCTGCAAGGAGCAGAGAGAGCATGAACCTTGGCCTTGACCTTGCGTGGACAAATGGGCGACACAGCCCAGATGCATTCGCAAGCCTCAGTGCACGACATGGATGATGGTACGAGACTAGAGGCAGTATTGGAATACGATGTGTTCAGGATAGTACAAATGTGATATGGGAGATGTGAAGTACACTGTATGATAGTCTTAACGTTGGTTCTGGTTTCTTGTTGAGACTATGTTATTGCCATTTGGCTGTAGTCTTTCTTTATGTACTCCAGGGCAGGGGATTGATAGGGACTGGTCAGGATTGCTGGGGTATGGCAAACCGGCCTTGACTGAGCAATTGGAGGTTGGAAGACGGCATTGAGGATAACATGGCATAATGGTGCGTATAGACGGAGGGACAGACGATGATAGACTTGCTGAGGTAGTCAACGGTGGCTCAAGCGTTGAGGGAGTACGGATGCGATATTCCTCCTCCTATGGCATTGGCTGTTGCTGAGTCGACTAATTTGAGCTTTGGCATTTTTGCGACTAAAATGGCTCTGTCGAAGATGCTGTCTCTTCGTGATACTGTTTGCGAGTGTCAAACTCTGTTAGACTGTCTCCACATACCGTTGGTCCCGTGAGTAACATGATGCGTCTGGACAACACAAGGGATTGAATTGAGTATCTCAATTGTTGATCATGTCTCTGGCTGCAGCAGAAATGCAGCCGAACATGGATGTTTTTGGTGATGGTCTCGGTCCGGATACGTAGCCGATAGAAGCAAAACGCGGGGTTGGGCAAGGTAGTAGTGGCACCACCACCTTGGGAATCTGGCACATCCACCAATCAACTTACACGACAGAAGGGGGTTAATTAGGCTGCTCGGAGATGCACATGCGGTAAGGTAGAGTTGGCCGAGAAAGTACTAATGAATCTGGGAGCCAGTTCCTTCATTATCAAGAGGCGAGAAAGGAATCATGAAATTAGAGGCAAATTGTGCTGGGCCTCAGAATCATGATCGAATCAGGTGATGTGATGTGGATGTTTAGAGTAGAATAAACTGGGTTTATGGGTAACAAAAAAGCTGTAACGGAGCCAGTATCATGCAAATCTGGAAGAAGCCAGCACGCAATGTGTCTGTTATTATTGACAATTGTGGCACAGCAGCAGCATACAAAGCCGAATACCACTAGTGGTTGCTGTTCGGTAGAATGCGAAGTCGAGGCGAGTACTTGGTAGGTTGTTGTGTAAGCGCTTTGAGGAACTCTTATGGATAGTATTGCGAGATGATTGCAGAGGATTCTAGACTCTTCGGACATGAGTGGCTGACACAGTCGACGATCTGTGTGGCACAGTCTTGGAAACGTTGAGTGTAACGGACCTAACGGTGCTGTGTAACCAAAAGAATATGTACCTACCTAGGTACTAGGTAAGTTATGGTGTCTCTCAGGTTGTCAGAAGCCTTGAGACCCTTGCTTCAATACACCGATCAAAGAAGTGCCATGTTGGTCCCAAATCATCTCAACACTGTCTACGTAGTACTATCACACAAATGGACTCTGTTACAGGTAGGTTTTCTGCCATACCCTATAGTTTGTCATGGTACCTACTAGCTTAGGTGGGACAAGCGACAAAGTCAATTCCTTCCTGTGACAATCAGCATCCTGAGCTCAAACATCTTGACACACTGACAAGCTCAGGTAACTATTGTCTGGATCAGCCTCGTGACCATGGGTAGCTAACACGGAATATTCTCTCTGCTAAGGAATGAACATATAGATTGCTTTGCATCATCTCAGCTACGATTTACTGTTCGGCCTCCGGCCATCTCTCTGTTGCCAACTGATTGGTGTTTATCAACCAGTAAACTAGGCCATGTGCTATGGAGGCGTTCGCATTAGTGCGAGACAGTGCGCCAAGTCGAGACAATGCTTAGGTTACTGAGATGATTCATATTTTCAAAGAATGAGTTGAGAATAATCAAAATGATCATCATCATGAACTTGCTACCCAGTTGAGTCGATCCATTTGACAGCGAATCTACAGAGTCTAATCATGTGATACAAAATGACGATATCAACGGGCATCGCATATCATTTCTACCCAATTCTTGAGTTTGGTTGGCCTCGGCTTACCTCACATGAGTGGTTGCCAAGATAGGATAGTCGCACTGTACTTGGTCCACGAGTTGTTACTCTGTACCCCGGCTGCAATTGTGGCAATCCCTCCCTCCCGTCTAGGTTCCTCCACTGAGGTGTGGACTGTGGACTGTGGACCGTGGACTGCCTTGACTGCCTGAGGTGTGCACAAAATTCCAGAGCCTCAGGTGAGGGGTCCACCCAAAACGCACTGTTCCTTCCGCCCCGAGCGCCCCGAAGTCACCAAATTCCTGGGTTCCTCTGCTTCCTCGTTCTTACTTAACCTCACCGCTGCCCAAACACCAGAGGTCTTAGGCTTACATCTACACACATACAACGAATCCAAGACATTCTCCACGAATTACTCAAAACACCGTCGCAAACTTCTTCGCACGTCCCCACAACTTGTTCCTCCACATTCGCCTCAAAGCAAACAACACACAGATTTCTCTAAAAGGATTTCCAGCCCACTGGTCTGAAGAGTCATCTCACGACACGCTATCAATCAACTTCTGCCGATCAACATCCTCAAACCTTACCGACCTATATCAACTCTAGTCGATAACCCGAAATCATCATCAGAAATGGCGCCAATGAATAATCAGAATTTGAATTACAGTAGTAATTACGGCGAGGCCGCTGCCCAGAAGGTCAACGTCCTTGCCTCTTGCTACCTCGTCGACTCTGCCGCCAACCTTAAGGGCCTCCACTACTGCACTACCGGGGTTGCAGGTATGTTCTCTCCTTTCTGGCCCAAATCCTTATCATGGTACTAACTCTACTACAGGGGCCGAGTGGTATTCCTGAGGTCCCTTCCTCAGGACTACCCTCCCCTCCAACAAGCCCCCCCCTCGCCGCACTAACCTCGTCTAACGAGCTCGCCCTTCTGCCCAAGAGCAAGAAGCGCGAGATCCCAGGCCGGCGCCTGGGTCGACGAGGGGGGGCAGCACTTTCGATCAGGGAAGAATGTGAGAGATTCTTTTGCGAGTCCATGAAGACGATTTTCCACGGTGAGAGGAATTCGTCCATGAATGGCTCCGGCCTGTCTGGTGCTTTTTTACCAACGCCGCCGTCCGATGACCGGCTCCCCGAACACTTCAAGCCTGTTTCTGATGACAAGTTACCTGCCTACAATGTTACCGCTTGGCTGGAGATGTGGGACTATGCCGGCGGAGCGAGCTTCCGTGCCTTTGTTGCTGACGACGGAGAGGAGAAATCTCTCTTTGTCTTCTTCGATATCGAAGGCGTACTTGGCCGAGACCTGAAAAAGGCGTAAGTAAAACTGCTTCCAATTCTTCTGTCCAATTGCTAAATACTTTGTAGTCTGATGGCACTTATCGAACTGGCCGACGGTCCTCTGGACTGTGCCCATATCGTCACTGGCATAGATAGACGCATCCCTGCTGACGACGTCCACTCCTTAACAAAGAGTCTACAGTGGGTTGGCTTCGACATGGTTACTCTAGACCACTGGGCTCATGGTCTTGATGTCACGAGCAAGAAGTGGATGCTGATGGGTATGGAGCTATAGGTATTAGCGCTTTCCTGTCTTTTGTGGAGTTAGGGAGCGGACATATTTCCTTGGTTTCCGCTGTGTCATATTTCGTTCGTTGGTGTTTTCCAAGTTTTCGTCTGGAGGCTTGCTCGGCAATTTGCTCTGCTATTCTTGGAGAGATCTGGTGGCATCGGGCGTTGAGTCGCAGGAAAAATTCGACGGCTCCAAGGCTTTTGGCGCATATCTCATTTTCTTTGTACTTTAAGGGTGTAGGAGCTTAAAGGTGTTTCTATCATTCTGTATCTTTCACGGCGATGGCTTTCAATGTCGTACAAACCTGCTAGGTAGTCGAGATAATACTGAAGCAATTGTGTGCAAGTCAAATAGTGTCTATTATGTGTTGGGTTGTTTTGTTCTATCATCGATGGCTCTAAGATCATTCCTCAAATTGTCTAACTTTGAGACCCCTTTCCTTCAAGTAGTCCTTTACCTGTTTAACGGTGTACTCGCCGCGGTGGAACATACCGGCCCCCAAAGCAGCATCTGTAGCAGTCTTCTCAAAGACTTCCTCGAAATGAGCCGGGTTGCCAGCACCACTTGAGGCAATGACAGGGATCTTGATAGCTCCCTTCACCTGGTTGATGAGCTCGTGGTCAAATCCACTATTGGTACCGTCCTTGTCAATGCAGTTGAGAAGGATCTCTCCGGCTCCCATTGCTTCAACGGCTTGGGCAAGCTCGACAACATCCATGTCACGAGTCTCACGACCACCCTTGATTGTGCAAGCGTACCAACAGTATTCCTCGCCCTTAGGACCAGGGAACTGTGTCTTTATGATGTTGTGACGGGTGGCATCAGGCTTGGGAACATAGACACGCTTGGGATCAACGCTCACAACGACGGCTTGGTTGCCATAGGCGCGCGAGATCTGTTCAATGGCAGTATTGCCGAAGAGCTTGCGGCCTATAGAGTAGTACTCTTCAGCAGCAAGAACAGCGTCGGAACCGATTGAGACCTTGTCAGCGCCAGACTTGAAATACATGCTCGCGATCTCAAGGGCTGACACCTTTGTGCCGTCAGTATCCATGGTGTCACGAATACCACCGCCGATAGTCAAGGGCACAAAGACGGTGCGAGATGTTTGACGAAGAATCTCGAGCATAGGGAGATCGGCAACAGGGCAGTCTCGGAAAGAAGTGATGTTGAGGAAAGTCACCTCGTCGGCACCGGATTCGTAGTATTTCTTAGCCATCTCGACAGGCTTGCCGAGGTTTCGCACGTTGCGGTCATCGCCCTTCTCGCGAACATCGTACTGATCACCCTTTGTAACGACCAAGTCACCTTGGTCATTTGTCCTTACATCTAGACAGGCAATGACTCGCCGTGTTAAGCTGTCCTCGAATCTGATCGGGGCATTGGCGACAGCCTCGTCAACCACGGTACCAAGATTCTTTGCGCCTTCACCTGTGAGGAAAGCCCGGATAGTTTTTAAACCTGCAGTGCCAGACTTCTCGGGGTGAAACTGGGTTGCAAAAATGTTTCCCTTCGCAATGGCGCCTACAAAAGTCTCGGTGCCATATGTTCCAGTAGCGACAGTCCACCCCTGGGACTCAAGCTCGCCTGGCTTATAAGGGCACTTGTAAGAGTGAACATAGTAGTACTTTGAGTCTGGCTGAAGGTCGTACATGGCTCGTCCAGCTGTGAAAGCATTGTTCCATCCGATGTGGGGGACGGATTTACTTGAGTCTTCGAAACGATCCAAGGAAGCTGGAACGACTCCCAGGCCGGGGACGTCGGGGTCCTCTACAGAACCCTCAAATAGGGCTTGTAAGCCGACACATACAGCGAAGAATGGCTTTCCATCAGCAATATGCTTTCGAACTGGCTCAAGATAGCCAGCTTGGGACAGTTGGGATAGACAATGACCAAAGTGGCCGACACCGGGGAGGATGAGTTTCTAAAAGCGCATCAGTCATGGTGGACAATATATTGAAGGAAGTATCAACAAACCTCTGCCTTTGGAACGTCTTCCGGCGATCTAACCCATTCTACTTCGTAGCCCGACTTCTCAATGGCATTTACCAGGCTCCTGATGTTGCCGGCGACATAGTCCAACAGGTGAACAGTGGGCATTGTACCCTAGATATGATGGGAAATATGTAAAGAAGATGGAAGGTATAAAGACCAGATATGTTGCTTGGAAGAGGTGAATCGTGACTGATATAGCACGATGTAAGACCGGATAACTGTAGCGATAGCTAACTCTATATCAAGTCCAGACAGAGGTATTTGAAGACGTCAAGATAAGTGTGACTGTTCAAATCCCATGGAACTCATTGAAATGTTGTAACAGCGACAGCGGGGCAATCGCGAGTCACAGAAACTGCCCCGCCTGATCCCTGTAATTCTGGACTTTTCAGAAAGTGCCGCCTTTGACCGACTTCCAGACCCTGGACATCCCCCAATTGGCAAGTACCTTTACCACATGGAAGCTAAAGTTTCGCGACTGCATGCTTGCAGTTCCATTGTCAACAAAGCTACCTACTATAAGTACCTATTTGGCTTTTTGAGCTTACATATCTCGTCAGGCCTATGCTATGTTTTTCTTCCTCTATGGACACGACCAAGCTACGAGTACAAAATTGCAATCCTATTTGTTCAGTTTCTCTTTCTCAAGCATCTAGTTAGTGGCTTTCCCTGCCAATTGTCTGAGCATACTATGGCTTCGTTGGACGAGGCGAGATTGGCAGATAAGGCAGCAATTATCAACGTTGAGGAACAGCTTGAAAAGGACGAACAAGAAGAGTGGGAGTACGAATACTCAACCACCGAAACAGAGGTACTGTCACACCTCGGTCTCAAGATGGCTATCATGCGCAACCAGCTAACTTCTTATCAAAGACATACTATTTGACCGTCGATCTTTCATTTCCGGAATTTAAGGACCGACAGCCAAGAGCGCCTCACCACAGCCGCGGCGGGTATTACAAAACCTGGCTCGATCACAATCCTAGTTTGAGAGGTGTTCATGTTGGGGATGATAATGATGACGATAATGACAACGAGCCACTCCCAGAACGAGAGGCTGATGACGATGATCCTGAAATCGATCCGGCACTAAGCAATGACAAAGATAAAGGCAAAGGCAAAGCACTCGACAGAGGTGAGCCAGAGGACGACACAAGAGACGATGTGGATAAGACACGCGGTGAGAATGAAAATATCCAGATTCTTGAGCTACATTCAGAAAAGCCGGTCATCTCATACAAAGGACGCACATTCGAGGGGTCGTGGGCGGAAGTCATTGGCACCGAAGCTATCTTTGCGACACGCGACAGCGACCGTCCCCTCCCCGCTCTGCGCCATCTAGATGGAAATATTGATTTTCTTGGGGCATGTGCGTCGAGAATCGCCACCAAAGAGACTGTTGTCAAGCCAAAAATTATCAGGGAGGATCCATTGGCCGCTATCAGGGACGAATGGAACATTCGAATTCCTGTTGGAAAAGACAGGTCAGGAGAAAGAGCTGAACAGACACGGTTCCTAGAAAACTTGATGGCGATTAAGAAGAGGAATAAGGAGAAGGATCAGGTCACCGTATGGGCTAAAGACGGCGAGGGTCAGGACTTCAAAGACAACCGAGACCCCGACTACAAACCTAGGCGAAGAAGAAGATTGCTCAATGAGGATGGAGAGGAAGTCATTCCAAAACGCGAGAGACGACGTGCAAGTGGGCGCAGGGGCGGTCGTCCTAGACTTCGACCCGGGGTTGCTCGTGGACGAGGCTCAACGGCCCCAACTCCATCGGCATCTAGAGATATGGAAAGTACCGTGCATGAAGGGAATATGTCAACTCCTACTCCAAGCAGATGGAATGAACTGCATGGAAGAGCTGACGAATACATGGACCATTCTGGCGATGAGGATGACACGGGTGAAGAAGACAATGAAGAAGAAGAAGAAGAAGATGAGGACATGGCAATGGCAGATTGAATGACGGCAATAGTTGAGCCCCAGAAGCATCTAGTTGACCTTTAGCGCATGAGATTATGATATCCGTGTTGAATTGTCGTCAACAAATAATAATAATAAGGCTTCATATACCCTGCATTTCTGTTTGATGTATTAAGCAGGTTGTGAGCATGTTCATGGCGAAGCTACAAGGCGAACGTATGGTACACTTGAAGACTGCACGAGGGTTGCGATCAAGCTGTCATTGGTTAATGGGTCTTGGGGTCAGCCTTATGCATATGGCGGACACTCCGAATACGGTGGTCCATCGTACAAAGTTCCTGTAATCGTGTGGGTGGCAGTGATAGATTTGGTGATTGTTGGGTAGGTAACTAGAGATCTTTCGTTGAACGGGGTTTCTCGATCAAGCCATTCAACGATTCCGCGATCTATCCAGGGTAAGAACTTAAACATAGGAAATTCCGCGTATATGATAATGCCAGTCGCGTTATGCAAGAAAGCATTTGAAAGTTCAGAGTATCCTTTGTAAGATCAAGACTATGAGTGCATATGAAACTGCCGCGGTTGATAACACAACACTCGTACTGCGACTTCTGAATTGATGGGTGATCATGAGTCTACCTCTAGTGTCGTTGATTTTCGCATCTGCTGCTCTAAAACCGACACACAAGTCATTCACCTGCAGCTGGAGGTACTGTGACTCGTAGACACAAGATTGATCGTGTCACCCAGCAGCAGTTCCCCCACATCTCTCGCACGTTTTATGTATTCTTTGCCGCAGATGCACATCTGTTGGGGAATGTTTATTGTGACGGTGAGCAAGAGTCAGTTGTCTTTCTTAGATATGGATCCTGGGAACGACAGTTGAAGGTGTCGTACTCGGGACTGTAGGTAAGTACACCCAGCATAGGGTTACCCTGGTCACTCTGGCTGAAATCCCAGTCTTTCGGCGGTCAGCAAGTGGTAGATACTTTATGTTGAATGGGAAATAGGGCGGATTTGAACGTATCCGTTACACGGTCTTTGAGCCAACCGGCCCAGTAGCCGGTAGGTACCTATGCTAGCCATGTTCGGCAAAAAGAGGGGTCCTTGCGCTAAAACACGATCAAGGAACAGTCCGGGCAAGGTTGTGATTTCGTTTCTTATTTGCCGCAGCGGATCAGGTCAGTCCCTACTAAGGTACCCGAGTCTTGAACTATATGTACATACACATGTAAAGAATGCAACACAGGCGTGAAACTTTGGTGAAGAGAGTTTGCAAACAAAATCTAAATTTATGTTATACTTCTCACCAGAAGAACTACGTGTCGGCAGTTCTGTACGGAGTAGTAGACAGACGCTTCTACTACTTGAGGCTGAGCAAGAATCTCGGCACAGAATATCCATGAATGGACATATCCGCTTTCCATCTACCCCAGACAGACTTGACGTATTCGTACTCATCACCAAAGCCCAAACCATAAGGTACCTTGGCCATCTATCGCCAGATACGCCAGAAAAAGAATGCTATCAAGTACTATACACTCTAACAAGTCTGCAAATGCAAACCGTACATATACCTCCTGCAGCTCCATGTCCTACTAGTAAAATGTAGAGTAAAGTATCTGTACCTGCATCCCCACCACCCTCCACCGGTTACGTCTCACCAACCCTCCGCCGCCAATCGATACCCTTGCCCTGCCGTCAACTACTACCTATGGCGCGCGCTTCTTTTCTTCTGTCGACTTTAGCGGGAGGCTTTGACTTCCTTTCTTCTAATCTACCTCACTCTTTGTCCATCCTCTCTACTCTAGCCTGGCCTTGCTCCTCTTCCCAACGACATGCCGCGAGCGGTGTCGTACTTCTCTCGTTCGTTCGTGATGCTCATATAGCCGGCCTATCCAGTCCCATTCGTCTTCCTGGTCTAACTTCGATACTCCCCCGGCTTGTCGTCGGTCTTCGAAATCGAGTCTCTCCAACTTCAATTGCTGCCCAAGCTACGTCCATGTCCATGGGCTCTTGCTGTCCTTTATCGCTACAGCCATGGTTTGGTTACGCCGCTTCACCATATTACTCTCTTTCATGCTGCTTATCTCCTTTGGCGCATGGCTGCTTCCCCGTATACTAGACCCAACGACGAAAGGCCCTGAGAGGCGTGCCAGAGATCGACGATGGGTAAACAGCAGCCCGTACTTTCTGGATCGTCAAGCCTGTCGCTGGATTAGTCTGTGCGGACTACATCACTTGCGCAGTGATCCTGCCTCTCGTGGGAATAATGAAGACGAAGAGCCAGAATGGGGAGAGCTCAAGCGCCGCTCTCTTGCTTGGGAACCTGATGATATACCCCGTCAGAATCACAAGAGATATATCAATCAACGACGCAGGGTCCTCCGCGATATCCCCGACTATGTTACAAAGCATGCGCCGTTGGTTCACCTCTACTCTGGGGAAGAGTTTTGGCCTTCGGATATTCACCAGCACGTAGAACATGTGACTGCCTACGCCGATGACGAGCCTATAAACTCGACTGAGAAGTGGACTCTTCATAACTTGCACGAGCTGAATAAGTATTCTGGCAAGATCACTCTCCGGAGTGATGATGACGTCGAGTCTCGTCCTAATTGGCTGCACAGCCATTACAATGTTCCCAAACCGTTTCCTGACGACAAAGACGGCAAAGAAGATGGCCAAAACGGCCATATACCGGTAGGAAACCCCGGAGGAGAACCCGAGGCCCGGGAGCCCAGCACCTGGTATGATGTCGACGAAACACGGCCTGTCCATAAGATTTCTGACCCTAGAAATCGAAAATTACACAACCGTCGTCGCTCGGAGTCCAACAGTCACAAACCGGATGCCAATGGCTACTCAGCAGCTCCTGCAGTGCTTGTTGTGGTTGATAAGGGGTCAGGCATTGTTGACGCCTTCTGGTTCTTCTTCTACTCCTACAACCTCGGTCAAACTGTCCTAAACATTCGGTTTGGTAACCATGTGGGTGACTGGGAGCACTGCATGATGCGCTTCGAGCACGGCATTCCTCGTGGTGTCTTTTTCTCAGAGCATGAGGGTGGGCAGGCGTACGCATTCGAAGCTGTCGAAAAGCGCGGTAACAGACCCGTCATCTATTCAGCTGTGGGCTCCCACGCCATGTACGCGCTACCAGGAAACCATGCTTACATCCTGCCATTCAAGCTTCTCAAGGATGTCACGGATAGGGGACCTCTCTGGGACCCCTCTCTTAACAATTACGCATACCATTACGATTACACGAAAGAGGACAATCATGACCTAGACGAAGAACACGAACCTCTGAGTCTTGTTCCCGCGGCATCGAATCCTCACGCACCGACATCTTGGTTCCATTACCAAGGGCATTGGGGTGACGAAGTCTACTCTCTCGCCGACCCCCGTCAGTGGCGTTTCTTCGGTCAGTATCACTACGTCACTGGTCCAGATGGACCTAGGTTCAAAACTCTCAATCGTACAAAAATGTGTCAAAATCAGAATTGTAGAATTCTCTACAACCTAGATCCGAAGAACACATGGTACTAGATGAGGATGTTTGTCAATCGGTTGTGTGTTGCACTACAAGCAACTGGTGCAAGTGCCACACCTATATTGTTTCCATGATTTCTGCAAATTGAACAGGAATTTGACGTAGCAAACCTGCCTATGTGGTGGATCCAAGAGCATCAGTATGTACGTGGGTGCATTTATGCTTATCCGGCAGTAAGTGCCCAAGGGTCTTAGCTGGGCGGATCGGATTTGTTCGGCATTTGTTAGATGGGATACGGCGTTAGATCGGGGGTTTCTCATGGGATAGATTCTTTTCTCCTTCGTGCCTGGTTCGTGAAGAACCGAACTGGCGGCTAGAATGTATACCACTGTTATGTTGGGTGGGATGATTATGGGATTTGATACCTAGATACCGCTTCTGTTAGATGCCCCAGCTTAGATATGTAAAAATGTTAGTTTTATGGTTATGAAGTATATGATTTAAGGTATTTAATCAGCCTCTGCATGGTACCAAGAACGGTCGATGCCGGCGTGTGAAGAGTGTCACATTCGTTGAGGATGTGGAAATGTTGCACTCCTCGATGACTGATAAATGCCATAGTACAGACAGAAACTGACAAAAGCCAGTATAGCAGCTTCATTAAGCGGCAGTGCACGTAAGATGCTGAATCTATTTGATACTTGTGTACTCCGTAAACTTCAGAACGTTTGAGTTGCTGCAGTAGGCATACTCAAGCTGTGTCAGCCATTTTAACGCATGAACTATGATGAGACGTTTCGCCTGCTGGCCTCTCATTTAACCACAAGCCATGATATTAATAACACAATTTCTGTTTCACTTTCACCTGCGTTACAACTGTGATAGCTGCAGAGTAATCCCAGAAAGGTATATATTTGCGCAAGTGGTCCCTGAGCCCAGTGAGTGTTTAGATGAACCTGCCCTTCTCCTGGTCGCCTAGTATTTGACTCGGTTCTGCTTCCTTCTGAAGGTAAAAAATGAGTCAAAGGTTCTGGCTATACATAATAGTTGTCTGCTCTTAGGTGGAGATGAGTTTGATGCACATGCCAGAATGGTCGAGGTGATGGCCAGCACGGGATTTTCCTAGAGGTTCCACCCTACAAAGCCTCTGTTGGCATTCAGCAATCGTCTCCCGAGGGTGGTCAAGAACATACAGCACCTTAGAGGTCCTTGTCAGTGCAGCAGAGTATTGTATCCGTCATGGTATGGCATTAGACTTGGGTAACCCATGGTAAGTACGACAGCAATATCATTGTGCGATGCCTCGTTGTGACTTCGAGGACCACAACTACCAAACGAGCCTGACAGAGTGCTCAGATACCTTGATCGTAGTCATCTACTGCACAGCGTATATGTCCTAATTCTGTAACACAGATACAGCTTCGGCCTGGTTTCAGGCAGTCTCTGAGAAGGCCGATGGTAGGAATCCAACACGATTTTGTGCCTTCATAACTGCGATAGGTGGATGTAAGCTGTGTGAGTTGGCACTGGCTTGTATCCTGAAAAGTCTGATCATGTCGATGGAAAGGTCTCGACTGGATGTGGCTACAGACTCGACAAGATCATGAGACTGTCATGAATCTGATGGCATTGGAATATTTCTTGAGACCCAGGAACTATACCAACCTAATAATCAATATTCATAGGACAGCAAAAGCTACAGAGCGGTTCCCAGTGTGAATTGATCGACAATTTTGCAATACCGTGGTATGTGCCATGCCTATATTTACGGCTCATATGTAATCATCTACAGTTGTCAAGGGTGCCTGTAGTCTACTCCGTGGCATGGCATTGTCAGAACAGAGCGTCAACATCGAGCCGAGGTAGCGGGAGAAGATGTCACTCTAGTGATATACAAACTTTAAATATGATGATATTACGGTACAAATAAGGTTATGCAGGGTGGCTGGATACGATCTAACTAGCTCGGTCGTGCTTCTATTCAACGGTGCATATATAGATAATCGAGATAGCTAGAGTATTAAGCTTTCCTATTCATATGAGATCTCGCTTGAGTATATCAACCGTATAGTTTGAAGATCAAAGATGGGCCACTGGCACAGAATCAATGAATAACAAATTGCTGGTTTCCTCTCCGTATTTGATGTCTGTTATTGTGTTATGTTGAAAGAATGAGGCCAATGCCGTCGTTATGTCTACATACCTCTCGGAAGCTCCGTATCCGAGAACGATCCTTGCTATCCCTTCTCCTGACTGATTGCTCAAACGGGACATGTCAAAAAAGCCAGACCAGAGCTGCTGTACTGCCCCTGTTTTCCTGCCATCCTTCAGTATCGATCAATGAAACACGCAATCAGACGACGCTGATCTTCGTCGGGAATGGGATGCTCCTATGTAACGTGGCCAGAGCTTTTGCAAGGCCAAACAGGAGTCGTCCTTTTAGGTTGCCCGAGGTCAAGGAGTTTCACTCACAGCAAGCACTCACGCGGCAGTGGATTCAGTATGAGAGCATCTATTCCTCTTTAGATGCCGTTCCCGAATTCTTGTTTTAGTGCTGATATTTGATGCTGTTGGTTGCATCTGATCGCCTATCAATCTAGTGTATACATATTCTCTAGCGGTTGGTTGAGGTTGAGGTGATATGTCGTTATGGCCTCCTTTGGTCAGGCTCAATATTGAGGACGCAGGTTCTCGAGAGGGTTGACTAGTCACAAGCTACAGTACAGTATGCAGACACATTGCTTATTCCATATGCCCAGAGTTTAGTTTTGCTCTTTACGTTGAGGCTTGCGAGGACAATACGGAGGCTGAAATAGATCAGCCAGCTATCAGTTATAATCATTAGCCCTACAAGACGAACCACTACTAGTAAAGTGATATGTGCATCATATCATATACTTTGGTGTCGCATGGGCAGAAGAAGAAGAAATTCCCCTATTATTTGATGGGGAACGGGAAAAGCGAATACATAGTTAGTCCCTGCAACCGTCGACGGAGATGAGTGGAGGCGCAGCTAGCGAAAGGAACTGAACCTTGCTTCTCGCAACAGGAACTCGAACTCCTGCAAGCCGAGCAAGGGTCAGGGTTGTATGTACATACATATGTTATTCTTTGCCGTGGAAGCCAATGAGAAGAGGGTATCGTGGTGAGCTGAGAAAGTGTGCTCCATCAGAGCCCAAGTTGTCTCTCTTCTCAATCGAAGCTCATTATCGAGCTCAAGCTCAAACCACAATGGGCAGATGGTGATAATTAGTGTCTCCAGATGTTTCTCCCTAATGCAGTAGCGCCTATAAGGGTCAAAATTCTTCAACACTGGTAGACTGGTGACGGATCGAGCCTAGCAGTGGACGTACGTCCATGGCGAAGGTCTTGTTGAATAGCTACTGTAGACATCCATGGGTCCACCATTGCCGCAACCACCAGAGAACTATCCAAGACAAGTTAGTGCCGATGTTTCAAAGAACAAACCGGAAATTTTCAGGCGGGAGGGACGGTATTTGTTCTTGGTACAGAGTACGGCTCTGTCGTTTTCTCTTTTTTTTCCTTTTTCGCATGACAGACTTGGATGAGAGTCAGGTACGCCAGGGGCTGAATCATTAATCATCGGTAATCTGGCCTTGCCGTCCTTTGTCGTCTTTGGAAGCAAGTTGTAGGGCAGGCAGGCAGGGCTCAAGGGAACGGTCGATTCATCGAGAGAGAGTCATGTCGATCATGGCTGATGGGCGTTTTTAGGGCTTGAGTCAGTGTCAGTGGCGGCCATCAGTCGCCAAGCTATGTATCAAGAATGTCTAGAACAGGCTGACTTTAAACAAGAACCACATGGCAAGTTTAAGCACGGGCTTCTACCATATGCATATAAAATCCACAGTAAGACACAGACCAGAACATACATGAAGCAATTCTTATGGTAATCGTGAGCTCTTGCTTCATGTTCAGCTTTGACCTTGAAGCGGCAGCACCGGCATGTGGCCACTACATGGTACTGCATGGTACTGTATGTCACGGCACCCACCCACACCTCGTGGTGGATGGGGTTCATTATTGAGAATCGACAAGCGATGCATCATCTGTTGCTTCTGGTTGGCGAAGGGGGGGGGTGCAACCGAATTGAATTGTTTACAGTGCCAACCTTACACTGGAGAGGTGCTGGGTGCACAGGTAGATAAGGTAGACAGACTACCTACCTTACAGCACCTTGCCTCTCCTTATTTGTAGTCTACTGTGGTCAAGTGGAGGTTTCTTGCCTGCGGGATGTCTCCCAGAGTCGTATTGCAGCTGGAGATTGAGGCAAAAGAAAGGAAAGGAAAGGAAAAGAGGATCATATCAACATTTCACACACAATCAATCAGCTTTTCAACATCTCAACCACTAAAAAGGATGTGGTGTTTCAAGGGGCTTTTGGGCGACCTAGTCGGGTGCCGGGAACGGGGATAAACCTGGGAACGACAAGGCCAGGCAGGACCTGTTACCTGCGACGTACCATTTCGGTATAGATATTTCTGTGACTGTTGTGGCTTCTCTCTGGAATAGAATAGAGAAGAAGCTATCCGTACCTTAGTACATATCGCCGGGAACGGCATCTTTTAAAAGCACAACTTCTATTGGTGTAGCAGCTTCCCTCCGCCGCCCAGCAAATGGAATCAATCCACTCTCACGCCAGGCGCCCCATTTCAGACTTTCAGTCCAGGTGCTGCCCGGGGCCGGGCTAGGCTCCCGGCCACTAAAATATGGAGCTGACCTGGCTGTAAGTCCGGGCAAGTACAGCTCGCTAGCACAGAACAAAAAGTTGGGTATCGAGACCCTGCACTTTGCGACGAGGAACTAACAGACGGGAACCCCCCCACCAGGGAACCTGTTCCTGCTGTGCCGTTCCATTCAGTGACTGCCATGCCCTTGGCCTGGTCCCCCAAAGGTTCATCCCGTCATAAATCGTACTGCGACCTCAGGTTCCATTAAGTTAGCCTCTTTTTTTTTTTCTTCTTTCGCCCATGCCCATGCCCGCCCATGTCGCGCCTGTCATGGATGTTGTTGTTAATTAATAACTAAATGACCCGTCTCTTCTCTGCTTCTTCTTCTTCCCTGTCTCAGAACTACTCTCTGGCTTGGCTTGGTTGGTCCGCTCTATCTATACAGTCCTTTCGCCTATCCAGCTCAATCGATGTTATTCCCCCCTCCTCATCCAACATACGCAACTTAAATCGGGGTACTTCTCCTAAGGCAACGGGAAACGGATTGCTCTGCTATCGAGACACTTGATTTTACCACTTACGCTGATTCCGTCGAGAATTCTTCACTCGCACCACCGGGACCGATTCTTCTATCGAATACATAGCTCAAACCCTGAGTTTCCGGACATTTTCGCGACCTCGTCTGCCGACTCGCCTGATGGTCTTGTAACAGCATTGACCTTGATCGATCCTCAAATCTTTTACTTCGACTTCTGTTTGATCTGTCTCACTCTACTCGCTTGCGATAACCGAACCGACTTTCCGACTCCATCGAGAGACGGCATCCATTTTCGGCCTGTCTTGCATATCTACTCCCAATCAACCTCACCCTACGCCACAATTCCTCCTCAAACTCCCATAATGTGCTTTGGAAGTCGGGATAAGGGCGATCGCGGTCTTGCCCGATCTCGTGATATCGACAAGCAGCTTCGCCAGGATGAGAAGAGGCTATCCAAGGAGGTCAAGCTCCTCTTGCTAGGTAGGAATGATCTGGCCGCGTTTTCGCACAAATAAGACTGACACGCCATGCGCGTTCAACAGGTGCTGGAGAATCTGGAAAGTCAACTGTCCTCAAGCAGATGAAGCTTATTTACTCTCAGGGCTTCAGCAAAAATGAGAAGCTGGAATGGAAGCCCGTCATCTTTAGCAACATTGTTCAGTCTTTCAAAGTTATTGCCGAGGCAATGAATGAGCACGATCTCCAATTCGACAACCCCGACAACGAGGTAAGTCAAGCTCTTCTTCCCCACTATGACTGCTGAAGCCACTATTCCGACGAGAATTTTGAGTGAGGCGGTAGAGTGAGACATGCCCAGTCACTAACAGATGCTACAGAAACATATGGCCCACATCCTTGTCGACCACGAAATTAGCCCTCACGACCCTATGCCTGCTGACTATCTTGAGCCCATCAAAGCTCTGTGGGTAGACAATGGTGTTCGAGCGGCCATTGGGATGGGCAACGAATATGCGTTACACGACAACCTGACCTAGTACGTGTTGTATAATGGCATGACATGATACCCCTGGCGCTAACATGTTCCAAAGCTTCATTGAGGACATCGATAGACTATGGGGAGAGGACTATGTCCCCGATGACCAGGATCTTCTTCGATCGCGATTGCGAACTACTGGTATCACAGAGACCATCTTCGACCTCGGCCAACTAACCTACCGAATGTTTGATGTTGGTGGCCAGCGTTCAGAACGAAAGAAGTGGATTCACTGCTTCGAGAATGTCAACTGCCTATTGTTCTTGGTCGCAATTAGTGGTTATGATCAGTGCTTGGTTGAGGACAAGGATGGGGTCAGTAACAAATGAAACCAGACAGGAAGCTACGAATACCCTGCTAACAGTGACACAGAACCAAATGAACGAGGCGCTCATGCTTTGGGAGTCGATTGCCAACTCTCATTGGTTTGCCAGATCAGCGCTGATCCTCTTCCTGAATAAGATGGATCTGTTCAAGGAGAAGCTCCCTAAGAGCCCTATTACGAACCACGGGTTCACCGATTACCACGGACCTAAGGACGACTATAAGGCGGCGAGCAAGTACTTCCTAGACAAGTTCAAGGCTCTGAACCGAAACACCGAGAAGGAGATTTATGGCCATTTCACCAATGCTACCGATACGAACCTGCTCAAAATCACCATG
Organism: Fusarium xylarioides; assembly: GCA_013183765.1. Taxonomy (NCBI): domain Eukaryota; kingdom Fungi; phylum Ascomycota; class Sordariomycetes; order Hypocreales; family Nectriaceae; genus Fusarium; species Fusarium xylarioides. The sequence goes on along the minus strand of SRZU01000032.1, from coordinate 56,069 downwards.
GCCTCAGTCCAGGACATGATCATCCAACGCAACCTCAAGCAGCTCATTCTCTAATTCAGCATAATCTCGACTCGGAACTTGTTATACAGCGACATCCGACATTTATCAAGATATACACGACTATAAAACGGGGTTCAGATATTCTACGGGCGATAACTCAGCCTCAGCATCATGTCTTCTTCCATATGTCATCATCTGGTGAAGATGTATCAGTGCTGTCCATCAGGACTGCGTTGCTTTCTTTCTTCTGGATTGTACTTTTTTAACGTCATTGCCGACTCGGGCCAGTCGAAGGAGCGACTGTTTACATGCGCTCAATGTGTCCGGACCTCTATGCCAATTGACTCAGTTGTCGGAGTCGCGTGGACCCCCCTCACACGGATGCAACCCAACACTTGATTGCCTCCCATGGCAATACTGGCAATACGGTCTGAAGACTTGTCCGGGCCGCAGTGCATAAGTCAAAGCTGTCAGAGACGAGTCATGACTCGCCAAAGCAAAGTCACCAGGTGCATCAGAGCAGCAGTGGAACGATGGCGGAACGAGCGTTTTGGTCGAATTGTGTTTTTTGTGCATTGCATTGCATGATACCTAAGGCGTACCAGTGGATTCATTTCGGTTTGTCTGTTCTTTTTCTTCAAAATCGATTGTTCTAAAAGTAGCAGAGCGGCTGGCTTGCCATCCCTTGTTTCTTTTAGTGCTGTTAATGAGGCGTATGATATAAACAACGAGGGGATTGATCGGTTGATTGATAATGTACGTATAGATTAGAGTAACATAACATAACATAGCATAACGTGACTTGATACTCAGGTTCATATCATTGGCATCAAAGTCACCCGTTGTTGGCGCACTCGCATCACCCTGTATCCTGCTGAAGAAACATGAATCCATGCGCTATGGCTTTTGGCCTGGGCCTGAATCTTGACAACAGCTGTTTGTATGTATATTTACCCGCGGCCACATGGCTTCTCGGACCATGTGTTTTGAGGTGCTCGCTAACAAAGGTGGAAATTCGACCACGCTTTAGGGCCTTATATTTTCTTTTGTCTCTGGTAGAGGTCGGATGTGTCTGAGATTAATGCATGAGGATTCAATGAAATTGACTATGGAGGATGATGGTGTATGATCATACATAGGTGACAAGGGTGTAAAAGTATAAATCGATACTGACCTGAGTTGCGATATTAGTTTCTCGGGGTCAAGATGAGTATGGGCAAGCAACAAACTTAGGATATGATCTTTTGGCATTGAGATTAAGATGAGTGCTATGACCGTGCTATGTAAGGAACTACTAGTGATAGCGGACTTGTTGAAGCTGTGGGCTTAGTATTTGGATTTGGTGTTTCACGCTGGACAGTTGGATGGGTAACTCGCTAAGGTAAGGTACCTATGTATATATATATCTTGGAATATTAGCTTCTAGATTGCATTTACAGCATATATAATAATACTTTATTTTGAGATCGCGTAGTAGCTCCATGGGCGAGTCAGAACTACCTATGTAATTCATTAGTTGTGATTGGTTCAGGCTTGTCTAAGAAACTGTACCTTGAGGCTGCAGGCAGAACGAATAGACATAATAGAAACCTACTTTACCTACTAAATTTTGTTTATCTACCAATTTGAGAGGCCTAAGTTAGTATTCAAGAAACCCAACGCAGACTACTGATGCACTTGGGTTCGCTTGTGAGATGGATACTATGTAGAGATCTTGTATATCTTACCGACAGGGGGTTTATAAAAGCACACGACATATGGAATACTTATGATACATTATCTTTGCAGAAGTATCAGTCAAGTTAGATATTGAATAATACTACCGCAGAGAGTACCTTCATGCCATTAAACTGTCTATCTAGACTTTGGTGAAAAACTGCCAATTATATATAGCGTTGACGCCACTGCAAATCGTTGCGGTTTTGTTTCATCATTTGTGCCACTTATTTTTGTCCTCCACACCTTGATAACTCCAACGACTTTTTCTGCCTCCTCCTCAACTTCATACATAACCATAGCGACAAACCACCAAAGACGTACATGCTCCGTCGCCTCTTCAACACCATGGCCGAATCAGCATCCAAGCGCGTCAAGACCACGGGCAACGGCCCTCTCATTGGCACTCACAATGGCCACTTCCACGCTGACGAGGCCCTCGCCGTCCATATGCTCCGCCGACTTCCCGCCTACCGTGATGCTTCTCTTGTTCGTACCCGCGACCCTGCCGTCCTCGCTACCTGCCATACTGTTGTCGACGTTGGCGGCGAGTACGACGCTGAGAAGCGCCGTTTCGATCATCATCAGCGCGGCTTCACAACCACCTTTCCCGGCCGTCCTACAAAGCTCTCCAGCGCCGGTCTTGTCTTCCTGCACTTTGGCCGCGCCATCGTTGCTGAGCGCCTTGGACAACCCGAGGACTCTGCCGACGTTGGATTGATTTACAAGAAACTGTACGAGAACTTCGTTGAAGCCCTCGACGCCCACGACAATGGCATTTCTGTTTTCGACCCTGCTGCCATCGCCGCTGCAGGTCTCGAGAAACGCTTTAGCGAGGGCTCCTTTGGCCTTGGTGCCATGGTCGGACGTCTGAACCCTAAGTGGAACGACCCTACGCCATCTGATCCCGCTGAGGCTCAGGCAGCTGAGGATGCCAAATTCAACGAGGCCAGCAACCGCATTGGCGAGGAGTTCGACAGGGATCTTGACGGCTACGCCGGTTCTTGGCTCCCTGCCCGCACCATTGTCCAGGAAGCCTTCACCAAGCGCACACAATACGACGAGCAGGGTCGTCTGCTTGTCCTCGAGGGCCAGTCTGTCCCCTGGAAGGACCATCTTTATGCTCTCGAGGACGGTACTCCTTCGGTGCTCTACGTTCTATACGCTGAGAAGCCTGAGCCTGGCGCCAAGTTGCGTATCCAGTGCGTTCCTGAGAGCAAGGACTCTTTCGTCAGTCGAAAGCCCTTGCCCGAGGCATGGAGAGGATTCCGCGATGCTGAGCTAGATGGCATTAGTGGCATTCCTGGCTGCGTCTTTGTCCATGCAGCTGGCTTCATTGGTGGTAACAAGACTTTCGAGGGTGCCAAGCAAATGGCGCTCAAGGCTCTGGATTCTTAAAGAGAGCATCACCACCTGGAAACCATTTAGGGTGTATGAACATTTCTTACGATATCATGGGAAAATGCAAAAATTCCGGGTAATTAATACTACACGCGAAGACAAAAGGGAGAGAAGAAAAAAGGGAATGGAAATAGAAAGCATGTTTCTGAAACGAAGCAGGTAGCTAAACGACCAACTGAACATGATAACTATTTGCGGAGAGTGTGGTGTTTCTCTCACCCTGCCGCTGTCAAACAACATTATCCGATGATTCCAGATCGAAATATGTCCCCCGTGTGTGTGAGCCAGATTGTCTGCCAATTCCCAAACGCCAACTGTGCGATCCTCGTAAGTCGTCAAACCCGATTTCGCAATCATCCACAAGCCCACGTACAAGGCTTAGTACCAAAGAAACAAACGTTCCATGTTTTGCGACAAAAGTGAAGAAGTAAAAATAAAAAAAAGAACTCTCTCTTTGTTCCTGCTCTGTTACACTTTTCTTTTTATCATTTTCACTCGACGCTCTATCGTCGGATTGGGATGCCCTCGCCGCCAGCGGCAACGGGCTCAGGTATAGCAGCGTTTGCGTCTTTGGACTTGTCGACGTCATTACCCTCGGTCTCATCAGCACTGGTCTCGCTCTTGAGGAAGCTGCTCTCCTTGATAGGGCTGCCAGCCTGGATGCCGGGCACGGAGCCGTGGTGGGCGTGCTTGGGTACGCTGGCTCCGGAGCCGTTCACTGGGGAAGAGAGGTGGGGAATGTTCTCGGGGACAGGATGCTGAGAGCCGACGGCACCAGCATCAACGCCGTCGCCCTTGCCAGCCTTGGACATGGCATAGTCGCCCGAGTCGAAGTATTTGCGGTCCTTGAGATGCTTGGCGAAGTGGTCGGATCGAGAGGGCAGCTTGCCGTAGAGGCGGAAAAGTCGCTGCTCCTCAGGAGTGAGTGACTATAACGAGGGGTTGGCGTCAGCAAAGCATTCGGTACGGTTGAAGATCGCGTCGGTATAGATGTTGTGAGGAGGGATTGATATTGATGGGTACCATGGTCATCGAGTCATGCACAGAGGGGAGCTCGAATCGCCTGAGGTTGGTTGGTCTCCATGGGCAGCTTACCTTGACGTCGACCTTGTTCTTCTGATGAGGGTTCATGGCGAAAGAAGTACTGCTGATACGCTAAGATCGAGATCACAAGGGAAGGTGTGAGGATCGGGTCGAAGGAAAGATGTGTACAGTGCTCTCTTGGTATTTAGACAAGCAAAGAGTTCGTTTTGAAAAGGACCAAGATCGAGCGAGAATGGCGGGGGGATTTATTGGAGGAGCCACGGGCAGGGTCCTAGGTGGTAACAATAGCGGTGGCAGCAGGGGATTAGGGGATTGATGGATGATTGTGCCTGATTGGGGGGCTCGAGAGCAGTTGGGTATGATGTAGCTGTGAGCCTGAGAGGCTTAGTGGGGTAGCGAGTTTCCGTACGAGTTACAAGGATGCCCGCCTGTTGCTTAGCTGGGCTAGGCGTATGAAGTATGAAGATAGAGGGGCGGCGGCTTTGCTACATACACGTCATAAGCGCATGGGGTGAAACGTGGACAGCCAACTCGATTATTGATGTGTAGGTATGTGATGTGCCTCTCTGTTTTAACAAAACTTGTGTCTGTCTCTTCCTGGTTATCTTGATTTGTATCTAAACGGATGCTTATCTTTTCTCCAAAAGTGACAGCATGTGCGTTCTTTCCTGTCCCCTTTCTGTCCTTCACGTGTCGATTCAACTACAACTCAGCATCTAACGGTCAATACAATCAGCGCATGATAAACCGCTGTACATGGGTGGCGATATCAATGTAATCAACTTCTGTCGAGCTCTAGGGGAGGAAAGAAAACCCAGGACCTTGATCCTACGCGACAAAAAGACTTGGATAACTTATTACAAGTTTAGGATATCTTTGGCTAAGTTTATTTTGACACCCTATATCAGGCTCCCCGAGGGAGCTGTACCAGGCAACACAGTATCATCGGGTAACTACAGCAATGCGATGATCCGCGTTGCATGAATTGTATCTGTGTCTTCGCCTCAAGCATGACAATGACCCGTGCTTCTTTGCTTCCTGGTTGGGCATTGCTTTTATCCAGCAGGAATCGCAACAAGCCCTATATATACGTGTTTTATGGGTCGACTGTGAATTGGACAAAGGAACATCCTCGCTGGTTATCGAGAGTGCCATCGACATCTGACAGTACATACCCCGGCGTCACCAGTATCGTCAGGGCGACTTGCTCGTCCCCTGGTAGCATGCATTGAAGTTAACATCTATTGATACCCAGTGGGTAATCAAAAGCCACGGTCTATGGGGGTCCAGGTTTGGGAGCCACAATTGGGCTGCTGGACCCCAGACAACGGTACTGTCAAGCATGCTGTACTCGGGAATGCAACTTGTTGCGATATGGAGTATGGCTGTTGTACAGATGAGTCAACATCGAAGCGAAGCGAGTGACGCGTTGTTGGTGAATGTTGTCCTGACACACCAACAAGCATGAAGAGACACCGTCGTTTGCCAGTCTGATGGTTGTCTTGCGTTTCATTGCGCTCTGCTCTTGTCTCGTGCTTATCTATAAGCATTACCTTGACTGGGCCCATGTCAGTGGACGAGAGCCGAGAGATTCTAGTAGCAGAGTTCGTTCGCCTCGATAAGGACATGAAATGCGGCTTACTTACTTTCTTTACGTTGAGCTATGGTAGCGCTTGGCTCCATCGCTCACATGGCATTCTTTCTAGCGTCATCAGCCATCCATTGAGCTAGGAACGGAAGCCAACATACTGCGGCACCACAAACACCATTGCCGGCATTCCATCTCCGGGTTGTATGCACTGTGTGTCCCTCCTCTAATCGGCGACTCTCTTGACCATGTCATTGCTGTCGGGGTTTTCCAAATTTCAGCTACTTCTGGCGTGTTATTGTGTGTACCACGAACTCATGCTTGTTGTTCTTGGATCAAAGGACTCTATTGTTGGGACCACAATGGAGTTGATCACTTGAGCAAATGATTAATGATACACATGGCGCTTCTTAGTTCTGGCTTTTGAAGCTTGGAGAGACGCCGGCTGCTGATCATCGTTCTTGGGATAGAGTTCGTTATGTTGGCGCAAAGCGGAAGCTTGACGCACCCCACAAGCCGGCCCTCGGGTACTTAGCGACTGATGCAGAGGTACTGAAGGTCTGCTCATTACGCGAGTCTCCCATTGTGAAGGGGGCAGCAGTGGCTGGCTTGTTGTTGAAGATTTGACTTGGCCAAAGTTAAACCCAGAACTGATGCTTCCTGTCGGTAGTTGATCAATCCATCACTGCAGATGGGACTGATCGAATTGCTGATGTTTGGCTTGATCAGGCATTCGTCTTCTTGGCTCAACCTATTAAAAGTTATGATAGCATACGTCAAGCGTCTCAGTGTGCGTCGAGACTCAATGGTTGCTAAAGAGCTAACTTGTACCTGCCTCTGTCTTGTTGGGACGAGTACAGTATTACGGTTTCTAACATGGGCATCTTAGACACTGGATCTCGGAATGCGTCATTCCCATGATTGTTGTATGCATATTCCTATGTCTGGAACCGCTAAATAAGTCACCAAGGTTAGTAGTTGGGAGAGATCCGAGACATGTTGATCAGCGCTTTAGAGAAATGTTCGATTCACAACATAACTATTCCTTCTGGTGTGCATCCAAGACCAGTGTTGTACTGTATCATGTTGTGCCAGCTTTGGTAGTGAATAAGCACCCAGTCACTCATCATCATGCAGCATCCTTCCGCGTGCCAGTTGCACCCTGCTGGTTACAACTAGTGTCGCATGACTCAAAAACGGACGGGCTCGTTCTGAGTTGGCTGCAATACTAGCGACGTGGGAAAGAGGAGAGGGCAGCAACATACAATGCTCTGGACCGGGCTGGGTTTCAGCTGTGACGAAGCAATTGCCAATGGTTGTCGCTGGTGTTGGACTGTGATTCTCCTTCACCCGTTCTGTTCTGTTCTGACTGAGCCCGGTAGTCTATGTCATTGGAACGTTGGTCTCGGATTGATCAATGCGACAAGGGCCTCGGGCTTTTGAATATCGAGGGTTTTAGTTTAGTCAACCCGGTAAATTCAAGGAAACCGACGGGAATATGTCGGATGTGTTTGTTCTTGAAACAAGATACCGAAGTTGGAGAGTCCAATCAGGTGCACGAGACTGTGGCGGCAACTCTGGGTGAGATGACTGTTTCAGATGCATATTGTTTGTATGTGTGTTTGTTCTGGAACGATGTTGAAAGCTTTCAAGGTTGTTTGAGAAGCAAACGCCCTTTTTACTGTTCTCAACCATGAAGAGTTGCAATTCTGTAATGGTTGAATAACTCGTTGAACTACCTAGATACTGATCATTTGAGAGTAACACTGGTCCTCAACATAGGCACCTGAGGGACTAAGTTGATGCCGTACAAGGATTATAATACAGCTGGTCTCTCAACACATAGTCAGTGGGTTTACGTACGATCTGCTGCATCGATGAATCGTTGTTTTAGTCATTAAACAATGCTATTGTAAGCAAGCGGTTATCGGCTGAACGGTTGTACGGTTACGCGGAGCTCAAGGCATTGTATGAGAACCGCATAACTTAGTCAGTCTGGAGACTCGACAGGGCTGACTTGCACCAAGTGCGTATGGATGGGCGGGCTCTTTACAACAGATGCTTAGCAACATAAGTAGGCCCATTCATTATACGACGAGATCAACGAGGACAACGGCAATATACTAATTACCTCTTTGTTGAATCACTGTTAATACTACTGTTTATTGCCTTAGCATTAGTTATCATTTCTCAGGGTAAATATACTTAATTAGGTAAATTCTATTTAATTAACTACAGCTTTATTTTACCTACTAAAAGACTCTTTAACTTTTAGGTATAAACTCTTTCTTACATATAGAATTTTTTTCATCCTACACAATTAACTTTACAGAATTTTCCAGGCAATTCCATCACGCATAAACTCTAAATGCCACCCATAACACAGAAGCCCACTTACAGATTAGCGAGCGGAAACTCCTAGTTAAGTAGTAGAAGAGCTTATATTTAAAGATAACTAGCTTTTATAACTGGTTATCTATCTGCTAATTATAGCTAATTGCTAATAACTAACTAGCTTCCCTTTTTACTCTAATTCTTACCCCTTAGTATATATTTATCTATAGGGTAATAATATTACTATTATAGATATTTTAGAGGTAATTATAGCTAGTTAGGATAGGCTATAGGTATAGTTAATTAATGCTTACTAGTTATATATTAAGTAAGTTTAATATCTTAATTATAATTAAGGTTAGTGTTATTAATCTTATATTAGGGTAAAGAACTTGCATTTAATAGAGGCTTAATTAGTTTCTTAATAGTTTTATAATTATTAAAATAACTTTAAGGATAGATAGATTAGAAAAGGTTAAAGTTATAGGGGAGTTATAAACCTTATTAATTATTAAGCTTTTTAAAGCTTTTTAGCTAGTTAGGTAATATATTTATTATAATTAGAGTTACTTAAGATGCTATAGCCTAAAGGTAATCTTATTAATTAAGTTTATTAAGACTTCAGTCTAGCTAGAGACTTTATTATTAATACTTCTATAGCTTATTAGAATATCTAGGTCCCATTTATTAGTTATTACTAGGTTAAAGCTATAAAATAATATAATGCTTTCCCCTCTACTTGCCTAGCTACCCTAGATGATTTATACGCAAAATGACGGACTGACAGTCCGTGGGTGGTAAATATCTCCTCTTGGAGTTAGTGCGATAAGTTTTCCTCAACCCTGACCGGATCGGGAGATTGGCCGGATGGCATCATCAGGGCCTCCTCTGATTTGATGTTTGGGACTCGATTTCTAAGCAGAAATATCCGTTTCTTAGCGACGCAACATAACGCAACAACCATCACAAGCCGACGAGTTTAACGAGGAGGGACAAGGGAGAGATGATGAAATAGAAAATAGAAATCGGGGGGAAAAAGGTAGATGATACCTACCTTAACCTACTTTACCTAAACACCTCAGTTGTTTCCCACAAGAGAGACAAGCCACTACAACCAACCATATCAGTCCCTTTGATGCTCTCTCTGTCATATCAAACCGATATCATTCATAGTCGAGGTGGGCTACCTAGTTGATGCTCTTCGGCGCTTCTCTTCGGCGCTTCTCTTCTTCTTTACTTTGATAACGGGCGAACCGGCGGAATTGGACCTGTTTCTCGGCTGTCAAAAAAAAAAAAAAACCCCCCCAAAAACAAGAAAGATTCTTTGTACGGATACTTATTCATTACCTACCTTATCTACCTAAGTATCCAAGGTACCTCACTCTACCTTACCAGTTTAAACTTTCCCCTGTTCTTCTCTTGTCCTCTTCTATTACTCCCCCATCAACTATACCCGACTCTACTCAAACTTGCCCTGGACCACTGATCGACACGGGCCGTTTATTTTATTTTTCTGCTGTCTCTCTCTGTACTTGACGTCCGAGACTTTTTTTTGTGGTGACGCTTCGGGTCGTCGCTCAACCAGTCTAATTATCTGGAACCTCGGTCTACTTACTGATTTATCGACCGACCAGAGCCTGACTCTATCTATTGTATCAATTTTCTGATTGAACCGGGTTTCCTTGTTATTGTTGTTGTTATTCTTAAAAAACTCAAACTCCGCGCCAACTCCGATATCGTGGAGAACAAGAACCTTTACGCCTAGCGTCCACCAACCCCCGGTTTCGCTTTATCAGAGAGTTTGTTCTCTTGATGCTCTCCTCCTCAGAAAACCCACTATCGGTATACACCATACGACTGGCGCAGTCTGTTCAGTAAGAGCAGCCTAGTTTCTAGGCTGAGAGGCTCATATCTCATCACTTTACCCGATTCTCATTACCCGGTTTCGTCATTTTGAACAGAATCTTCCCGAATACCGCGATAGCACACCTTAGGGCAACTCAAAGCAAGGTGGGCGCGCTCAGAAGCTCCCCTTCAAAGCATAACCCAGACTTTGTCTCAACATGGGTCTTCTGTAAGCCACAACTTACAACTCATAAGGTCTTGTCTTATAAGCTGACCCGACTCTAGAGCCTTGGGAACAGCCCTCGATTGGCCTGACGCCAAGAAGCGCGCCCCTCAAGTCAGAGAATGGGGTATCAAGGTGAGTTTCTTTCTCACCCTTCATATCCAATTGTTCGGTGTGAGTGGCGATGAATCGCTAAATTTCTATAGCAACTTCTGGAGATATGGAATAAGGCCAAGGGAAAGGAGCGCGACGCTCTCCTCTGGGGCGACGAGGTTGGTTCAACCACATAAAACTGAATCATCTCAACTAACATCTCACCTAGGTCGAGTATCTTGTGGTAGTTTACTCGGAGGACAATCAGCGAGTGCTGTTGTCCCTTCGTCAAGCAGAGATTCTTGAGGCGCTGGCTACCGACAAGGAACTGGAAAAGCAAGGTGGTTGTGTCCCAGATCTTCAAGACGTGGACACAGCTGGCGCGAAAAAAAAGTACATAAGACAGTCCTTAGACTTTCCCATCATCTGCTGACCCTGAAATAGAGAGAGGACGATCCCCGTCTTTCACCCTGAGTTTGGACGCTTCATGCTGGAAGCGACTCCAGGTAAGCCTTGGGGCATCGGCTTCAAGGAGCTCCTCGACGTGGAACCAGACATGAAGTTGCGGAGAAAGATCGCCAAAGAGCACATGCTTTCAACCGAATATCCCATCACACTCACAACATACCCTCAAATCGGCGTTCCCGGACAATTCACCGACCCCTACTTTCCGCCCTCAGGACCACGCCTCCGCTCTCAGTTTGTCCCGGATGAGATCGCCAACCCCCATATCAGATTCCCAACTCTAGCCGCAAACATACGATCTCGACGAGGCCGCAAGGTTCAGGTCAATGTTCCTATCTATCACGACAAGAACACACCAAGACCCTGGAAGGATCCTACCGTAGACTTTGACAAGCATGACTGGCCCGAAGACGACGACGTACGGAATGGAGCTGCCCCTGACGACTTCATCCATATGGATGCCATGGCTTTTGGAATGGGCAGTTGTTGTCTCCAGATCACTTTCCAGGCCAAGAACATCACCGAAGGAAGAATGCTCTACGATCAGCTGAGCCCGCTTGGTCCTATCATGCTGGCATTGACTGCCGCTACGCCTGTGTATAAGGGGTTCCTTGCCAACACCGACGTGCGGTGGAATCAGATCAGCCGCTCCGTGGACTGCAGAACCCCTGAGGAGTTGGGAGAAAGGGTAGGTGCACTCTCATGCTCTCCGAGTCGATCAGCACTGCTCACAATGGAACAGCCCCTCACAGAAGGTGTTCGAAGGATACCAAAGTCACGATACGCCTCCAACTCAACATATATTGCCATAGACCCTTGGTTGAGGAACGAGTACCTCGACCCTGACCTGGTCTACGACTCTGACATCAAGCGCCAGCTTCTCGAAGGGGGCATGGATGATCGACTGGCCACTCACTTCGCCCACCTTTTCATCCGAGACCCCATTGTCGTTTTCGAAGAGGATCTCCAGGAGTTGGACCTCAGCAAGACTGACCACTTTGAGAACATTCAGTCGACTAACTGGCAGCACATGCGTTTCAAGCCTCCGCCTGCTGACAACAGCATCGGCTGGCGAGTCGAGTTCCGCTCCATGGAGATTCAGATTACGGATTTCGAGAACGCGGCTTTCTCTGTCTTTATGGTCTTGGTCACACGTGCAATCCTGTCATTTGACCTCAACTTCTACATCCCTATCAAGAAGGTCGACGAAAACATGGAGCGTGCACACGGAGTCGATGCTGTTCTGAAGGAGAAGTTCTACTTCCGGCGCAATCCGTTCCCTAGCCGCCCCTCGAGAGCCAACACCACCTTTGGTGACGACAGTCGACCCGGCTCAGCACATCCTAGCCGGCCAGCATCACCCGGAGGCCCAGTGGAGCACGAATTTGAGGAGATGACAGTGAATGACATTATCAACGGCTCAGAGTCGGGAGAATTCCCCGGCCTGATCCCCATTGTCGAGAGCTATCTTGACAGCGTCAACGTCGATGTCTCGACTCGATGCCATCTGTCCACATATCTCGATCTGATTTCACGGCGAGCCTCAGGAAATCTTGACACAACAGCCAGATGGATCCGCAACTTCATTGACGTGCACCCCAGTTACAAGCATGACAGCGTCGTCAACGATGAGATCAATCATGATCTTATCGGGGCCGTGATTGCCATCGGCGAGCGGGAGACGGCCGACCGCGACTTTGCGGGTCTCGGGATCCACGGCCTCGAGCGTCTGCTGAACGGCTTCCGTGGAGGATGCGGCGGTTCAAGCACAGCACCCAACGGAGAGACCAACGGAGCACAGGCGGATGCTACTAACGGGTCATTGAAGCGCAAGAGCGAGTGGATTGAAGGCCAGGAGACTGAGTCATGAGGAGAAGTGTCATTGAATTTGGGTCGGCGTTCTTGGTTGCTTTTTTGAGCATAATAGGATGTATCTAGAAAGAGAAGAGCAGGGATCAACGCTGGTTTCAGGATATAGTTGCTATATTGAAGGGCTACGCTGAGACACGGCACGGCTGTTAGTGAAAACCTTGAAGCAATCAACTGAGGGGTGCCACACTAGAAAGATATATAAACATTGGGCGGTTTTACGGTCGTCTGGGTGATGGCTATTCTGCGTTCCCAAGACTCGAGGCTCGCCTCACATGATCCAAACAAAGTCCACCTTATACGAGACTGTTCACTTGAACCAAGAATAGTGAAGTCTCAAGTGTTGAATAGAGTTCAAAACCAAACATTCAACTATACCACTCTCCGCAATGGCCCTGGCGATCACATGACTCCGTGTTAGTCTGCATAGCACATTCGACATGTCAAGTTTGGCATCACGGACGGGAATTACCTCGTTTGTCTCTCTCGGAGCTTTTCCACAGCATGAGACAGAGCTAACTACAGCACAGCACATACCTAGGTATGTGGGTGGCAAGCAACTAACGGATGGATCATACATAGAGAGGCCACACAAACGCCTCCTTGTAAGCGAGCTGTCTCCGTGAGCGAGAGAGAGCAAAGACGTTGACCTTGGCTTGGCTAGGCTTGGCTTGGGTACCTCCCACCGCAGTGGCTGTCTGGAAGGAATTCTCAGCCGTGCCGTGCCGTGCCGGGGGGAGGTGAAGATGCAGTATAGCGCCTCTCGGCCGATTCTAGAAAGAAAGACAAGGTTCTAGTTGTTGGTTTGCTTTTGTTTTGGCTTTGGCTTTGCCGCTGCAAGAGTCGCCTGTCTTGGGAGTTGTGGTAGCTTAAGGGGGCTTTTCTGTTCTTCTTAGGGGACCCCCTTTCTGTCTCGAATTCTCGTAAAGACCCATAAATCAATCCTGTTCTCTGGGCAAGGGAGAAAAGAAAAGAAAGAAAAAAAGCCACACTGGAGTAGCTTGGCGTGGCATTTGACGTGTAGTCTCGGTATTGATGTTTTTGAGGAGATATCATGCGAGATATCAGACAGATTAGACACCTTGACCTGTCGCCACATTTGGAGAGTCGAGACACCCGGTGAGGGCTCGCTACAGCTGAGAGTGAGCGGTAGAATTGAGTTATCATTATCGGCGAATTTATCACTAGGCCGTAAGGTTCTATAACTTACAGTATGATATCTTTGCTTTTTCCGCTGTCGCCCTGAGTCTGTGTATGTGGGGGGGCTACGGGAGGTATTATCTACGATGATCTGTAACATGGGATTCTTAGCTCTGAGCTACAGTAGCTAGCTCGAAGGCACGCGGCATGCGAGAGTGCGGCATATCGAAAAGGGATGTACAGTAGCTACGGATACAGCGGGAAAAGATCTGCTAGACAGAAGGGAACGGAAGTGTCTCTGAGAAATGAGATTGTCGAACGGCGATGTGATCATGTGAGCGCTAGTAGGCCAAGGCAGACAGTTCATATATAACTTACAGCATAGACAGGAGAGACAAAGATAAAGATACACCCAAAGAGTGAGATGGCCGAATCCGAATCCGAATCCGAATCCGAATCCGATGCCGATGCCGATGCCGATGCCGATCCGAACGCGAATCTGATATGTATCGGGGCCGAGGCGGTTCGAGTTGAGATCCCGCGCCGGGTCCGGATCCGGAGGCCGGAGGATCAGACAAACTGACAAGATCAGGCATGATCAGTCAATTCAAGACAGGCCAAGAAAGAAAGACCAAGACAGCATGCATAGCTCAGTCAGTTGGTGGTCATAGTTGCAGGTTTGTTTGGCATGAGTTCCCTTGATAGATAGACAGACAGACATGTTGACCATGCATCAACTGACTCGTCCATTCTCACCCTAGCGATCAGCAACCTCTACAGTCTACACAGGGACAGAGAATAAGAGACAAGTGATTGATTAGATACCTGGTTACTCTGTGCCTACGGATAGATGCCCCCCCGAAATGACAAAAGAGATGTACATCTTTTTTCTCGTATCCCTGTCTCGAAACTAGTGATGCAACTAGAGGTTAGCATTAACGGTGACCAACAGAATCTCCAGCAGGGGATAGTATTGGATCGTACGGTAACGTTTCCGCACGGGACGGGGCTGAGTTTAGTGACCTTATATGCTACGGAGTAGAATTGAAGCTGATGAGAGATGCAAGGAATCGGCGATGTACTTGCATAATGTGTAGATCAGCAGTGCTGCAACTGTTATGTGATAGTCTCGAGTAAATACAAGACATTATATCTCACCCATATTCTGAACATGATGTGATATGATATTTTCATGCAACAACAACAACAACAACCAATATGGATCATCTTGACGAGGAGATATACATACTAGCCAATAACAATAAATTACCATGTCTCACAACCAAGACCTACCTACCTACCCTACCTACTATACTATACTGTACCCAGTAAGCCATCAACTCCATGGAAGTATGTATGTATACACGCCCTGCCTTAGCTGCCTTGGCTGCTCATTCTGCACCTACTACATACTACAATTGCCGAAGCACGCCGCCATTCCAAACTGGGCGTTGCGTTGCGTAGCGTTGCTCTCAGACATCAAAGGCTCGATCTCCAGTCAGATCTTGCCTTGGCCGGATCGAAAAATTGATGCATAGCGGAACAGCTCAAGTCAAGTCAAGTCAAGTCAAGTCAAGTCAAGTCAAGTCAACGGTCGGTCCAGTTCGAGGTCCAGGTCCAGGTCCAGCTGAGTGAGTGAGCCACTGAGTTTTGCCCGATCTAGCAGGCCGTATAAAGCTTGACGACGAGGTACATACAGTATTTGCTTAGTTGCAGATCTTGGCAGTAGCAACGGTAGAGATCCGACTGATGTGCTCATCTCGATCAGGTACAGTACATCTTGTTAGGTACTGTATGTACGTTACTGTACATACTTGAAAGCTTGGAGAGTCATGTCCCCAGTTGGTGGCTTTTTGCCGTTGTGACGGCTTCGGCCGTGTGCGTGTGTGCGTAGGCATAACTCGACTCAACTGTTGTCTTGAGGAAACGGGTTTCTGGGCTATCAAAAAGTAGTATAAAAAATATAAAATAATAACGAAGTACAGGAAGAAAGAAGAACAAGGTGACGTATCTCGGCAGTTGTGATGTTTGCTGCCAAATGTCCAATATTGATTGTAGTGTCATCAACGGAGACTCTACGTTAAATCAGGTCCATTCTCCGAAATGAAACAAAATAAAACCAACAAGTTCTTTTGTCTATTTTATTCTCCTTTTTATAATACTACTGTTGTACAAAGCGTAGATTAGTCATAACGAGCATTCTAGCATTGATTGAAAGAGCCTTGTTTTCTTTAATTGAAGGTGGCGGTCGGTTTGACCTTATTAAGCTATAGAAATTGTGTAATAGGTTTAATCTAACTAATTAGAAAGTGTTTTGCTATTTATAGCTTAATATACCTCCTATTTAATTGCATATTATTTATATAGTTAAATAAGTCTTAAATAGCTTTAATTTTACTTAATATACTTTTATAATAAAAAAGAAATAGATAGATAATAAGAAATTATAATAGTATTATATTATTATTACTTTAAATATATACCCTCTTAATCTTATAAATATAAGTATAATAAGTATAATAAATTATAATAGAAAAGTATTATATAGCCTTTAGGTTTTTACTTTTTTAGTTATAAAAGCTTTCTTTTTATCTCTTTATAATCTCTTTTTCTTTTTCTCCTTTAAGCTTTATAATTTTTATTATAATATATAATTATCTTACTATCCCTTTACTTTAAAGTATCTATCCCTTTAATAGTATACTTTTTATCTTACTTATATTAAAAAGTCAAAATGTCTCTGCAGCAATATGCAAGGTATAGCTAATAAGGTCTTATATAATAAGATAATACAATATAATGCTTATTTTTAGCATATTATAATATAAGGCATTATATACTACGCTAAAAAACACAATAACCTTAAAATTAAGTCTTAAGGTTATATAGCTACTACCTTAAACCTTATAATCTAACTAAACAAGTAGCCTCAATCTATAAGCATAAAAAAGATATTTCCTCTAGCCTACTAAGGCTAAATGCCTTCTCTATTATTACCTAGTTAAGGTAATTATTACTAAGGCTTTAACCTAAATAGACTATCTTAAAATAGGCTAAGAACCTTAAAATCTATTACAAGATGCACTACTATGCAATTAATATTAATAACAGCTAACCTAGCTATAACTAACCAAGCATAGCAGCTAATAGCTATATAACTAGTTCTTTAACTAATATTAATAATCTTAATATTAGTAATATTTCTAATTTATATGCCTTTTTTTAGCATTAAAATATTATAAGTAAAGACTTACTATATATTAATAAATTACTGCTAATATAGTAAGTTAATCTTATAATCTTTAATTGTAAAGTAAGGCTTTATAATATACCCCTAAATGCATCTATTATTGCATATATTACAAGCTAAATAAGGGCCTTAAAAGACCTAGCCAATTGCCTAGAGCAGGATCAGGACCTATTAACAAAGCAATAGGCCTTTATTACTAGAATTACATTAGGCAGTAGTAATAGCCTATACTAAGAGTAGTTTATAGAGTTAAAATATATAGTTATATTAGTTAAATTAATAGTATAAATATTATATTATAGGAATTAAAGGCTATTATAGCATAAAGGAGAGGAAGTAAGGGGAAAAGGAAAGGAAGAAGGCAAATTGGGAAATAAAGGTTTTAGTATTAAAGGAAAAACTGTAAATGTTAGCAGACTAAAGCTAGCTTAGCAGGTTAGTAATAGATTAGATCAGGTTACAAGGCAATACAGTGCAATATAAGAAATATAAATTAAAGGTAAATATAGCTAATTAATACTTAGATCTTACTTATATACTAATAATTTAATATAGCCTCTTACTTTTAATAATCTTACTATTTATAAAAAGTATAATAATTACCTTTAAGTTACTATTTTTTATACTAATTGCCTTATATATAACTACTTTACTTTACTACTTTATACCTCTAATTTAAGTGCTATAACTTATATCTATAAGCTTTCTATTAATCTCTTTACTATACCTAATATTTAGTCTTCTTATCTATCTCTTAGTAAGTTATTTTAATCTTACTATAGCTATTCCTCTAGTAATATATATTTATATAAGTAACTTCGATATATGTGAGGATGGATGCATTTCGTGTGTCAAGGAGCCTTACTTTACAATTGAAGATTGCGAGATTGACTTGCTGCTTTGGCAGTAATCTGTTGATGTGTGGCAGGTCTTTGCTTGTGATTTTCTGAATGCAAAGGAAGGCATATAAGTTTGGGATATAATTGAGATTGAGATCATTGATATTGGTTGGAGGATCGGTTACGTAATGATTAGCTGCCGTGCCTGGGGGATTATGGCCAGGTTGGCTGTTGTTGATGCTGATTGCGCAGCGCTGCATCTTGTGATAGATTTTGGGGTTCTTGGCCTGTTTTGAGATGGTCTGTTTGGGTTGGAGCCTTGGTGGTGATTGCCTTAACTGGGTGATGATAGAGAAGGCATTTGGCCTTAGCAGGCCAGGGGGAACATCTTTTTTATGCTTGTAGATTGAGGCCACTTATTCAGTTGGATCATAAGGTTGAAGGCAGCAGCGCCGTATGACCTTGAGACTTGATTTTAAGGTTATTGTGTTTTTTAGCGTAGTGTATGATGCCTTGTATTATAATATGCTGAAAATAAGCATTATATTGTATTATCTCATTATATGAGACCCTATTAGCTATACCTCGCGTATTGCTGCAGAGACATTTTGACTTTTCAATATAAGTAACTTAATACTTATTAAGTTATATATAAATCTAGTGCTTATTTTTCTCCCTTAAAAGGTAAAGCTTTTATTATAAATCTTACTTTTATCTTTTATTTATTATATATACTAATTAAAAGTAATATAATTTAAATTTAAATTTAAAGATAATATCTTTAAGCTTAATTATATTTTAATTAAAGTTAAAAGCTTTATTAATGCTATAATATTTTATAATAGTAAGGTTAAGCTTTCCTTTAATAATAATACTATACCTAAAACCCTCTTTATTAAATTACTATTAATACTACTGTTTATTGCCTTAGTATTAGTTATTATTTTATAGGGTAAATATGCTTAGTTAGGCAAATTCTATTTAATTAATTATAGCTTCATTTTGCCTACTAAAGGACTCTTTGACTTTTAGGCATAAACTCTTTCTTGTATATAGAATTTTTTTCATTCTATACAATTAACTTTGCAGAATTTTTAGAAAGGTTAAAGTCGTGGGGGAGTCGCAGACCCTATCAGTCAAGCTTTTTATAGCTCTTTAGCTGGTCAGGTAACATGTTTATTATAATTAGAGTTGCTTAAGATGCTGCAGCCTAAAGGTAACCTTATTAATTAAGTTTATTAAGATTTTAGTCTAGCTAGAGACTTTATAGTTAATACTTTTATAGCTGTTATTAGAATACCTAGGTTCTATTTATTAGTTATTACTAGGTTAAGGCTATAAAAAAAAAAAAACCTAAAACCCTTTATCCTGCTAAGAAAAAGAATTTCCCTATTATAATTACTCTAGTAAAAACCCCTAAGACTCCTAAGACCTTTAAAACCTTATATACTTTAAAGTGTAAGTTTAAGTTTCTTAAAGGTAAAAAGTATATATTTTTATATATATAGTGCTTTAAGGATACTTTATTAAGTAAAAGTTTATTATCTTATTATACTATAAAGAATAAGCCTAACTTAAAGTGCTATTATTATTACTCTTATAGTAATTATAAGGGTTATACTAGCCTATAAATGCTTTTATATTTCTTCTTAAGTTATTACTAATTTATTTAATTTCTATTATTTACTTTTTCTAGCTATTACCTTTTATAATGTAATTACTAATAGTATTTATTTTATAAGTTATTTATTTTTCTTTATTTATTTACTTTAAGCTAATTATTTATATAGAAGATTACTTATACTAAGACTTATATTTTAGTTATATTTAAGCTTTTTAAGGCTTACTTTACCTTTTTTACTATCTTTAACTATTATATTTTTTCTTTTTAAATCTTTAAGATTTCTTATTTTAATCTAGGTATACTTACTTTTAATAAGAGAAGCTTTCTTAGTATAATAAATCTTAAAGCTCTTAATATAATTTATAATAGCTTAGTAAGATTTAGTAATATTATTCCTATTAATAATAATAATAAAGTTAAAGATAAAAATAAAGATATTAATAATAATACTATTATTTAAGCTTTTTAAAACTATTTATTATACTTAAATAAAAGTATTTTAGCTATAAAAGATACTTTAGGCTTTTTACTCTTATTACTAGCTAATTAAATAATTAAACTTTACTTTATTAAGACTTTTAATTATTTAAGCTATATAAGATTAAGTAATACTTTAAAGTATTTAAATTACTATTATAATAAAGCTTTAATTAATCTATTTACTAGTATCTTTACTATAAGTAAGTAGGTAACTTAAAAGCTCTCTTTATCTTTTTCTTATTATAGCTATATATTCTAGATTTTTATATAGTATAGTTAAGTATTAATCTTAGTACTTAGCTTTATAATAAGATATATTATTTATTAATTATTATAGTAAATAGTATATCGCTTTATTAAATAAAAATATAATTTATTAAGAAAATGCTATAAATCTATTACTTTAGCTATAGTATACTTTAATATAATTAGTTCTACCTCTATTATAGAGGTTAAAACTATACTTTAATATATTACTTTTTATATTATAGTACTACTAAAGAGAGTAATAAGATATCCTTATAATAATCTTTTTATTTTCTTATTATTTATAAATAAAGCATTTAATACTATATAAAGTATTTAAGTTTTATTATAATTACTTTTATAAGTAATTATAAAATTATAAGTAATATAAAGATATTAAAAAGCTTAGTTTATAAACTTATAGTGCCTTTTACTTAGATTTATAAGGTATTTAAAAAGCTAAGATATTATAAAAGTAATATTTAGCCTTACTATTACTGCAGTATATAATAAAGATCTAACCTTTTCTTAATATAACTTAATATAAGCTAGAGATACTTAGTCCTCTCTTTTAGAAAGCTTAGTAATAGGAATAGGAATAATAAGAAATTAGTTATACTTATTTAAGTTATATTTAATTATATATTTCTTTAAATATAAGTTATAATAGAAGTAGATTTTCTTATTTAGCCTATCTTTAATAATTCTAATTCCTAAGAACTACTTAGCTTCCTCTTTATCTTAAAGCTTATATATCTCTTTTAGTACTTTAATAATCTTATCTATAGCTTCTTTTTACTTATAGTAATATAAAATAAGAATATTATTTATAAAGAATACTACTAATATATCTTACATTTTTATATAAAATAAGCACTCCTTTTCCTTATTAGGTTTTAGATTAAAGCATTTTAAAGTGCTTAAGAATTCCTTAAACTATAAAATAAGTAAGTCTTTTAGTTTATATAATGCTCTTTCTAGCTTTATAAGCTTTCTAGCTTATTTAAAGCCTTATAAAAAGTAGTATATAATTAAAGGTTTATTTTTATTATATATTATATTAATAAATGTATTTATTATATCTAGTTAGTAGATTTTAAGATTATACTTAGCTATTAAAGTAATTATAATATAAAATAAATATACTATAAGAGTTACTGTATATATACTTTAAATTATATTTTCTAGTTATAGATCTTTATATATATAGATTTATACTTTATATTTATTTAAGTTTTTATTTTAGTTAAATTTATATATAAATACTTATTTTATAAGTATAAGCTTAATTTATATATCTTACTATAATATTACTATTTAAGTCTTAAAGTCTATAAGCTTCTTTACTTTAGTATATACTACTATAAGAAATAGCTCTTTAAATATATAAGTTTCTAGCTCTTTTTATATCTTTAAAGGTAAAGGAAATACATTTTAGTAAATTATTATAAGCTTTAAGATATTATATATTTACTTAAGCTTAACTTTATTATATTTCTCTTATAAGCTTTTTTTACCTTTTTAATTATATTAAGAAAAGTAGTAAAAGCTATAAGAATGCTTCTAGGATATAGTAGCTCTTCTTTATAGTAATTAGTTAAGAAGAAAGCTACTTTATTATTTTATTTATACTTTTATATCTTTATTTATATTTTTAAGTCCTATTTTATACTCTTTTCTTTTTACTTAGTATCTTATTATTAAGCATTATATCTTAATAGTTCTTCTAGAGATAGTTATTTCCTTTTAAAGTATTCTTTACTCCTTTTTAATTATACTCTTTAATTTACTATAAGCTTTAGCTATATTATTACCTGCATTTTTACATTTAGTAAAGTATTAGTTAATATCTTAATTAGTATTATAGTATATATCTTAAATCCTAGTAAAGCTAAAGTTTTTATTTTATTTTATTTTATATTTTTTTAAGTTTATATATTAGCCTTAAAAGGTATTTAAGTATTTCTAAAATCTATTATAATTTAAATATTACTTACCTTTTAGGCAGTAAAGCTTTATTAAGTTAATATTATTAAGTTAGCTACTTTAATTATAGCCTAAACCTAACTGCACTTAAGCTAGCTAGAAAGCCTTGCTCTTTAGCTAGGCTAGATCTTCCTCTTATAACCCACTTTAAATAATACTACAGTTTAATTATCTAACATGCAGTAAGTTATCTAACCTGCCTTCTGATTGCAGATGCTAATAATATTACAGCTACACTATTATAATACTTATCTAAAGAAGCCTGCAACTAGCCTAAGATAATAGGGTATATTAAATAAGATGCTACTAAGAAGTAATCTTTATAATTAACCTATTTATTAATAAAGATAATTATATTAATTTATATAATATAGCTATAAAAATTAAATTAACCTAGTAATATAAGGATAATACTAGCTATATTAAGTAAGTAGCTTTTAATTATAAGGTTTTTAAGGTTATATAGCCTTACTATAGGTTAATTAAGAGAGGCTTTCTTAATAGTAAAATAAAGTAACTTAATAAGCTTAAAGAGAAGTTACTTAAAGAGATAGATTTAACTATTAATAAAAGTAACTTTATTATAGCTATTTAAGGCAGCTTATATAATAAGTAGCTTAAGGCTATTTAAAGGTAGGCTAAAAGGGTACTAAAGAAGACTAAGCTGCTATAATGTAAAATAGATAAGAGAGGGGTAATTGTGGGGTTTTAGAAGAAAAATGTATTAAGTTTTATACAGGTTTAGGAGCTTAAAGTTAAAGACTGTTAGCATTAGTAGCAATAGAGAGCAGAATTAATTACATTATATAGCATATAACTAGTTTATAATTATAAAGACTAGCTAAACATTAGTATACTATTAGTATAAATAGGAGTTATTTTATTTTATATTATAAAGTATATTTAATATCTTAATAAAGCTAAGATCTTTATTTTAGTTTAATTTAATATCTTAAATAGCATTTTAACTTCTTATAAAGCTTTATCTGCTATTTTATTCTGTATTTAAAGCTATATCTTAAGAGTAAATAAAGTATTCTGCTTTTATCTTTTAAGCTTTATAGTATCTTTAGCTTCTATTTTACTCTTATTTAGAGTTTTAAAGCATTTAGAAGTTACTTCTATTAGTTTATTTAATATATACTTACTATTTAATAGCATTTTCTTTATTTCTTAAAAGTATTATATTTATACTTTTTAACTTTCTATTAAGCTTCTAGAGATATTTCTAGTAGCACTTTATTATCCTTAAAGTATAATACTTTTTACTAATAAGCTTTTATTTATATTAATAAAGCTTTAATACTTTTAGTTTATTATATTATATTTTACTTTAAGAGAGGTTTTTTCTCTTTATATTATTATATTAAGGCTTAAAAGAGTTTAAGCTATATTACTACTTTTTAAATATATATTTAGTTTTATAGTTACTTTTAGTATTTTAAGTCTAATTAGTTTAAATTTAATTAAATCTTTTATTATATTTTAATTATCTTTTATACTTTTTAATTATTATAAAATACTTATAAATAACATTATAACTTTAGGTCTTTAACTTTAGGCTCCTAAACCTATATAAAACTTAATACATTTTTCTTCTAATAGAACCCCATAATTACCCCTCTCTTATCCATTTCGCGTTACTGTAGAGTGATTCTCGTTGCCCTCTTAGCCTGCTACCTGATAGCCTTAAGCTACTTATCATATAAGCCGCTGCAAATGGCTATAATGAATTCCCTTTCCTTAACCTCTAGATCTATCCCTTTAAGTAACTTCTCTCTAAGCGCATTAAGTGCCTTTATCTTAGCATTAAGAAAGCCTCTATTAACTAGCTTATAATAAGGCTATATAACCTTAAGGATCTTGCAACTAAAGGCTATCTGCTTAATGCAGTTAATATTATCTATATGCTTCTAGGCCTTTAGGATCTCTATTGCCTTATTATATAGCTTGTAATAGTTACTGCTGCTAATAACTTGGTTAATTATATCCTTTATTTCAGTTGCATTAGGTCCTTTTATTAGATAAGGCTTATTAGGATCAGGAGTCTGCAGGCTTCTTCTAACAGTATGCATTGTAATAGTATAGCTATAATGTTATTAGCAGCTGCAATTAGAAGGGAAGGTAGGTTAGATGACTTACTGCATGTTAGATAATTAAAGCGTAGTATTATTTAAAGTAGGTTATAAGAGGAAGATCTAGCCTAGCTAAAGAGCAAGTAAGGCTCTCTAGCTAGCTTAAGTGCAGTTAGGTTTAGGCTATAATTAAGGCAGCTAACTTAATAATATTAACTCAATAAAGCTTTACTGCCTAGGAGGCAAGTAATGTTTAAATTATAATAGATATTAGAGATACTTAGATACCTTTTAAGGCTAATATATAAACTTAAAAAAAAAAAAAATACTACTTTATATATAAAGCTTAAGTAAATATTTATTTATTATATTTATTTTTAATAACTAGTAGCTATTTTAATTTATTATAGCTTTTTATATAATCTTAAAAATCTTAATATATATATTAAAAGAATCTTAAAGTACTTCTTTTTAACTTTCTTCTTAAGATAATTTAAGTAATATATATTTTAATATAGATTTTATATTTAATTCTTAGAATTCCCTTAATCTTAATATTCTATATATATAGTATAGCCTTCTTAAGTATATCCTTTAATAAATATCTAAGTCTTAAATATTATATTATTATTATATCTTCTTTTAAGTTAAATTAATCTTATAAAGATCTTTAAAGAAGCATTCTTCTTTTACTAGAAATGCTTATTATAATCTCTACTTAACTTATTAGTATTATATTATATAGTAATATTAATAAAGCTTTAAGATAAATATTAAGCTACTTATATTTAAGGAAAATAAAGTTATTAATAAGCTAAAGCTTATAAATAATAATATTTTTATTTATTAATTTATAGTATATAGTATAATCTTTTTTATCTTTATTAAATTACTGTTAATACTACTATTTATTGCCTTAGCATTAGTTATTATTTTATAGGGCAAATATACTTAGTTAAGTAAATTCTATTTAATTAATTATAGCTTTATTTTGCCTACTAAAGGACTCTTTAACTTTTAGGTATAAACTCTTTCTTATATATAGAATTTTTTTTATCCTATATAATTAACTTTATAGAATTTTCTAGGCAATTTTATTATATATAAACTCTAAATGCTACTTATAGAAAGCCTGCTTAAAGGTTAGCATAGATTACAATTATAAGATTAATAATAGTTATAATCTATAAGCTATACTTACTCTTTAAGTTAATAATCTAATTATCTATTATTAAACTTAAGGTATTAGTATATTACTGCTTAATCCTTAGAAATAGCATTTCAGTTTAGTATTACCTTTAGATAAAGCTAGAATTAGGATCTAGGTAGTAGAGTATCTTATACTTAAAGATAATTAGGTTAAGTAACTAGGTATCTATTTAATAATTGCAAGTAACTATAAATGCCTTTCTTACTAGCTTTTATATCTAGGTCTTAGTACTAGGGGTTATACCTTTAATAAAGTCTATAATCTCCTTATTACTAATTTCTAGGTTATAGCTAAGTAAAGGTAATATTTATATATTTAGTTAATTAATAGTTACTAGTTACTAGTTATTTAGGTTTAATATCTTAACTGTAATTAAGGTTAGTGTTTTTAATTAAATAAAGCAGTTAGGGTAAAGAACTTATAGATAATATAAGCTTAGTTAGTTTCTTAATAATTTTATAATTATTAAGATGACTTTAAGGGATAGATAGATTAGGAAAGGTTAAAGTTATAGGGGAGTTGCAGATTTAGTTAGGCTTTTTAAAGCTCTTTAGCTAGTTAGGTAATATATTTATTATAATTAAAGTTACTTAAGATGCTATAGCCTAAAGGTAACCTTATTAATTAAGTTTATTAAGACTTCAGTCTAGCTAGAGACTTTATTATTAATACTTTTATAGCTTATTAAAATACCTAAATTCTATTTATTAGTTATTACTAGGTTAAAGCTATAAAATAATCTTTTTTATATATTTAAAGTCTTAAATTATATATATAAGTAAAAGAGATAATATTAATATAAAATCCTTTAATTATATAAATATTATTAATTATTAAGTCTTTTCTATTAAGTATTCTTTTAAAAGTATACTTTTCTTTACTAATAATCTTATTAAAAGTTATATTTAATTTTATAATCTAATTTATAGCTTTAAAAGTTCTTAAATTAAAGTAAGCTTTATTATTAATTAAATATATAAATACTCTTAAATCTTAAATTATACTTTTTAAAAGTAAATAAGTAAAGGCCTTAAAGGCTAAGAAGATATATAGTAGTTTTTCCTTATACTATATATTTAAGTTAAAGAGAGTATTAATATAAAAGTTATTAAAAACTTTAAGTATTATATTAGCTTAAAAACTGCTTAAAATATTATTATTATTATCTTTAGTATTTTAATTATTACTACTAAGCTTAATATCTTTCTTTACTAATTACTTTTTAAGTTTCTTTTACTTTAGCTTTATAATCTCTTTATAAATAATTATATAGTACTTTTTATTTAAATAATACTTTTACTTTAAATATCTTTTATTAAAAAGTATATATATAATTAACTTATACTTTATAGGCTTTTACTTATACTTTAGGAAATTATTTCTAGTTTAATATAAGCAGTTATAGCTATTACTTATATTAATAGATTATATATTCTAAGTAGTAAATATAATATTCTTCTTTTTAAATAAGTTATTTTTTATAATTACTTAAAACTTATTTATTATATTAGTAAGCTTTACTTAGGTTTTTTCTCTTTTTATTTTAATTATTATTATTTTATTAAGCTTAATTTAAATTAAAAGACTATTAGCTATATTAATAGTATATTTATTAAGCTTATTTCTTACTTATAGTAGTTTAAAGCGCTAACTAATTGCTTTAAGAAAATCTATAATAGCTATATCTCTTTAAACCTTATTAAGGTTATAGGCTAAAGTGTACTTATAGAAGCTATTCTAGCATTTATATTAAACTATTAATCTTATACTTATATAATTTACTTAATAAAATACTTTATAATACTTTATATATAGTAAGCTTTATACTTAAATATTATTAAAAATAAATTACTTCTTAATCTCCTATATAAGCTTTTTAGTAAAGTATAACTTAGTAATATATTACTTTTTAAAGTTATATAATATATAATTATAAGTTAAACTTTTAATTATTTTATTTATTTAATCTCTTAAAGCTTATTCTTTAGCTTTATACTTTTTATAGTTATAAAGATCTTATTTAAAGTACTTAATTATAATATTATAAAGTCCTCTATTTATACTAATAGTATACTAATATTTAGCTAATCTTTATAATTATAAACTAGTTATATACTATATAATATAATTAATTCTACCTTTATTAAATTACTATTAATACTACTATTTATTACCTTAGTATTAATTATCATTTTATAGGGTAAATATGCTTAATTAGGTAAATTCTATTTAATTAACTATAGCTTTATTTTGCCTGCTGAAGGACT
This sequence comes from Fusarium xylarioides, assembly GCA_013183765.1. Classification (NCBI taxonomy): domain Eukaryota; kingdom Fungi; phylum Ascomycota; class Sordariomycetes; order Hypocreales; family Nectriaceae; genus Fusarium; species Fusarium xylarioides. The sequence goes on along the minus strand of SRZU01000032.1, from coordinate 28,374 downwards.
CTTTGACTTTCAGGCGTAAACTCTTTCTCGCGCATAGAATTTTTCACATCCTACACCCACTTACAGATTGGCGGCAACCATGCCCGCGAGCGTGATGATGCTGGAGATCCAGAGGCTATACTCAGTCTTCAGCCTGCCAAGGTATAGATCTATTGTATCTAGGGTACTTAGCCTTTACACCTCCCTATTAAGCTACCTTCTATAGTAGAAGCTCCTAGTTAAGCAATAGAGGAACTTACATTTAAAGATAACTAGCTTTTATAACTAGTTATTTATCTACTAATTATAGCTAATTACTAATAATTAACTAGTTTTTCTTTTTACTTTAATTCTTATCTCTTAGTATATATTTATCTATAGAGTAATAATATTACTATTATAAACATTTTAGGGGTAGTTATAGCTAGTTAGAATAGGCTATAGATATAGTTAATTAATACTTACTAGTTATATATTAAGTAAGTTTAATATCTTAACTATAATTAAGATTAGCATTATTAATCTTATAAGAAGTAGTTAGGGTAAAGAACTTATATTTAATAGAGGCTTAGTTAGTTTCTTAATAGTTTTATAATTATTAAGATAACTTTAAGAATAGATAGATTAGAAAAGGTTAAAGTTATAAGGGAGTTATAGACCCTATTAGTTAGGCTTTTTAAAGCTCTTTAGCTAGTTAGGTAATATATTTATTATAATTAAAGTTACTTAAGATGCTATAGCCTAAAGGTAACCTTATTAATTAAGTTTATTAAGACTTTAATCTAGCTAGAGACTTTATTATTAATACTTTTATAGCTTATTAAAATACCTAGGTCTTATTTATTAGTTATTACTAGGTTAAAGCTATAAAATAATTAATTCTACTTTTTATTACTACTAATATTAATATTATAACTTTAAGTCTTTAACTTTAAGCTTTTAAACTTATATAAAACTTAATACATTTTTCTTCTAATAAAACCTTACAATTACCTCTCTCTTATCTATTTTATATTATAGCAGCTTAGTCTTCTCTAGCACCCTTTTAGCCTACCCTTAAATAGCCTTAAGCTACTTATTATATAAGCTGCCTAGTTAAATAGCTATAATAAAGTTACTTTTATTAATAGTTAAATCTATCCCTTTAAGTAATTTTCCTTTAAGCTTATTAAGTTACTTTATTTTACTATTAAGAAAGCCTCTTTTAATTAACCTATAATAAGGCTATATAACCTTAAAGACCTTATAATTAAAGGCTACCTGCTTAATATAGCTAGTATTATCCTTATATTGCTAAGTTAATCTAATTTCTATAGCTATATTATATAAGTTAATATAATTATTTTTATTAATAAATAGGTTAATTATAGGAATTACTTCTTAGTAGCATCTTATCTAATATGCCCTGTTATCTTAGGCTGGTTGCAGGCTTCTTTAGAGCATCGTAACAGTGTAGCTATGATATTATTAGCAGCTGTGATTAGAAGGCGGGTTAGATGACTTACTGCGTGTTGGATGATTGAAGCGTGGTATTGTTTAAAGTGGGTTATAAGAGGAAGATCTAGCCTAGCTAAAGAGCAAGGCTCTCTAGCTAGCTTAAGTGCAATTAGGTTTAGGCTATAATTAAGGCAGCTAACTTAATAATATTAACTTAATAAAGCTTTACTACTTAAGAGGTAAGTAATATTTAAATTATAATAGACTTTAAAGATATTTAAATACCTTTTAAGGCTAATATATAAACTTAAAAAAAAAATACTTATTTAAAAGGTTAAAGGATTTTTATATAGTAAAGTTATATATAAGAGTTTTAAGGTTTAATTTAAAGATTTAAAGAATTAGAATTTAAAAAGAATTAAAGAATTATTAAAATGCTATTAATTATATAGTAGAAGTTATTAGGAATTACTTCCTATTTAGGCTTATAACTATTATATAAAGTGTAGATTAATTATAATAAGCATTCTAGTATTAATTAAAAGAGCCTTATTTTCTTTAATTAAAGGTAGCAGTCAGTTTAACCTTATCAAGCTACAGAAATCGCGCAGTGGGTTCAATCTGACTAATCAGAGAGCGTTTTGCTGTTTACAGCTCAACAACTACTTACTGCACATGCATGCATACACCAAATGCTACATCAGATAGAGAGAGACCCTTAATCCACCTCCATGCAACGTCAAAATGCAAGGGATCAAACCCTCACAACACAACACAACACAACACAGCACATCTAGCACGCAACCAACTGACTAACAACCGATATCTGTCACCGAAAACGAAAACGCCCTTGATGTAAAACCACGAGGCCCTTTAGCTTGTCACATTCCTAAGTGGCTTAGCCAGCTCTTTTGTCTTTCAACTCCCCCTCGCCCTCCATCTCCTCGTCTATCTACTGTAGGTAGCTTAGCTACCATGCCTAGGCGGGCGTATACATACTCTTCTCCCTTGCATATGTCTGTCTACTCCTCAAAGCCCATGATTCAACCCCTCGTGCTTACCATGCTAACGACATGCCTGTACCGACTCCATATATACAGTACATACAAGATCTCATCCCAGAGACCCTCGGGTGAAGAATATGTATGCTTAGGCTGAGTGAGGGAGGCAGAGACAAGACCGTGAACTAGACCTAGACCCAGAGACCTCGAAAAAGGACCCTTGCTTCTCTCCTCTCGGGTGGGAATTCCACGTGGCGGCGGCGGCCCTATTCCCGTCTTGCAACTTGGCTTTGTCTCTCTGGAATGTCGGCGGTTGAAAGGCGTCGAGGATGAGCCAAGAATGACGACGAAATAGGGTTGAAACGATATCTTTTAGAGTTTGTTTTTCATAGGTAGGTCGGTAAATAAATAAATAACTCATCTCATCTCATCTCATCTCTTCTCAACTCCATAACGATCTAGTAGATATGCTCAGTTCTCCTTCCAAAGACGTCCTAGCAGCTTAAACGTGGTGGTGGAGGAGTCTTTGAGTATCTATCCGTCTCTTGGCCATGTCTTGGACCTCTGTCTCTTCCGTGGCGTCATGTCTGAGGCCTTCTATACCCAAATCACCAGAAGGTGTTTTGTATAACAGGTCTAGCTGAATGTCAAATCACTCCATTCTATATGCAGTACAGCACAACACAACACAGTACAGTAGATGTGTACATTACAGTCTGAACAACTTGCTCAGTAAAGAGGCGTATGTATTACTGTAGGTCTCACGGTAATGCACAACACACATGATTTGGCATGCCACCCGCCAGAGCCTCACAGAAGGACGACAATTTCTAGACCAACTCCTAGATCCTCCATGGAAAAGCCACATGGATACTTGCATGATGGCCTCCGTGCATGTAATAGCCATGTAACGCAACATCAGAGAATCCAGCCAAGCACTTGCAGACACGCGGCATAGCAACTGAGCCCTCTTATCTTGTTCTCGCCCGTGTCACCGTCACCGTGCCTGTCACAGCCATTGTGATACAGGAGAGCAAGGGAGAGTTTCTCTCCCTCCCTCTCTCCCTCCCCTCCCCCCCCTCTCTATTTACCACAGACTGCATGTTATATAATCCTTCCTGTGCTCCTGTCCTACCGTTCAACTCACCAAATAATAGGGGAGGACCAGGGAAGATCTTGGAAAGACGTGCAGATCGCGTGCTTGCAGCCATGTTTCTGATCAAGTATCACCAGAAACAGCGCATACGAGGCCTTGTGGAATCCTCCTCTCTTGCATTGGACATCCGTCTGGTGGATTTTGTTCGGGCTTTGGTGGTTCAGGCATCAAGACATATTCATGTATGTCTGGTCTGGGGATGACTTTGCAATCGCACTCAGACGGATCTTTCGATGTATTGTTGCACATGAAAATGTATCTGATATTACTGATAGGGAGTTGATATAAAATTTATATCAGAAGGATAACAAACACTCACACGTACATTACCCAAAATCTGATAATGTCTTTATGATGGCAACTACCTTCTCGATACTCTCGTCTTATCTTACCTCATCTTGTCTTGTCTTGTCTTATCTGTATTGTCTTGTACTACGTAGCCTATCCAGAAACTCACATCCATTACACCATCACCAACAACTCAGAAGCACATGTACATGCACGCACGTTCCCGTGTCCGATGAGTTCAAGCAAGCTACCCGTTCGTCAGATCTCCCGCTCGTGCCTTGATTAGCCTCCCGTCCCGTCCTCTTCTCCCATGTCCTACCCCCTCTTGTTCTGTGTAACTCAGCCTGTCGAACCACTTGCTCACTATTGCCTCCAATCCGCATTGTCTTGTTGCCTTCTGTTTTAAAATTCCCCTTCCCGTACAGATGAGCTGGCACCCGCTATCCCCGTCTCGTAGTCCTTATGGGGAATGGATAATCTCGAAATGGGTAGAGGAACAATTTGCTTCATAAATTCGATTCAGCACATACTGTACTAACAAGCTGGGCTGTCTTTGTCTATCTGTCTGTTTGTTTGTCGTACCTGCAATGCCTTCTTCTTCTTAACACTAATAAAGCAAGACACTGTAGATCTATGCAAGGCCGAGATATCATCATGTACTCCTAACCCCACCAAGGCAAATGATCGTCCCTCATCTCCAGAAATGACTAATTAAGCTTCGCCAATCTTTCAATAGTCTCGATGCCCAAGTGGCAAATACTTTCCGTCCCTGCAGCCGCTGCTTCTATTGGGCTGCGTAAAATTTACACTCAAGCTCACTCACATACATACACTCTCGCAGACTGTCACAGGGATATGTACGCTTTCAAGTTCGGCGTAATTGATCACTTTGTGATTTCTCCTTTACCGCCCTAGACATCTCCTCTGCTGTAGACTCCTTCCTAGCCTTATTGGCGTTGCTTTCCACGATATAACTAGAAATATGTCCTTGGTACCTTCAATTTACTCCTCTTCATGCCAAGTAATCTTTCAGCTTGGAAACATGCCGTAAAACCATTGTAGTTTTCCTCCCAGGATAACCAATCCCACCCTATATAAAAAAAAATCCCATCTCCTGCGTAGGAGCAAGGCCAACAAACACCTCCGTTGCTGATGTTGCGATGATTGCTCTCCGCTGCCCTCCGCCCATCCCAGTAAGTTCTCCACTGTCACGTGGTCCAAGAAATCTCTTTTGTCTAGAAAGTCAACCCTCTCTCCTCCCGTGAACTCAAAAGTTACACCATGCTAAACATGGTGTCCATAATTAGACAAACGCCTGTTATGCTGCGGGTCCCTGCTCAAAGCCCAAGGTATCCCAGTTATAAAAACGTATATACAGAGAACGATGTAAAGTCGCCGTTCTGATGGATCGGGTATTATTAAACGTGAAGATGTGTGCGTATGCGTGTATGTGTGAGGCGAGTGTGTATGTGTAGATATGCGGGTTGCGAGCTGGTGTTCAAGTCATTCATGGGACAACCGAGCACCTATCCACAATGCCTTCAAGTGTCCATGAGCGCTTCGTGGTATAGCCAAAATCAAAAAGCAAAGGCCTCATTGTCGATGAGCCTCATCTTTAGGACGAATCGACCTCTGCTCTAGTTGGCGTTTTCTTTCCAGTTTGGCGTAATGCAACCCGCAGGCGTTGCAGAGAGTTCGGGCTCCGTCAGGTCCGCGTCGCCATTCAGGGGTGTCGATTCGATTGCAACTGTGGCATCGTCCAGGAGGAGCAGCACGCTGTCCATCGTTAGTTTCGTGTTGATGATTCATCAATTAGAACCAGAAACTTACACCTCGACGCTTTTTAACTTCTGTGATACCATATGCTGGCTTCATTCCATCGCCGTACATGTTCACATCGTGCTCTTCCTCGTAAGGTCCCTTCATCTTGGACCCTTCTCGGGCTCGTTCGTTCTGGATCGAAGTTTGCACCAAGTCACGCACTTGCTCCAGTGATCTCTTAACAAGTTCGATATTGCTGAGCATATCGCCAACTTCTCGTTCGGTAGGCAGTCGAGCTGGGATCGGATGAGCTCCGTGCTGTTCTTGAGCGATTCTGCTGTAAGCTTCGGCAAAATTAAAAATCGTACGAGAGGAGGTGCCAATCTGTCAAAAGTCAGCGCTTTATGTTCTTGGTGAAACATGCAACTCAGGTGACTTACTCGACTCAACGAGTCTTGATAGTTCCAGCTTTCGTAGTGCCTGTCAACTGTAGCTTCGTATCTGGCTCGGGCATATTCAGGGTCGTCCATGTGAGGAGGCGCTCTAGGATCGTAAGACCCAGGAATATGTGGTGGCATTCCGTGTCTAGGGGAAATAGGATACGTAGGTAGGGGCATTTGACCTGGAGGCAGCTGGCCAGGCTGGTATGCGACAGGAGCTGGAGGGGGAGGAGGATGAGCGTAGGCACCATTGAGTGGGTGGTGAGGTTCAGGAAGCTTCTGCTCGGGATGGTGGTGGTGGTGTGGAGGTAGATCAGCTTTGGCTGAAGGACTCTGGCGACGGTCAGACACAGGAGGGAGCGATGGTCGGTTGCTGAAATGAGGACGAGGAGAGTCCGCAAAGGCAGGTCCATCTTGCCGAGGAAAGGATGAGGTCGGGTGGAGAGGCTGAGGAGAAGAACGCTTCTCGGCCTCTGGGAATGATCGGGGAGCTGGTGCGAAGGGCGACGGCAAACTCGAACCTGACTGCAGACCCGGCGCATGTGCAACGGGATAAGGCCCAGGTTTAGTGCCTTGGATGACCTCCGAGATTGAGGGCAGCGACTGGCGATTTGAGGGCTCCTGATCATCGACTGGTTTTCGAGGTTCAGAGATCATGTTGGCAATACTGGCAGCACCAGAGTTGGGTTGCGAATAACTGGAGAAAGGCGGTTGAGGTTGAGGTTGGTAATGGGCGGCCGGTGTGATGAGGGTTGCCGTTGCCATGGCGGAAGGTTCTCGATACGACCTGTCCAACAGGATATCCCGCGAGTAGGAATGGTGATGGCGATAATCGGAGTAGGGTTGATCAGGTTGAGGTGGGTGGTGTATTTGGTGTTCTGAATTGGTTGCAGAGTGACGGCTGTAAAGACAAGAAATGTGTTAATATGGGAGGAGCAGACAGAAATATGAATACTTTCAAGTCGGGATTCAAACAGACCTTTGCCTGGCTCCAGAGTCAGCCGCTTCCATAGCGGATCTGGTAATTACTAACGATGATTTGGGACAGTTTTAAGGCCGTAGATGCATCTGACCTGGCTAGATCCGGTTGGGGGTGTATGTGATGGGCGAAGGAAAACAGCAGTACGAATAAACGGGGAGGGGGGTGGTAAAGAATGAGGTTCCAGTAGTAAAAGAACTGAAGGAAGCCAGGAATGGGTCAACACGGGACCAGGGTGGGAGATGTGACAATGGACTCAGGTGAGGGTTGGCAATGGGGTGTCAAAACGGGGAGGGGGGCCGACGAGGCGAAATGAAAAGAGGCGAAGAGAGAAACAAATAGTAGGTACCAGGCTAGGTACAAGGGGGTGGGTAGATCTGGCGTGCGATGTACAAGCGACAAGGGCCCTCGTGGTGGCGCTGAGCGGGACAGTAGCAGGGAGGTTGCAGGGGGGTTCCGCCATACATAGAGGACCTGTCCTGGTTCGGATTGGGTTTGTTCTGGCCGACCGACAGGGGCTTGCTTGAGTTGGCTTGGGTCGTTCAAAGGCTGGCAGGGGAAGCGCCAAACTCAGGATTCCTCAGAAGTGGGAACAAGCTTGATCTAAGAACGATGATGATGCTGCTGCTGATGATGGTACTCCTCCAAAGAACAGGGCGAGAATCAGAGTAGCGCAAACTCAAGGAGGTCGATTGCCGCGAGACTGATCCAATGGCCGGGGTCTGGGAACGTAGCGCTCGGAATGAGGAGAGAGAATGGACGAGTGGAGCTAAGAAACCACGCACTGGATTCTACTCGTTCACAGCTATGTCGAAGCTAGCAACTTGACTGCGGAAATGCTCGATTGATGAACTTTGTAGTTAATACTGGCTCGACACGAACTTGAACCAACGGCTGGTACACGGCTGGAGATGGAGTCGAAGTCGGGTATTAGTATGTGTCGGAACGGTTGATCAGACCCAGTCCTGAAATTTGCGATTCGACCACAGTCGATACAGATACGTGCGGTAGCCTTCGTGGCTGTATATCTCAATGTTTTGTTGTTGGTTTTACCTAGTCTTGATATTTCGATTTCGATATCTGCCTCTTTTTTTCTTCCGTCTCCTCTGAGCTGGCTACTCTGTCTCCTGTGCAAGCAACTAGACAGGGATTGGTTGACTGGCAAAAGAAGGTACAATATTGTACAGACACGGAGCCGGGCAGCGCTGAGCCACTAGAATGGCGGGCAAGGACAAATCCTGCTGCTGCGGACGGTGGTGTCGCTGCAGGCGCTTGAGTCAGCGCAGGGACACAGAAAAGGACAGTACAGTACAAACGCGGTGGATAAGAGTCGAAAGTAGAGAGAGGGAGGATCGAAGATCGAGGTTAAGAAGAGAAGAGCCAGCTACTGATCTATTTGTTGCTGCGGGAATGTGGAGGTGGAAAAAGGTTGGGGAAGAGGGAGATGTTGAAACACGAAGGGCATGAACGGAGGAGGAAAGAGGAAGGAAGGAAAGAAAGAAGACTGCGTGCGGGCAGTCTCGAGGGAGTGCAAGGTATAGTTCCCAAGCAGTACAACCTTCTGGGAATCACCAACAGCACACTACGAGGAGATCAGATGTGAGATCGGCGCCTCCATTGTCATCATTTTACCACCAAGAAATAGGTGGTATGGGAGAAGCAAGCAAGCATAACCAATACTGTACTGTACATGGGAGCCAGCTCACGCCTGGCCCTGGGGAGATACCTACTATAGATCAATTCCGACATCGATGCATCCATAGGTAGTTCAAAGCACGCGCATATTTTGGGGAGCGCAACAACCATTTCCGCAACATCCAATAGGGTACAGTGCACCAACCTCCAACCAGGGGAGCTTTCGAGTCTGTCAGTTTCCTCAGTGCATGGATCGACCGGTACAGTACCAGGGGCATGCGGCGCGGTTATTTGTCAGAGATCCTTATCCAGATCACCCGATCAAATACGGCAGTGCTCCTTACCAAATCAACGATGACCTCTTTGCATATAACTATCGTTATGAGAAACCATCTGGGTGTATCGGACAGGAATTGTTAATGTTATTCCTGAAATCATGACCCGAGTTCCGAGCAAGACATCGAGCGTCACAAACAAATCGATCAGCAAGCGCGCCTCAGTAAGCTTTCATGCTGCGGCTTTGGGTTGTGACGCCTGGGGGAAACGGTCGCGGGTAGAGATACCGCCCACGCGACAGGGATTTCAAGTTCGCTTCCACTGGCTAGGGGACACGATGGCATGACGGTTTACGATATGGTATGGGTGGGGAGAGAGCGGTAGGGATCCGAAGAGAATCGATCATGGATGTGTGGGGCTTGGAAGAACAAGCAAGGATCAGTGACCGATGAAGCAGACAAGGGCAAAGAGAAGACCATGTTGCCCTAAGGCTGGCTGTGGTATCTCATCAATAGCAAGATCTCGGGGAACTTGCATCTCTTCACATGCTATGTTCATCATGAGTATGCATCCTTTAGGATTCCGTATTCATCAGCCATCACTGCGCCGCTGTCGCTGTCGCTGTCGCTGTCGCTGAGGCTCTAGAGCAAAATGTGAGAGTCGAAGAAAAGACGAGACACTGGTGTACTTTTCATCATTGCCGTCGATTCAAACACTGACCCAGGCTTTGCACCAATTGCTGGGGCATGACGATGGCCCGGTGCAGTAGCGTCTAGGCTTTGGAGATCTCCAATCTCAAGTTCTGCAAAATGGTACGACTTCCGGGGGCCCTTGCTCCTGGGGTCAGCAGCGGTCTGGTTTTAGTAGTCCACAAACAACACAGGGAGACGCCCCCGGACCACACCACTCAATGCCACTCAAATGTGTGCTTATGATTTTTTATGAAGCTCCCCTCTGGGCAACGCAACAAACCATCTTTATTCGGGTCTTTTTTCCAATGTCGTATCGTGATGAATCAGTGGTGAGGGCGAAATCAGCGAGCGAGTCACTGCTGGAAATGATAACCAGGCACTGCTATTTCTCTAAGAGAAAGGAAAATGAGTACATTGGAATAAGATCCCCTAGGTAGTCTGGTAGTCTCGCTGGGAGGCCTTGCAAGAGTGGTTTGCAGTGAGCGTTGTTGTTGAAACCTAGCATTCTCTGACTGAGCTGGAAACTTGTCTCCCATCGACACATCACATTTCGATTCAGCACAGGTCCCCTGCCAACTGTATTATACAGTTGCATTATCCGCCATCCCCTGCCGCAATGCGCTAAGGGCGTGGGAGCTAGGAGTGCAGCGCTAAATTGAGAGAAATAGGGGCAAAAAGCGAGAAACATTACAAGTGACGGCTCAGATGGAAGATGCGCGAGATTGGCATATGGCAGGTAGAGCGAGATAACCCGAGGCTCAAGGTGTCGATGACGCTGAGAAACGACGGGCAAGCTGGGTGACTGCAAACCGCATTGAGCATCTAGGAACGATGGGATGAGCAACGATGGTTATGGTGATTTTGGCAACGAGGACATAGTAAAAGCATTGATGCCAAGCCGCTTCATCGAGCCCTTAGAGCAATGACGAACTGATGAATGTTGGACAATGGACAATGCGCGAGATGGGCCGCTTCCCATACCTACCTTACTCAGATTGGGTGCTCCATTGTGTGGGCGGCACCGCAGCCAGGTACGTCAGTGGGCAAGGACCAGGCCGTCAGCATCTTATGCCCCACTTGGCTATGGAAGGAGCAGGAGGTCTCATTTGGAACCCGTCGAACTTACATGGAAGAAACTTTGTCGAGCTATCCAGACTGCACTGAATCTGAGCCCAGCACGTGTACCTCGCAGGTAGTCCTTTATGGGAGAAACCTACATACATAATCCGAACGGCCCCCGCGGCTCCGCAGGGATGGTCCATCCGCCACCACGCGAAGTTGTCGACTGGGCGCTGCTCTGGCGGATACACATTACCCAGGTAGAAGAGCAGAGCAGAGCAGAGATGGCCTGCGGACCTAATCTCTCAAGATCAGACACGCCCTCGATTAGTGCGCCGCCATGATGAACGTGTGGTGGACATGTCGCCACTCCACTCTCCTGACCAGCCAAGTCAAGATGAGATGAGATGAATACGTAGATTCCATTTGCGCTTCATCAGTACCAACATATATACTCACGTAATGGAAGATGCTTCCATTAGGCCGCCATCTAATACGTGTTGCCCAACGATAGTTCTTCATATTTCAGCCGATGATTGATCGCAGATGGCTTTTGGTCGATAAATTTGACGAGTGTAGGATGTAACCCTCAGTAATGGCATGTCCTATGCATGGATATAAGTGCAGACGAATGCCAGACCGTGCCACGCCATATCAAGTCAAAGCAAGACTATCGTGTAATACCAACTTCAATTCTCTTCCACTGCTGAAAAACCTGGTGATAGCAGTCGTCGACCTTTCGAATAACAGGCACATGGCTTACTCGCCTCAGATCATGAAACTTCAGGTCAAGCAGAAGATCGTATCACTAGCCTGACCCTCAAACAAATGCTGCGGAACTTGGAAGAAATAAGAGATACTAGCGCAACACGGTATAATAAGTGTGTTGTGCATCACTGTACATCATATCGTCGTATCCCGGTTGCCCGATCCATTCTCACCCCAGCATCATCCTAGTGGTCCATCGCGCATTCTCATGTAATCTCCGCCGACCCATTCTCACTGTCCTTCCAGAACAGTATAGACTACAAAATAGGAAAGGCGCGTGTGCCCTCAAGTTACTGTTCCTGTGAAGCTTTGGGCTTCGACGCATGTCAAAGCTCGGTTTGATGCTTCATTTGCCTGGTGATGAGCCTCGTTTCTCTATCATCTTGGCTGTGACCCTTAGATGTGACCTTGCAATCACAAAGGCCCTGACGGAATCATGATCTGCACGGGTTCGTGTCATTGATGTGGTAGAGGTGAGACCAATGTCGCATATCAAAAGAACCTAGAACAACATTGGCACTGCCGCGGTTCTTCAGAAGTCTAGAAGGGGTTGTTTAAAGCACTGGCCTTTTCCTGACGTCGATGAATGCTTAATCTCCTCCGCCAGGGTCCTGTTCCATGGGAACACGCGAATTTACCTCCATGCACCGCTAGGATGGCAGATGATGCTCCCACGACATGGGTCTCCCTGCTAGTTACCACCATAGATGGTGAGCATCCTCCCTTGAGAGAGAGAGATATCATTCACGATGCTGTTTCCAATCGCTTGGGACTTCATCGGCTGTGCCGTTGAATGTCTGTCTTGTCTTGTCATGAGGTTAGCGAGCCAGCAGAGGGTTTATTTATCACTCCGCCATTTCTCCAAATTGGTTCTTTCCATTGTCGAGAAGTGTAAATACGTTCATAGGAACATCCAAAGCCCCTCAGGCCTGGCCAAAAACCGCCGTGGCGCGCGACCTAATTTATATAGGTGAGTAGTGTATATGTATTAGTAGTGGAGGCTCGTCATAACCGATCCTGCCCAGGTGTCGAGAAGGCGGTGACTTTTGTGGACTATCAGATGCATGCAATTCCATTGAATGCTCCCGTTTTCAGGTGTACATGGTGAAGAACATATCTCGAACATGACCTCAAGTACTTTGGCATTGAGTACTAAGTTTCCGATTTTCCCAGCCGTCGTTCTAGGAAACTGTCTCTCCGAATCGCCTACTATTGTTAGCTACATGATGGTGTTAGATATCTTGCAGCTCGCCTGTTGACTACTGCAGTGCTACGGCGTTACGTTGCTCAATGATGAGACTAGCACGACTCGGAGAATTCTGCCAATGCAGTACCAGCACATACTAACGTACATCTTGTGCTTGTGCCATCAGAAATCGCGTTTCTAGCCGAGCCTGCTCAGGGATGCCTTATTGATGTTACTCACCAGAAAACTCTGCCATGTCACGTACGGAGTACTACTGGCAGGCAATCGAATTCAATCAGTAAAGGGACTACCTATGCCTACCTAGTACATCGTATAACTACTAATGTTCAACGGGGGGGATGGGAATGGAATGTTTCTAGTCATTCTAGCCTTATTCATCACCACTACTGAGGTAGAATCCAATCCAATGGTGTAACTAGGTACTAAATGAACTGTACTGTACCCAACGTAGGCAGCTGAGGCGCCCAAATCGCAGGGCTGCCCGCTGGAGGAAAAAAGCCCTGCCGAAAACTGCCGAACCGATGGAAGCCCCAATTGCTTCCATTCTTCGAACGGCAGTCAGCTCCTAATCTGTCCAATCTGGTCTAGCTTGATTGACCTTCAACATTAAATCGACCCACCAAGATCAAAAGAGCACGATGCAAGCCTCGAGATGCTGGGTTTCCTGCAGGATCATGAGTTTTCATCTTTAATCTCCTCCTTGCTTTTTTTCCGTACCCACCCCTAAATCCCGAACCTTTCTCGAAATCATCTGGCGGCACAGTTCATCATTGTTCCCGTGTCATACGTTTTCTTGCCATATTGCGATCCGATCCGACCTGTTCCCTGGGTCATGATGTAATATTTTCTGCCACGTCCAAAACAGTACTGTCTACGGAGTACAACCGCCAATCTGCAAGCATTTGCCTGTTGGTGGGTCTATTCGATCGTCTGGGGACTGTATTTGTACCACCTGCTTCCATGTTCAAAGGCCCAGGATACAGCAAATCGGATAGCAATTTGTCCCTATATTTGACAGTAAGTAAGCATGGTGACTGCTTGGCGAACATTGGATCCATATAGTCGTTGTGCCTTGTATGCCAGCCGCGCGGGTTCGATGGCCAATACGAGAATCACTCGGCTTGTTTGTGGTGTTACACCTGTTCAAAACAGCCAATGTTTTGCCCATCATCCTCACAAGAGCAGTAATGTGCACATGGAGGCTCAGGCACTTTCGATCGAGGGTGCCGCACAATGAGACGACGGGACATGGGCTTGTGCTTCCGTCATGCTGTCCTCTCTGCTGTATACAGAACTGTCATTAACGGTCGCCTCCCCTCCTCGGCCCGTAGCCCAAGGGTTCCTATTTTCGTTGAAGACTTGGCCTCAGACAGCCGAGCTTCCCCTTCATGTGATACTCGATGTGATACTCGACCTTACAACATGCCCTTGAAAGGCATTAGTATGCACAAAGTGACCTTCACAGAATACCTCGGCATGAGGTACAGAGCAAATTCTTCAATGCAAGAAACATTCAGCGAATCGCTGGCCCCTACCTGCATGTCGAGTCAGGGGTGTCAAGTTCGGGAATAGCAGACTTGAACTACTTAGAATAGGGTGCTCAGGGTCATGCATGCATGCTTCGCCGGGCTGAAGAAAAAAGAAATGTGCCCGACTTGTCTGACTCTCACATTTTGCAATCGGCAAAGGCACAATTTCATTATCTCTCTTTTGTTCCAGCAATGCGGACACCCTTGTCTGTTACAGATTATTGTGGGCCATATGTATATCAGACTTACAGTATTTATATCGGGTAAAATATCACGGATAGATATCTCCGGCAAATTCGTTCTTACCCCAAGACTTGCAATACCGGTATTGATCTGTCAAAACACACCAACCCAACGCAGTTACACCGCCCTCCTTCGCTTCGAGCTCGTGGCGTTGGACCAGAAGAGAAAGTTCCAACAGCCGGGATCTAACGCTAGAGACAAATCGTCGATTCAAATGTGCCGAGATGGTCGATTCTGGGTGGTCAGCCAATGGTCAAGTAACGGTTAGTCGATTGCTACTGGCTACTAAGCTGTGGCTGTGACTGTGCGACGCAGGACGATAGCCAATGTCGTCAGGGGCTTCGATCTCGAACATTGTGGCTATCCCCTGCCGCGAAGGGATATCTACATAATTCCTAGTAGGATCATGAGATCCCCACGATGCGGCGTCGTGCACGGTTGAAGGTAGAGACCAATTCGAGCCACTGGCAGCTCGTCTTCGCCCACCATCAGCCTCAATTGCGTGTCTTTGAGTTGCTACTAAGCCTTCCTTGGACAAGCCACCACACGCTGGATGTTGAGAATCGGATTGGGTTCTGTGGGCCCGCACAGCTAGATCTCACACCGTGGCAGGCTAGAGAGACTAGAAGCCTAGAACATCGTCTACTGCAGCGAAGGCTTGCGAGGTGGTCTGATGTCGATCACTCTGTGGGACTACAGTACATACAGTATAATTATTACGCGGTAGTTGATCAAGGCAAGCTTAATCCTTGAGCACTAATGTAGGTAGCCATCCAACCTCCCCGAATTAACGCCCACAGGCTCGCCGCCTACACACGACCATGCAGTTGTACAAAACAGCCATTGTTATTGCATTCATTGCATATGAAGAAGAAGCGACAGGCGAGGTTCTTGAGGATGGGGGTGCGCGGCTGATGAGGTTGAAATACATCAGCTTTGCTGTTACACAGCCAGCTCATCAGACACTTATGGATTCTTACATATTTGTGAACCCTGAGCAGTCACCGACTGACCTTGGGTTTCATTCCCTTCAAAGGTATCCGTACAGTACCTAACGGCGAGAACAATCCTTTCAAGACTTGCAGTGAGTAGTAGCTGCTGTTCCTCCCCCCAGACAATACTGTAGTCCCGGTCGGTGGGAGTAGCTGGGAGGCGTTTAATGTGATGCCATCTTGATTCACGCCTCACGGCGAGCGGTACGTAGGTAGGTACCATCTATCTACTAGGCTGAAACTAAGGATTGCGGGCGCGTTTCCGCACACTACACCAGATCAGATGCGCCCGTCTCAGCTCGGTCTACGTACGTATTGGATACTAACATTAAATTGTCGATTTCTTCAGACGGACGGGACACACTGCAAGATCCAGGTATCTCGATCCGCTATATCCCGAGGTATCGTATCGGCCGATGCTATCCTGCATCCTTCATGACGTTGTGCCAACCACCGCGGGTACTTTGTCCTGCAGTGCTGGCACCACCCAAAGAAAACAAAGTCGCCAGATCGAATGGTTTAACTGGAGCAGACTATGTACCTACCTAGGGACCCCGGTGGTGAGCAAGTTTCCCACGATGTTGCATCGGTTACTGCCCGTTTCCTGTTTGGGTATTCAGGTGCTGTATCCGTACTGCACAATCTGTACAGAGTATCTAATACCAAGTACTACACTGGAGAACAGCCCCCTTTGCCTTGTGAGGTCTCATCTTCGGGGGTTTTTTCTTTGTTGCTTTCCGGGTGGTTAGGTTTATCTAATGACTGGTAACCAATGACCTCCTTGCAGGTGGATCTGGAAGCTTAACGGTAGCCGGGGGCCTCAGAAACGTGTTTGACTTGAAGCTAACAAACTTACAAACTCACATGTGTATGTATGTACAAAAAGGTAAAAGGGTTGGTCCATCCAAAGGTTACCATTACTGAATGCGGATGGCCTCTCCACTGGGAACACACGTGGTGGACCGCAAATGCAGGGCGGCGGGCGAACTGCCTCTCGAATCCCACCAACTGGCAACATTCCACTCGTGCAGGTGAAATGCTTGCACGATAGGAGAAGACTTTTACGACTCCAGTAGGTACAATACCGTACGTACTTTCGTTATATACGAAATGGAGACAGAGCTCTTTGACAATGGCCGTCGCCGTATCCGAGTGCGGGCCCGGGGCCGAATGAGACGGCTTGGAGATGCCAAGCTTGTTAACGATGCAAAAGTTCATGATCTCAGAAAGAACCATGACTAGGCACTGACTGGCCGGTATTACATGATATCGCGCTGGAGAAGCAGATTGTGGAGAGATTATACAGCGCTGCTCAAAGCTCGGGCAACTTGCCTTGTTGGCCGCAATGAGAATTCACAAGCGTGATGGATGGAGTTAGTCCACATCCATAGCATACCTACCTTCCACGAAATATAGATCTATGCATCGGCTCCTGGTATTGATGCAATCTCTGATTTACATCCGTTTGACAGGTATCCCTTCCAGGACTGATCGTTGCTTTTTCCCCGAGTTTGAACCAAACTTTGTCGGCAGTTAGTCAAAGTTTATTATGAAATCTACCGAATGGGATCTGCAAAGGGTCGATTGCGCTGGTCTCGTCCCAAAGAAAAGAAAAGAAAAGAAAAGAAAAGACCTTGATTATGAAGGTTCCAACTTCATATAACGATGCTACAATGAAGTCCATGAACGTTGTGTCATTCTTAATAGCACCACATGGTCTTGCTTGCTGTTGGTATGGAATTCTGTTCTGGATCCTTCTAGCCTTCCTACCTAGTCAGGCACCCCGTTGAACTTCCATTACGGGAAAAACGGGGCAATCTCCCGCTGGGGCTTCCTTGTCCTTTACCGGGCAGTTCGTGCCCATGCCAAATTATTATGACAGCAGGTTAACCTACCTAACTTCAACTAACCAGACATTCTACCATGTGAACCATGGCCCACATTCTGTCAACTCTGCGAGACAGGATCAAAGCGCGCTGTTGTGTTGTAACCGACTGGCTCTTGATTGAACCTCCCGGCCCTTCTCGTCCTCGTTGTTGACAGTCCAATTCGTCGTCGAATCTCGTTTGAGAATCAGCTTTCAACATTCTTAATCCTTACCATGAGACGTCTGGTCAAAGGCAAAACGCCTCTTTGACTGCAAATCGTCCTCACCAGTGATATGATAGGCACTCAATATCATTTTGAACTAGGCAGAGTCATCTCGCTGCCACTGTTGAATGTTGATGTTCAATCCGACTTCGGCTGGCCTCAAACCTGCGCCAGCCCAACCGATGTTGATCAGCGCGAGCTATCGGAAGTGACAGAGTGGTTGCCGGCATGGATACCTAAAGTGTCACTTTGGTAAATCATCCCCAATTGATCTCATCAAGCGCCGCTGCTCTCTACATATGTACGGAGTACAGAGTACATCCATACAGTACAGGAGCCTGAAGGTTTCAATCCCCGGCTTCCAGCCCTCCGCCAGTGTCCCCTGCCATCGACTGGCCTCCCTTCGATCTTCGCAAATCGACTCTGTACATGGGCCCAGCAATAGTTCGTATGGAAGTCACTCTCTAAGTTCTCCTAACCTAACGAAACCGACAGTGCAACAGGACATCTTTTCCTAAAGGAACCTTATGCATTGAAAATTCATGCTGTTGAGCAAACTTAGACACATGTCGACGGTGAGCCCCTCCTTGCTTTCCCATCGGATGTCATGGTCGTTCTGACAGGTCTCAAGACTAGCCTAAACCCGGGGGTGCTCTCGCGGCACAGATATCGTATAATATTCGCCGAGAGTTTAACAGGTATTCTAAGGTACATCTCGCGCAGTCAACTCGACCCAAATGACTCCAACCGGACCAATGTGACGGGCGTTGGCCAGCTCTCATCCACCCGTACATAATTAACGCAAAACAGATCTTGATATGATAAGTGGTTGGTTAACGGCACATCCCTACCACTCAATACTCTCTGGCCAACCACGCCCGTCCCGACATACCTAAGCGTGCGCTGCAGCCTCTCGATTCCAACGGTCTCGATGATGCACAGCACTCAAAAAAGCAACGAATAACGTTGATTGACAAGGCTCAGCTCGTCGCCAGCCCCTTCTCGAGAGCCGATTTGCAGACATGCTTGTCACTTTCTTACAGTATTTCTTGAGATGCTGATAAGCGCAGCAATGTGATATGGCGAGCCATTCGGCAGTACTTTCACATCGTGCATGATGCGTCGCAAACCCCAGACTCAATCTGAGATGCCGTGTCAAATTGAACAGGCAATCACACCCTCTCCTGAATAAGCGTTTTGACACAATCAAGCATGAGGCCTCCGCCGTTTTAATCATATATGTGCTGTGTAAAGCTAATTCTAATAAGATGCCAGGAAACAGTAGCCTCACATGCGACGCCTTGTCAACTGCCGACAACGAAACATGGTGATACTCTCGAAACCAAGCATCTCGCAATGGCGACTACTGCGAACACCTTTGCGACCCTTGGGCGGACTGACAATGATCGTTGATTGGGTGTTCAGTCCTCATAAGCAGAGCAAGATTTTTTGGGAAGTAAGACTGTCCCCACGGCACATTCAGCCAACGCCAGCCGATCGGATCACGGTACAATGACGTGGCCGTGCTTCCACAAAGAGGCCCCCAGATCGATTCCTGATTTCTGGGTCTACACCTTGAGTCCTTGTCCTCGAAACATTGCCGAGGCGCACACGGAGATGCAGATGGAGCTATCCACCACAATGCTGGTGACGGATTCCAATGCTACGCCAAGTCCTACTGTGTTTTTGTGAGTTGACAGGGGTGGGTTGCGCCCGAAGCGATCGGTGAGGGGTTTAGGAGTTGCCCGTGGCTCCTCCAAACGCCAGATTCCCGTTCGGTCAAGGTCGCTAGTCGGTCATCATATTGAGCAGTCAGATACGGAGGTTTATACTAAAAGTCTTTGCTAGCGAACAGGGATTAGCAACTACCCCTATAAACTTAAATAGGGTATCCCTACTAAATTTATTAGCTATCTTCTATAAGTAATTTTTATACTATTTTTCCCCTCTTTAACTTATAAAGAAGATATTATATATAAAAATAGATATTATAACTTAAGCTTTAGTAGTAATATTAAAAGTGTCTTATAAAGGAGTAAAAACTATACTTTAAATCTACCTTTTTATTAATATTTCTAAATATATAATTAATAAGATATTTTATAGCTTTAACCTAGTAATAACTAATAAATAGAATCTAGGTATTTTAATAAGCTATAAAAGTATTAATAATAAAGTCTTTAGCTAGATTAAAGTTTTAATAAACTTAATTAATAAGATTACCTTTAGGCTATAGTATCTTAAGTAACTCTAATTATAATAAATATATAACTTAACTAGCCCAAGTGTTGATTAGCTGTATTTACCCTCAATTTGTATTCCCTATACTGCACTGCATTGCCTTGCAACCTAATCTAATCTATTACTAACCCTATTTAGTTAGATTATAAGGTTTAAGGCAGTAGCGCCATATAACCTTAAGACTTAATTTTAAGGTTATTGTATTTTTTAGCATAGTATATAATGCCTTATATTATAATATGCTAAAAATAAGCATTATATTGTATTCTTTTATTATATGAGACCCTATTGGCTATACCTTGCGTATTGCTGCAGAGATATTTTAACTTTTTAATAACTTAACTAGCTAAAGAGCTTTAAAAAGCCTAGTTAAGTTTATAACTCTCTTATAACTTTAACCTTTTTTAATTTATTTATCCTTAAAGATATTTATCTTAATAATTATAAAACTATTAAAAAACTAATTAAACTTCTATTAAATATAAGTTCTTTATTTTAGTATAAAATTAATAATATTAACTTTAATTATAATTAAGATATTAAACTTACTTAATATATAACTAGTAGATATTAATTAACTATACTTATAGCTTATCTTAACTAGCTATAATTACCTTTAAAATATCTATAATAGTAATATTATTATCTTATAAATAAATATATACTAAAAGGTAAAAATTAAAGTAAAAAGGAAAGCTAGTTAATTATTAGTAATTAGCTATAATTAGTAAATAGATAATTAGTTATAAAAGCTAGTTATCTTTAAATATAAGCTCTTTTACTACTTAATTAAAAGCTTTTATTATAAAAAGTAGCTTAATAAAGAGATATAAAGGCTAAGCACCTTAAATATAATAAATCTATACCTTAGTAAGCTAAAGACTAAATATAGCCTTTAGATCTCTAGTATTATTATACTTATAAGTATAATTACTATTAATTTATAAGTAAGCTTTTATATTATAAGTAATATTTAGAGTTTATATATAATAGAATTACTTAGAAAATTCTATAAAGTTAATTATATAAAATAAAAAAAATTCTATATATAAGAAAGAGTTTATAATTAAAAGTTAAAAAGTCTTTTAATAGGTAAAATGTTAAGGCTTGAATAAAATAGCCTATAAATTCAATATAGGTCGAAGGATAGATAACTGTAATAGGTATAGAAGAGGCTGTAGAAATAGGAGGGAAAAAGGTTGTAACTGTATTGTAGATAGGCATAAGGTAGGATTTATAAGATAAAAGTAGATTTGTTAAGAAGAGCGATGTTTTCCGAATTTAATGATATATTAAAAAGTTAAAATGTCTCTGCAGCAATACGCAAGGTATAGCTAATAGGATCTCATATAATAAGAGAATATAATATAATGCTTATTTTTAGCATATTATAATATAAAGTATTATATACTATACTAAAAAATACAATGATCTTAAAATTAAGTCTTAAGGTTATATGGCGCTGCTGCCTTAAATCTTATAATCTAACTAAATAGGGTTAGTAATAGATTAGATTAGGTTATAAGGTAATGCAGTGCAGTATAGGGAATACAAATTAAGGGTAAACACAGCTAATCAACACTTGGGTTAATGATATATATTATGTAATAGAAAAGTTGTTAAGTTGCTAGTTAAAAAGGAGTTCCCTGAGTGGGAAAACCTGGGTCTTATATAGACTTCTAAAAGAGCAGGCATTGTGATTCCCAGAGCGGGGTAGCCTTAATAATGATAAAGAGACTATTACAAAAACCGCCAAAATTTAGAGAAAAATAAGATATACTTTTTACCTAATTTAGAAGGCGCTAGGCTTTAGTATGCTTATAAAGCTTAAATAGAAAAACAGGGTTTTTTGTAGTGTGTTATGAATCATCTAACTGAGGGGTAAAATCTTATATACGTAATCCTCATTATATAATTATCACGTGACCCCAGTTACGTGACTTTCCTACTGATATTTCCTTAGTAAGAAATATTTAAAGTTTATAGAAAAACTTTAATATGTAGAGTTTGCTTAATTCTCTATATGTTGCTTAGGTAAGCACACCAATCGAAAGCCCTGAATTTTCTTATTATTTTAATATATATTTTGCCCTGATTAGTCATCTAGAACATAATATATTCCTTAGTTATATAATAAGACCTTTATATAATATTAAGTCTTAACATAAAATAAAGCTATAATTAATTAAATAAAATTTACTTAATTAAGTATATTTACCTTATAATATAATAACTAATACTAAGGCAATAAATAGTAGTATTAATAGTAATTTAATAAAGCCTATTAATATTATACTATTAATATAGCCTTTTAGCTTTATAAAATATATAATATAAAAGGTAACTTTAAAGATAGATTATATAACTTCTTATAGGCTTCTTTATCTTATAAT
Organism: Fusarium xylarioides; assembly: GCA_013183765.1. Lineage (NCBI taxonomy): Eukaryota > Fungi > Ascomycota > Sordariomycetes > Hypocreales > Nectriaceae > Fusarium > Fusarium xylarioides. Next base: position 6,207 of record SRZU01000032.1, on the reverse strand, counting down.
AAGTACTTAAAATAAGTCTATAGGATCTTTAAGGCAGCAAGCAGTTCTAAAGCGCTAATATTGCTATTACTATAGCTTTTATTACAGCTATCTGTATAATAAGCCTTCTAAAATACACCCTCTATGTTTTTAGTTACCTTATCTATTAAAAGCTTTTATAATAATCTTCTTAACTAGATTATTACTATAGCCTTTATTAAATTACTGTTAATACTACTGTTTATTGCCTTAATATTAGTTATTATTTTATAAGGTAAATATGCTTAATTAGGTAAATTCTATTTAATTAATTATAGCTTTATTTTACCTACTAAAGGACTCTTTAACTTTTAAGTATAAACTCTTTTTTATATATAGAATTTTTTTTATCTTATATAATTAACTTTATAGAATTTTCTAGGTAATTATATTATATATAAACTCTAAATGCTACTTATAATAGAAGCTTACTTATAGGTTATTGCAGATATATCCTATAAGTATAATAATACTTTAGATCTAGAAGCTATACTTATTCCTTAACTTATAAGAGTATAGGTCCTCTATGCTTAAAGTGCTTAGCTATTATACCTCCCTATTAAGCTACCTTATATAGTAGAAGCTTCTAGTTAAGCAGTAGAAGAGCTTATACTTAAAGATAACTAGCTAAAGTAACTAGTTATCTATTTACTAACTATAGCTAATAGCTAATACTTACCTAACTTCCCTTTATATTTTAAATTTAGCTTTAAGGGTTAAATTAATCTAAAGGAAAGTAATATTATTACTATTAATTAGTTAGTTATTATAATAGCTAATAAAGATAAGCTATAAGTATTATTAATTAATCTCTACTAGTTATATATTAAGTAAGTTTAATATCTTAACTATAATTAAGGTTAGTATTATTAATTTTATATAGTTAGGGTAAAGAACTTGCATTTAATAGAGGCTTAGTTAGTTTCTTAATAATTTATTTTTATAGCTTTAACCTAGTAATGACTAATAAATGGGACCTAGGTATTTTAATAAGCTACAGAAGTATTAACTATAAAGTCTCTGGCTAGACTGAAATCTCAATAAACTTAATTAATAAGGTTACCTTTAGGCTGCAGCATCTCAAGCAACTCTAATCATAATGAACACGTCGCCCGACCAGCTGAAGAGCTATAATTCTGTGCGCGAGAAAGAGTTTACGCCTGAAAGTCAAAGAGTCCTTCAGCAGGCAAAATGAAGCTGTAGTTAATTAAATAGAATTCACCTAACTAAGCATATTTGCCCTGTAAAATGATAACTAATGCTAAGGCAATAAACAGTAGTATTAACAGTAATTTAATAAAGATTTTAATAATTATAAAACTATTAAGAAACTAATTAAACTTCTATTAAATATAAGTTCTTTACTTTAATTACTTCTTATAAGATTAATAATACTAACCTTAATTATAATTAAGATATTAAACTTACTTAATATGCAACTAGTATATATTAATTAACTATATTTATAGCCTATTCTAACTAGCTATAATTACCTTTAAAATATCTATAATAGTAATATTATTATTCTATAAATAAATATATACTAAGAAGTAAGAATTAAAATAAAAAAGAAAGCTAGTTAATTATTAGTAATTAGCTATAATTAGCAGATAGATAACTAGTTATAAAAGCTAATTATCTTTAAATGTAAGCTTCTCTGCTGCTTAACTAGGAGCTTCTACTATAGAAGGTAGCTTAATAGGGAGATATAAAGGCTAAGCACCTTAAATACAATAGATCTATACCTTAGCAGGCTAAAGACTAAGTATAGCCTCTAGATCTCTAGTATTATTACACTTATAGGCATAGTTGCTGCTAATCTATAAGTAGGCTTCTATATTATAGGTAGTATTTAGAGTTTATATATAATAGAATTGCCTAGAAAATTCTATAAAGTTAATTATATAAGATAAAAAAAATTCTATATATAAGAAAGAGTTTATACTTAAAAGTTAAAGAGTCCTTTAGCAGGTAAAATAAAGCTATAATTAATTAAATAGAATTTACCTAATTAAGTATATTTACCTTATAAAATAATAACTAATACTAAGGCAATAAACAGTAGTATTAACAGTAATTTAATAAAGCTAATAGAATCTATAACTTCCTTATAACTTTAACTTTTTTTAATCTATTTATCCTTAAAGTTATTTTAATAATTATAAAACTATTAAGAAACTAATTAAGCTTCTATTAAATATAAGTTCTTTACTTTAATATAAGATAAATAATATTAACTTTAATTATAGTTAAGATATTAAACTTACTTAATATATAACTAGTAAGCATTAATTAACTATACCTATAGCCTATCTTAACTAGCTATAATTACCTTTAAGATATCTATAATAGTAATATTATTATCTTATAAATAAATATATATTAAAAAATAAGAATTAAAGTAAAAAGAAAAACTAGTTAATTATTAATAATTAGCTATAATTAGTAAATAGATAATTAATTATAAAAGCTAGTTATCTTTAAGTATAAGCTCTTTTACTACTTAACTAGAAGCTTCTATTATAAAAGGTAGCTTAATAGAGAGGTATAAAGGCTAAATACCTTAAATATAATAGATTTATACTTTAGCAGGCTAAAGACTAAGTATAGCCTTTAAATTTCTAGTATTATTATACTTATAAATATAATTACTATTAATCTATAAGTAGGCTTTTATATTATAAGTAGTATTTAAAGTTTATATATAATAGAATTACTTAGAAAATTCTATATATAAAAAAGAGTTTATAATTAAAAGTTAAAGAGTCTTTTAGCAGGTAAAATAAGGCTATAGTTAATTAAATAGAATTTACCTAACTAAGCATATTTGCTTTATAAAATAATAACTAATGCTAAGGTAATAAATAGTAGTATTAACAGTACCTTTATTTTAATATATAGCTAAAATTCCTTACTTATTTAATTAATAATAAAATTAAAGTTAAAGCTATTTATATATACTTTAAAGCCTTTTATATTAAAAATTAAAAGGTTAAGGACTCTTTATCTTCTTAGTTACCTGCTATATAGAATATAGACCTTTAACTTAATAAAATTAATAATATTCTTACTACCTTCTATATAAAATAGATAAGACTATATAGAATACCTATTATTAAGCTATCTTAGTATTTAATAGAAAAAGTTAAGTAAATTAGCTATAAACTAATTAAATAGTAAAAGCAATATAAATATATCTATTCTATATTATTAAAGATAGTTTATAATATCTTATATATACCTGCTAAATTAGCTAAAGTAAAGAGGTTATTTAGTTAAGCTAGAATAATATTATTAGATTAATATTATAGACTTAATTTAGAGGTAATAGAAATAATACTCTGCTTAGAAAGCTAGTTATAGAAAATAGGTAGGGCTATTCCTTATAGCTATTTAACTAATATCTCTTAAGTCAGGCAATTCAATTTAAGCCTAACCTTCAAAATACATCTCAATTCAATTTACCCCCCCCCCCCCAAAGTCAAGCCCCTGAAAAAGCCGGCTTGAATTGAGTTGTTGGGAACGTTGGTATGAACCTCTGTATACTAAACGGATTTTATGAGCTGCTTGCCACTCGCGAGATGTTTTGTGCATGTCACCACCATATCAGATACCACGATCATGAAGAAGGCACAATACTTATGTTGTGTCAGATGCTTCGCCGCTGGTCTTCAGCCTAAATATGAATACATATCGTGCAATCATTCCAAAAGGATGGGTTCCCATTGAGCAGCTCAGTCAGGAGAAACCAGGACAGGGGTCTATCGACCATTAACACCAGGACGGAATGGCGGGAACCCTGGGATCTGGCTTGCTATGGGGCGGATTCGACAGTGCGATCGTCTGATCCCAGGGCGCTGTGCGCTAGTGAGATCCTGCCCGTCCCGGGAGCACACCACACCGCTTTCAGTGCTTCCATACACCCCTTTTCGGTGAGGGCAAAACCAAGTACTGTCAGTGGTGTTCCGAAGCCTACTCCACCAGCAGGCGAAGTCTACGATAACAGTGACACGTCCAGACTTGATTCATCAACTCCATGAGTTCGATTCGACATATGCATAGTGGGATAGGGACTGCGTCAGGGCTGCAGGGAGACACAAGAGACTTCTGAAAAATCTGAGATCCTGGGCCACGCATGGATACGTCGATCATAGAACTCCATTAGCTCAGCATGTCAAACATGCAGCAAGACCCTTGGAACCTACCAAGCGTCCTGTCCAGGTAAAAAATAAACCAGCGCATACTACCGGCCGGTATTATACTATCACTCACCAGTTAGTTCTACAAGTATGTGTCGTTTGCGCCTTACCGCCTGCGCACGACAAGCGCCGAGGGTTATGATGTACCGAGTAAGGTCCTTGTGGTCTTATCAGAATTGGCAAGGAAGTTATTGGCTACCATTACTCAATATCAACCTTGGATGAATGTCAATGTAGTATTGGCCAAGAACAGTCCATCAAATCACCACTTTGACAACCGCTGACTTGACTGGCAGTTCTCGGCCCTCCTTTATTCAAGTTATGAGCTAATAGTGCTTGTGCAAGAGTACAGCATATTTGCACTATCATTGAAGGAAGGGTGCAAGATGCGGACTTCAAGCCACACCACCCAGCAACGTTTTGTTTTCACAGTACATACGTACGCACGGGTATGCGTGTGGTGCTTTCTACTAACCTTGGCATTGAAGAGTGGCCTGGTTTTGTAGAAAGCCACTATCGGACACTTGCACCGACTGCCCAACTCATCCTAGCTCCGGACCGCTTTGACGGTTGGTCAGCCTCGTTGGATCCTAATCGCTCGCGACAAGGCTAGCAGTCAGAACGTTATTTGGATCCGTGTAGAAATTGGCCGTGAGAAAGAACTTACCAAGCTACCGCCACGTTCTGGCCTTGGGCTCTGAGTTTTACGAGTCAACGGCGCTGGAAGGCAGCTTGTGACCGAGCTCTAAGCGTACGCCACCAAAGATATTCACGCTATGGACAGTTTTACGTTGTCTTCTCATTGCTGGTTCATTAATTGTGGAGTAAGTATTGGCGTCAATGGCTTCGGGCAGTATTCCGCACCAGAACTCTCAAGCTCTGGAACAGTGTATTATCTGGTCAGTCCAGAGGGATGTTCTCCAGCTAATAGGGCATCATCTTTTGCTAGGGCGCCTAGTTATAGCCGTACCATGGCACGAGAAGTTTGGTTCTCCTTCTGGCACTGGCACTGGCACCGATCCGTCGTCTCAGCCTTGCCAACCCTGGCTAGAAGCCAGACTTGGCCGATAATTTATTTTCAGCCGGCTGAGGCTTCTTTGCTTCTTCCACGGACTCTCGCAAAGAAACCTTGGGACCAATCATGTTAGCTGGGCTGGTGTGATCGATCAATTAATCATACGATATGCTGAAAAGCTTGTGCATCGGCTTTAGGAAACTTTCCTTCGGAGTGATGAGATGCGATAAAATTGACCAGTCATCAATCAAGCTGCGGATTACTCACGGCCTCCAGTGCCGGATGATTGACGTTGACAAGTATAGATGCAAGCAATATGGATAAGGGAATACAATGCATACGACATGGCAAAGAGTAATTGGTGGGAGGAGGGGACTGAATCAAGCCCCTTTCTCCCCCCCCCCCTCCCCCAGCTTTCTGTTCAGAAACTTCCTCGTGCGGCAAAGACTTTGCCGGGCTTTTGACTCCCAAGAATGTCATCGCATCTCGGCTCATCTAATCGCAATCGCATCGCATCGTATCGTTATCGTATCTCATCTCCCCCAATAGCATGGCCGGGTGCCACCCTGGCTGGGCTGGGAGCTGGTTGACAACCCACTAACTACCTATCTAGGCACGCCCCTTGACTCAACTTCAACATGTTAATTCACTTCGATGCTGGCCTTTCAAGGTCAAGGACAGACTAGGAAATACCATCGACGTGTCCATCGGCCCATGAAAGAAACAGTCTTTTTGGTAACAGTCCCCCCCATTCCGGCACAATCTGAAGTTGGGCCTGGGGTTATACTGTCACCATCACAATCACATCTATGTACCAAGTGACCCTGGTCAAGCACACGCCTTGAATATAAGGCCCTGATCGGTATCGAACATAAGTTTTCAACATAACATAACTGGTGGGTCTGAAGGTGAGGCTATCCCCAATTTGGGGCCTGTTGGTGACAAAACGTTAGTTTTTTGCAATTTCCACTTGGT